>VZRJ01005924.1:222989-435976 GCA_013397565.1 Ptilonorhynchus violaceus
GAAAGGAAGGGAAGGAAAGGCAAGGGAAAGGAAGGGAAGGCAAGGCAAGGCAAGGGAAAGGAAGGGAAGGCAAGGCAAGGCAAGGCAAGGGAAAGGAAGGGAAGGCAAGGCAAGGCAAGGCAAGACAAGAGAAAAGACATAACAACACCTTCTGCTGGCTGCCACTACTGCCTTCCCACATCGTACTGTTTCCTTATTTTTGTCTTTTAGACTATACAATCTTTGATAAAAGGTCTCTTTCTTATGTGTTTGAAAAATATTACCTTGGAGCTCTTAAACAACAGGAACATTGAACGTAACAGCAAAAGCAGCTATTTTTCAAAATCTGAATCTCAGTGCATAGGGAAGAAAAAGTGTTAGTAGGGACAGTGGATGAAGGTATAAGGTTTGCAAAGAGAGAGAAAAAAAAGGATTGCTTGACTGATCTTAGACAGCTTGTACCTTTTGAGGTTCTAGGTTGTGAAGCACACAACGTAGGAAAGAAGATGAATATACAGTCAATGTTTTAACTCAATGCTGAGGACAAGAATTTAGAAGTATTTTTTCTGCATCCTATCTGTTCAATACTGACAGGCTCAATCCCAAAGTGTGCAAGGGTAAGGCTAATATTCTGTTTGTCCTGACCAAAATTTCATTTACTTTCTTTTCTGGACTAACATTTCTCCTTCACTCGGTATAACTATGTCTATGAACAATCTACATTTTCCTGATTTTTTTTCCAGAAGGGAGGAGATTACAGCATTGCTTGTGTGAGTTTCAAACCATACTGTGTCCTGTCACAACTTCTGAGCAAAGTGTTAAGCACTGGCACTATTTCTAGGAAGAGATCAGAAGGTGTGATCTCATTTATATGAAGCTTAACAGCAATAGATGTGATGCCTGACACTTTTCTCTAGCAGTAAATTTTACCACAGCTGACAAGAATACAGCTGTTTTGAAAAGGATAGAACTGCTGGTTTAAATAGTTTAATGCTGCTTAACTGCTTAGTTTTTTAACTATGATTTTTTCTTGCAGATATGAGCACAAGAGGTCATATATTTGCCTGATGTTTGCAAAAATCAATGTTTTATAAGATATCTGTGGCCAAGGCATGAGGAAATCTCATCGCTGCGGACAGATAAGGATCACAAACTGTTTCTAGAGCAATAAAGAGTTTACTTTATTTTCCATTCTGTCTAATAATGGCTGCTATTACTTCAAATCTCTGTTGGCTATAAAAAAGGGCACAAAACAATCTCCTTCAAATGTGCAAGTCCAGCACACAGCTTTTTATATCAAATGTGCCTGCTTAGAAAAAGCTGTATCTCCCAATGATGGCAAAAAGTTGCAGGCAGACTGGATGTAGATCAGAGCTGAGAGTAAGGAAATAATAGGCCTGTAAAAGTCAGTATCTGCACACAGAAACTGAATCCTACAAAAAGCAGAAACAAGTATAAAAATAGCGCCATGAAACATTTTTGTTTAAATGGCACCTTTGTGAATCAAATTTTTAGCAGGATCTGCCTCCAACAACAACGTATCCGAAACAGGGGAGATCATTTTTGAAACAGATCCACAAAATAACTACCCACAAACAGGTTCTGTTTCAGAAAAGGGTAGGAACCGAAAAACATTCTTTTTTCCTTTGCTGAGTGCATTTACATTGCAGAAAAAAAAAAAAGAAGCAGACATTTAAATAACTTGTGAGAAATTTCTGTCAGCAGAATTAATCCTTCTCAAGTTTTTATCTCATTTTTTTCTTCATGAATTTTATTAAAAAGTAAACAGTAGCAAGAAAAATTATATATCTATATAAATGTGGCATAGGGGAGGAAACTAACATGGAAAACTTTGATCTTGAATGTTTTTATGTCCCAGACCCAAACCTATCTGAAAGGGAAGGGCAAGGAACCTAGGCTCATGCTTTCAAATTAAATAATTTTAAAAAAGAATCTGGGATAACACAGAGTGAATTTTATTCTTTGCTAATGTCTTCATCACACACAGTGTTTATATATGTTTATTACATGTTTTTATATATATATATATGTGCACAGTTTTAGGAAATGCAATATAACTTTGGACTATTATATCATCTGCTTAATTTCTGGATTTATTACTTATTAACCTGAATTCACTGCTATGACCATTCTTAAATTGAAACATATTAGCATCTCTTTTATTGATGGTATTTCAACTTTATATCTCCTTTATATCTAAATTATCATTAAGACTTGAGGACTTAAACATACCTACAACAGCCTGAAGTTTACAAGCTGGTTCTTAATATAAAAATATGTAAATGATATTAAGTTCTGATTAACCAATGGACAGGTTAATAATAGAAATACAGAGAATATTTATCATATGTGTTCCCTCCACTTGTTTTATGAAAACTTATTTATACTCAGGTATGTTTTCTAAAGGTCAAGGATTCCTCTGTAGTTACCAGTTACTCAGCTGGATCTGAGTTCCAGCTATATCCACCTGACTCTCATTTCTTTGCTACAAAGTGAGATTAACTTTATTCTGAGGATGTTTTACCCATAGCAGGCAAACTCCAGTAGAGTATTACACCTTCAGAAAAACATATTACATTATATTTGCATGTCTGTCTTCTCCTTAAATAAATTATTCTGTGGTTTTGAATGAAACAAGTGAAATATTAGCAATGAAAACCAGAGCTGGGTTTGTTACTCCTCACAAGGCTCCTCACGTGCCTACCAGGCTGGCGTGTGGTGTTGCAAAGCTTTGCCCACTCTCCAGAGCATGTTAATGTTGAGATGGTATCACTGTGTTCTTCAATTTCTTGTGCAAATTACATGTCACACTTCCTCATGTCACACTTACCCTACATTCCAATCTTGCCTCTAATGTTCAAGGATCTTTTCCAGAGGACAATTGATATGCATGGTCTTTACTAAGCTCCATGCCTCTTTATATGGAAATCATATAGGAAGATCTTTGTGAATGCTTTCATTTCATAATGCATGAAATTTAATTATTACTTCACATCTTTATACTCATTCAGCTTATAAAAAACCTTATATTTCCATATCCTTTGACTGTGTGAAATATTTGCATATTATGCATGTCTTCTGAAAAGGGTTTTGAACACAAGGCTGGAATCAGTACTGGCCATTAAGCACATTGTGGTAATGCAATCAAAACCCATAAACAATTCTTTTCATGAATATATTACGATCACATGTCCTTCATTTAGCTAAAGAACGGAGTATACTTAAACATACAGATGTTACCAATAAGTTTAGGTCAGTGGGCCACAGTCAGACCTTAGAGTCAAGGCAACAACCACACTCAGCTGACAGGGACAAACTGTACCAATTCACAGGATAACACCAAGTTACTCCTTATTTGAAATTATGATTCTGAAAGAATTTCAGTGACAATCCTGAACAGTTATGGACGTGGACCACAGTGTTTTCATCAAAGAATTGAAATTCCATTGAAAAGTAAAAGCTTTAAAAATGTTTTCCTTAAATCAGAAGTAAAATTGTCAATGTAAAAGTAGTGTTAAGAGAAGTTTAATCAATATCAATATAAATAAAAAAAGACAAAAGTTTAGTGATGGAGAATAGAACCAAACAAAAGGACTTTGTTAAGTGAAGGGAATGCAGTGGATACCTGAGTTCTGGTCAATCAGTTCACCACATTTGAAATTCTGGCTGTATCTCTGGCTTGATTATTGCTACAGCACTTTCACATGAACAGCAAAGATGTCCAAATTCAAGTCAAAAGCCCAAATTAATTTCATTTGTTGGGAAAATGTGAAGATTTCTTTTTTAATCTGTTCAGGTTTTTATTTGATTGCAAATTAGTACAGATTATCTTTCACATTATGATCAATGCTAGTTGCTTTCTTATTCTTTTTCAAGAATGAAACAAAACCAAAACAGCATTTTTGTTCTTCTTGTGTGTCATGTTTAAAATTAATTCATTAGCAGCTGTCAGCCCCCGAGGAAGAGTGTCAACACTGATGAAGACAACATCTAAAGGTTTCATCTTACCTTCATTTATCTCTTGTCCCCAGAAGGTATGAATCCATAAAAAAAAAAAAAGAAAGAAACACCAAAGTAATGACTGCTTTTGTCTTTTGTTTAAATGTGTTTAGAAAGTAGCTGTTCAGGCATGAATGTTGGCTCCAAATGTCAATGACACCTGTTTTGTTAAACAAAAAAGACCAAGGAGAGAAAGAGTTACAAGGCTGAACTTTACCATAGGTCTCTATGCTACTGTTCCCATGAAATATTACTTCCCAACAGAAATGCTGATCTGATTTATTACATCTGCAATAAAATGTGCATTCCTCAGTTACAGAAAATTGCAGAGAAATGTTCTGTTTTTAAAAATTTCAGCATGAAATGAGGCAAGGCAGATATCTTAGGGGAAATGGTTGTTTATGCAAGATGGTTGAAATAATGAAATAGTTACTATGGCTATAGATTTTCACTGCAATTTTCAGTCACCAACGTATGCACGTGATAAAACTAGAACTGCTGAAAGGCCAGTACAAAGGCCCAGAATATATTCCTGGATTTACCTAGCAAGTTAGGTATTAAGACTTTGAACACAGAAGTGACTGAGATTTGGACACCTGGTCCATGGATAATCAGACAGATGCCTAAGTGTTCTAAACATTAAATGGAGACAATTATACGCTTTTAGAAGACATTTAATGCTTTTAGAACGTGTTACATTCTTTCCCGTTACTGGAAAGAGTAGCCTTACAGAAAATATGTAAGCATATGTAGATAGGAAACCTGGAGGAGGATTTTTGGAAACCTCTTTGTTACACTTATATATTTGCATTTTAGATGGCCTGAAATTCTGCTCAAGTGAAATTTAGACTCTGAAGCATCTCAGTTGTTTAGAATTTAGTATCAGATGATTGCTTGTTCTTTTAAGGTACTTCCATTGATTTTAAAATAATATTTAACAGAAGCAGTATTCATTTGCTGCACTGAGACAGGAATTTCCCATTCATTCTGACTTATTGCTGATGTTCTTACATCATTAAATTGCTACTTCAACTTAATAGACAGAATAGTTTCCACTAACTTCAGTGGAAAATTTAATACACTACTTATGTAAGAATTCAGCATTTAATGGAGGACTCTGTCCTTGCAGACAAAGTTAAGTGCTATACATTTAGGTAAAACCTATTTTGCATTCAACATCTATTTTAACTAAAAAATCAGGGCTTGCTGTTGTATATGCATGTTGTATTATGTATTGTATTTGTTTTATATATGTTTGTATGGTACTCCTGTTAAAAACATTTTGACAAAATGTGCTGATGTTAAAACATCTCCCCACCGGATTTTTTGTTCAGATGGGACTTAGTGTTCCCTCTGCTGGAGCTGCCAATTTTGACAACACCCAGTGCAGAGCACGAAAATGCAGCCTCCTCTCTTCCTCTGTCAGTGATGGTTACAGAGTAGCAGGAACACTTGAGTTTGTGTGTTGAGGCTACAGAACTTTCCAGACTCACTGTTCTTATCCACAGAAAGTAGATAAAATTTAGTGAAATGAGGTACATAAAACATCTTGAAACTCAGCTGAGAAAAGAGGTTAGCTAAAAAATAAGGTAGAAATTAGTAAATTGTTAGTTGAAGTATTCTATAAATGTGTTGAACGAATAATTTATTTCTAAAAGACCAACTTTCTTCTATAATTTTTTTTACCACTTCAGTTTTCAAAATACTGCAATGTAAAATTTTTTTAAGACTTCTAATTTAATGAGTAACATTTCTGTACAATGAACAATGCTGCAGTCAAGATACAATTGCAGGCTTAAGTGTCACATTTTCTGCTAAAAATAGGAATAATAATGTTTGTTTGCTGGTGCTGTAATAATACATATTTGCTTATGTTTCAGTAGGTGTAATTTTAGAATGTAATTTTAAAATGCTACTGCTCTTTACTTCCAAACCCAAGTAACTATGGTTATGAATATACTTCCATTGAAAACACTTGCAGAACTCTTAGAGCTTCAAAGGATGGCATTTCTATGGATTATACTAATGCCATATGTGTTGTCCTTGTTTTCTGTTTGAAACTGAATATGATATTAATAAAATAAAAACAGAATTATTTTGGCTGGATGAAAATGAAGGTCATTGAAGAGAGAAAAATTCTTTGAACTAATTTTATTTTATACAAGCAAGAATTTGCTGTAGATTCGTGTTTATATTCTGAATTATTCATGAAGTTCGAGGAGAAGCATTTATCAATCATAATCTAACTGGCCTCACTACATTGCTAATGTCACTTGGACTGTCATGGAAGAAAGTATTCTCAGGGCGAATACAAATGAGAGAATGAGACAACCTACATCCAGACATAAATTCTCCAAGAAAGAAAAAGGACCCTTCACATAAATGGATGTTATTTAGCTGATTACCATGAAAAAAAAAGTTTGCAAAAGGTTACTGGCCAAGACATTCTTTGACATTGTAATTTCTTCTTGTGCTTAAAACAATGGTTATCCCTGTAACTGATTAGTAAGAAATACAGACAAATGCACCTTGTTATGTAAAAGAGCCCTTCATTTGCCTGTTATAATCCTACTTATGCATCTGTATGTAATTACAGAAATGGCACCTAACTTTGAACTTTGAGTCCCATGAGAAGCACTGGTTCTCCAAGGTGCCAAACAAAAATAAGGATGTCAAACACATGTTGGCACAAATACACCCTTTCTTCTCTTTGTGGATCGAAACTATCCGTTTTGCTAGTGGCATCTGGAGACAAGGAAAAAATGTATTTTGAAGCCAAAGTTATAATATTATGGCTCCAGTTTCTTCAGAATATGTAATTTAACCTAACCCCACCTCTTTTTTCCTCTTAAAATCTACTGATTGCATACTTAAATTTAAATATGTCCAAAAAAAAAAGTCTTATCCTGCATTTTTATTAAGTTAAAGCAGACACTATTTCAATATCTGTTTGATACTCTTACAACAGTTTAATCTTGAAGGGGGAGACAGCGGAAAATGAGAATGCTTTCCCACCTTTATTTTGATCCTTAGTTATAATGTTTTACCCATTTATTTAGCTCTGCAAATGTAAATCTGTCTTTCTTGTCTGCTAATTTAAAGATATCTCTGTCACTAGAGTGGTATCATTTTCAAGTGGATTTGGAAACTGTCCATTCTGTTTTGCTGATGATGTTGTATGCCAAGTGTACCAGAAAAGACAGGCCCATGGTTACTGAACAGATTAATCTTGATCTGTCTATAGATCTTTTTATTATCCAGTACTCTCCCGAGGAAAAGGAAGATTAAATAAATCTCCTTTCTAGATAGGAGTGTAAAACTTGCACAGAAAATTGCACATTTGCAATTATTATGCCAAAACCTCCCTGTTCTTATGCTCGCCCAATTCATTCAAGAGGATTATGTCTACCTTTGAAGTAGCTTTTATAAGGGCGGAGTCCAAAATGGGTTAAAGTTAATGCTGCTCCAGCTTGAACGATTTCTGTCTTTTTTATTGCCTTCCCTAAGAAAATGTCCTGACATAACAGGCTTTCTTTCAGCATCATTAGCTCTTAACAGGTGGCCAGCATTCGCCACATGTTTTTAAAGCATAACCTCTTTGCAGAGGTTGAGGATCAGAAGGAAAGTGCTACAGAAGGCTACATTTAAAATGATGCTTGTAAGTGAAACGTTACTCCGGGGAACATTTAGAGAAAGCCAACAGTCCTGGGCAGCGGTCATTAAGGTGCTGCTTTGGAAATTGAACATAAAATGCATGATCACACATAAAAATTACCTTAAAAAAAGCTGTATGAGCCACAGACTTTTAACAAAGTGATGTTGCCTCTGTACAACACTTATAATCTGATTTTTTCTTGCTATCTTACACCACGGGGAATATTTTGGTAAAACGTTTGGTAAAAATTGTTTCTTTTTTTGTTCTTTAATAAATCGTACTACGCAAGATAGGCATCACCTTCCCTCTGGGCTCAGTATCTGTAAAAGATTACTTACATAAAAGTTATTTATTGCACATACTTTGTTCTAGTGTTGCTTTTCATGCTATATGTAGTTACTACCCACATGCTAATACTGACAGCAGTGCCCACGGCCTCAATAGGAATTGTTATTAGATGACACAATGGCTTCCATTTAAACTGACACCCCAACTGACACCTCTTACATCTCCATTACACTGCAGTCCACACACTCCTCCACAGAGCATGGCTTCCTTACACAGGTCACCTGCTGATGTGAACAGAGGAGCTGCCTGCTTGTTTGGCTGTGACTGATAGCTGTACACCACCCAGTACAACATGGTAATTGTTTCACAGAGTTGCTTAATGACACATACAGGAATCTTAGCAAATTTCATTAAACCCGCATAAGTTATGTGTGTCTCCAGGGAGAAGAGGGGGGAAGAATTAATTCCAATCCTCTTTCTCCCAAGAGATCTTAAAGGATTTTAGCTTTCTTGATAAAGACAGGGACATAAGGAGTTTCAAGAGTTTTCCAGCTATTATATGCAATCAGACAAAAGCCAGGATGACAAGCTTATTGAACAACACCTTTTATTGCAATTTACGGGCAAAATCTGGATAGGATGATGAAGTTGATGTCTATCTTACAGAAGAAAAAGCATAAGACTCTTTCATAATCGAGCATGCCTTCTCGTATATCTGAACAAATTGTTTTCTTTCAGTTGCCAAAAATAAAATCCATTTGTGTTTTTTCACTCTCAGCTGCTATGAAATATGTCTGTTTCAGTGGGTGAGCACACCCTCGCATGGGTGTTTCAGAGACTTCCCGTGACACAGTGTGCTGGCATTACAGCATCAGGAATTGTGGGAGGGAATGGCTTTGAACTTCCTTCTCTCTCGTTTGACCCTGAACACCTGCATCCTGGATGGTATCTCTCCAAGTTCGTCATGACAGTTCAATAGGAAATGGTGATCATAACAGATTCACTGAAGTCCTGCACACCAAAAGGAAATAAGGGCAGGTCTCACATGAGCAATAGCTCTTCATGCTGTGCTCTTCAAAAAAGAATAATGTAATTCTGTGAGTAAAAGAACTCACATAATTGGTGTGACTCTAACACAAAGCAGTGTACCATCTCTGTTAGCTTTTTTTTTTTCAAATGCTGGCAGTTTGCTTTAAGAATACGACTGTGTAACTATAAATTTTACTTTTATACACATTATATATAACTATAATTTTTGAATTAATGTAGATATAACTTTACAGGTGAAGTCCTTTATGCTTCATGTGAAACATGCCATTAACTGCAGAATTATTTATCATCTAGTAGATCTGATACCAGATTCTTGCTTTTCTGAATTTGGAAAGTGCATGTAAGATTTTTAAGGCTGATAAAAGGAAATTGCACAGGTAGTTAAACTATCCCATTGGAGCAGGAAGTGAGCATGAAGAGGTCAAGGAGAAAATACAGGACAGATGGATAATAGCACTGACTTTCGCCCAAGGGGGCAAATATAAATTTGGATGTATGTGCCGAGTGAGCTGGAGAGACAGAGCATTTGTCTACCCTGGCAGTCTGAAATTTGCTAGTAAAGTAACCACTTGTCTGGCCAGGGAAACTTCAAGGTGAATGACACAGTAAATGACACCTGCCAAGATCTTCAATCATTCTCCAGAGGTTCAAAGTTCCACCACGGTGGTTTGATACTGTCTTTGCTTTCAGGGACTGGTCTTCATTGATCATGGACTGCCCTTGTATGTTACAAGCATCTTATGCTCTTTGAAGATTGTAGGATACTTTTGATTCATTAAGTAATAATTCATTGTTCAAATTTTATAAAATGATTGAAACTTTAAAACAAGATAAAAACATTTTCAGGATGTTTTTTGATACAGGACATTAGACAAAGCATGAATACTTATTTCATGATAAATGAAACAAGAAACATAAAATGTCCCTACTATTTATAAGGATAAGTAATTTGCACTCAATCTGTTAAATTTTACCATTATCAAAAATATTAATATTGGCAAAACACCCCAAGAAAACCAGTGTCCTTTTGAACTTGTTATTTAAAAGATCACTACTTTAAAAAGGATAAATACTTTGCTTGAAGAAAATAAAATAATAAAGAACAATTGTATTTCGTTTGTTCTGACCAGAATCTTCAGTTATTTAAATACAGAAATAATTGAAATGCCTGAAGCTCCTCAGGTGTGGAGCTGTTTTAATTTAATCTTCGGTCCAGCCTTAGCTCGCTGAGAAAAGTCTTTGCAGACATTTGTGTGCTAAGTATAACCCTTTAGAAGCGTTACCTATGTCCAGGGCAGTCCAAGCACAGAAACACACAATAGAACAGTCGAGGTCAATGTACAGTTAGATGATATGGTTGGATTAATCCTTTGTCTTCTTGCTGCCAAATGGGCAAGACTCTACTTTCCCCGTCTTTCCCATGTTTCCATGTTTAAACTCTTCATATTTCTATATTCTTAACAATGCATACACACTGCACACACAAAGTTGAAATTTGCCTTAGTAACTTATATTTTAGTGTTATAGTTATCCTTTGTATTTAACAGATTTACAACAAAATGAGCCAAAAGCACTTTTCAAAGGTCCAGCCAAAGGATTACGTAGCTTCAGTCCCATGCACACTCTAAGAGAAGAGATTAAAAAGGGATGTTCAAAACATGAGGTAATTCCCCCCACAAGGGTAACCCTTAATTAAGAAAGGGGTAACAACGAACGTGCAAGTTTGCACTGAAAAGTTAGTCCAAAGGAAGTTTGAGATATTACCCAGGTCTAAAGGAAGTTGAGATATTACTGAGGAAATTGAAAAGTTACTGTGCCTGCTCCTGCTCTGCAGGGTGTGCATGGATCTCCCAAGGGTTACTCCAAATTCACACAGAAGGCTGGGCTGCTACATGGAATTAGGTACTGGAATATGGCCTGACTGAAAACTGGATGGGATGAGCATTTAGATGTTCAGACCAAGGAAGACAAATATCTCAGATGTCTAAGTAGGATAGGGAGGATTTTTCTAAACTACTTCCCTGAATACTGCTTTCTCCAATTCCTTGCCAAGAGTGTCTCCTGTGAAAGTCACTGAAAGTAATTTGTATATAAGTTGTTTCATTTTCTTAATTATTTTAATCACTATTCTATTGAAATCACTTAAATATAGAATTATTTTAGAAAAACTGTAGCCATCGGGAAAGAAATATTTTTAAAAAATATTTTCAGAAATATTTTCTACTTCTCTCTGTACAGAGCTTAAATTCAGCTTCCCTCAGGTATCTTCCTCTGCAGTTGATGGCATTCTAAATACCTGGTTCTGGAAGGGAAAAATCTAAATGAGAGAAAACAGCCCTGCAGGGCAGCCATGAGAAGCTGAAAAGTCCTTGACTCATTGTAAGCTCTGCTCAGCAACAGCTAAAGCATCAGTGAGGTATCAGCACTATCCTCATCCTAAATCCAGACCACAGCACTGTGCCAGCTACTAGGAAGAAAATTAACTCTGTCTCAGACAAAACCAGGACACCCTCTTCAGCCCTCTGTGATGAACCAGAGAAGGTCTCAGGAATTCCACCCATGTGCTCCTGGAGTTTCACCTGCGAAACGCTTCTGTGGCCTCCCAGTCTCTGTGATTCTCTCTCCATAAGCAAACCAGCAATCTTTAGTCAGGGCATTTATCTTTTTCTTTCACACCACAGCTGTGCTATCCACATGCTTACCTCATCAGTATTAATAAGAGTTTTGTGACTACCTTGCAGATATTATTTTTTTATCTTCTTCTTTCAGACTGTGATTTCCAAATACTTCTCAGAGATGCTTTACAAGCTCTCTATGAACCCTCCCATTCTCTATCCAGTTTTATAAGGTCTTATACTTTCTGCATATATCAATGTATTTCATTAACAGTGCTTGGTTTATAAGCCACAAATTAAAATAACCAAAAAACCACTCAGGATAGAGCTTTGAATAACACAGAGCTGGAAAATTTGCATAATTGAAATAGTCAGACTTTGCAAATATTCTCTATAAAAAACACACATTTTGTGATAAATTCAAATGCAGATAGTCACTAAGAACAATAATTAAAAAGCCTGCTCTGCTTAACAAAATACATCTATAGTCTCTGGCACATTCTTGCTGTATTACAGTAATTAAAATAGTAATGGAACAATGATTAAACTTGCAAAAATGAAAGACTGCTGAAGTGAAAGGCTAGTCATGAAGAGCATAAAGCTAATAGAAGTTATATTGCAATTACAAGTGGAAAATAAATTCCAAAAGAATTATCAATGTGATTTACATCTAATTAGCAGCAGAGGTCATCTTGCTGCTTGAACTGGCAAGATAAAAGGTAACATACATCTTTACTACAGAAGTTAAACCAAGTAAAATGCATTTTAAATAGTAGAAGTTTTCAAGGATTACAATTCATGTCTTCTATTTCAGAACTTCCAAACATGGCAGGTGTTTCCTGAAAATGCACACCAGCTACAGGCACTAGAGGTAGAAGAATAAACATAAAAATGTAATGTGTTCAAAGTTTTATTGTTTGTAAACACTGAGAAGTGACTACTAGGCTTTTCAGGGCTTTTTGAACATTTTATAGCCAAATATGGACTGTCAGGTGTGATTTGTCCATTAAATGTTTTAAGTGTTAAGAAATTTGCAAAGAACCCAGCTGGAATCAATAACTACACCTCTTGGACTAGAAAGAATTATTTTTTTCTGTTATCAACAGTTAATGCATTGTTAAAATTTGAAATTACTACTTGTTTTTACACTTTTTTATTATTATCTTTAGAGAAAATTCCACCCGACATGAACACCATACTTACAACACTTTGTGTCTTGCTGTCTCTAAATCTACATCAGTTTATCTATGTTTCCATCCACGTGCTTTCAGACACCAAGGGAGAGAAATTATAGAAATAAAAATTTTTGCCTTATGACCTCACAGAGCCATGGAACCACAGCAGGAAGTGGGGTTGAGGAAGCTCTGGAAATTGTTGACTCCAGGCCCTCCAGAACAGGGATAACACCTCAGTAGGATCAGGTGACTCCCACCTTCATTCAGTTGAGTTTAGAATTTCTCTGAGGAGACACATTGCACAGATGACTTTCTGCTGACTGAATCCAACTGGACTTTTGATGTTACTTGAACAAAACAAATACCTAAGTCCCTAAGTCAAGATTTGAAGAGCTTGTATTTTAAATAACGAACAATACGAAGAATACAAAAGAAGGAGAGATGAAAAGAAGTAACAAAACATGCCACGTTACAATTAATAGCAAAACCTAGAGCATGCCAATGCACCATAATTTTGGTTTTACTGTTTTACCTCTTGATTTTCACTGCTTATGAGTAAATAGTCACTGTTTCTCTATAAATATTCATAATAATATATTTAACCAGTAGCTATTTTCCCACTCTAAATGTAAAAGGCTGTGTTTTCTTGAATTTCTTATTTCTTGTACAATTTTTTTTCCACATGCACATACAATTCATGAAATATTCATACTGTATCTGACACATCCATGAGAAGAACAGAATCCTACCATATGTTTAAAATACATTATAATACAAAAGGTCATGAAAAGTTGTCAGTTTTTTAATACTGTCACTATTTTAAACGTGTGCAGTACATTTCACGAGACATATAACATATGTGGTATATGGAAAACTTACATTGTTTCCTTATGGGTATCTCTGCACTCAACAATCTTCAAAAAGATGACTCAAATGACTTAAATGTAATAGATTAGGATCATTTTACAGACTGGCTGGTAGCATTAGGAACTGGAGCAGACACAAATGGACTGCTCCATAAAGTGGCTGAAATTACAGCTGCTATAACTTATAATGGGACCCCAGGAATCTCAGTGAACCATTTCTCCCATGAAGGCCAAACACTGCAAGTCATTTTGTATCAAGTCCTTTTAGACAAGCACGAGGAGAAATGAGATAAGCACTAACATAGTATGGAAGCCCAATATTTCAAAGTGCCACCCCCAAGAACAAAGATATATCAGAGGACAGAAAGCTTAAATATTTTCACTTCTGTGCCAGAAGAGAGCATTGCACCTTCATGAGAACCAAGGTTCCAACACTTTGGTCCTAACTTCAGTCCTATCTAGGCAAGTACTTGCTTAGGAAGGGACCAGACCAGAGTCTCTAAACCCTTGGCCACCATCATTTTTTGGTCTCTATGGATCACCACTGCCCTCTTCTGGGACTCACCCATTGTGAGTGCTCTGCAGTATTGAGGGTATAGGCTCCTTGTATTGACTTCATTCCATATTGTCCTTTAGAGACAATTACCTGGTAAGTGTCTTACTCCTCTTGGATGCCAATATAAGTAACTATCTGATTAGAACCAGTTATTTCTGTAGTCTCTAGTTCTATTTTCCTTAAATTGCCTCATTATCAACTGCTTAATTGTGTAATTGATTTCAAATTCTTCAAATTACCACTCTTGCTTCCCTGAATGTTTAATTACCTTACTTGTTGCAGAGTTGATTACCCTCACAGCCATTTATTCCCTAATAAATTTCTTAGTTGCCTATTTTCTTCAAACCACTGTGTTCTATCTTCTAATGCCAAGTCCCTGTCCTTCTTCTGTACTTAACAACATCCTTTACTGCATTCCCATGTGTTATTTTTTACCTTTTTTTTTTTTTTCACCAGTGTAACTCTGGTCTTTGCTTGCTCCACTGAAAATATTTTGCTAGCTCTCAAATTTACTTTTTCACTGGCTGAGAATAATTTGTTGCGACCTCTGTAGCATTCTTTAAGCAACTCTTTCATTGTTAACTCATTATTGACTTTGATGACCTTCCCAGAACTTCCCTACTCTCATTATACAGTCTCAAGAGATTGTGCTCTTGGCAAATTTACTTTTTGTCTCTGTTAGATTAGGTGCTTCTATCTCTTTTCCAGGATCTAATTATCAGGGGATTTCCGAATGCCAGACCATAAAAAAGGTTTGACAACCAAAAAAATTTGTTATACAATTTTTTTTATGAGCTGACAAAGTTTGGCCAAATTTTCCATTTCCTTGGCAATTACAAGTTGCAACAGCAAATCATATTTGCTCTGTGTGCTGCATGGATTTCAGATACTTTAAAAAGAAACACTTCAGCAAAGTTTGTACAGGATTGAAAGCTAAAATAATATAAAATGGAAGATTCTCACACAGCTCTATAATTAATTAAAATATGAAGCAGAGAAGAAAAATTACAGTTTGATTTCTGCATGAAAGTTTATGTTTTTCCTTGTGGTTTACACATATTCAGAAACTATGTGTAGAAAAAAGTGACTGCTGGGATGATAAAGTTTACTGATGGTACTAAATTATTCAGGACAGTAAAGACAAAAGTCTGTGGAGCAGAACTGCACAAGACCCTTACTAGAGAAAGTGAACATTAGAATGGCAGACAAAATTCATTGCAGATGGATGCACCAATTCATTAGTGGTGCACATGAGAAAAACAAATCTGACCTTGCTAATGAAGTAATGGTCTCTTGTCCCCCAGGGGCAAGATCTTTGAAGTATGATATATATTTTTATGAAAATAAGGTCTCAGCGATGAGAAGTAGGCAAAAAATATTGAAACTATTAGGGAAGAGATAGAAAGTAACCAAAGAGAAATCCTGAATATAAGCCTATGTGATACTCAAGTTCCCTTCTCCTGGAAAGACGGAGAAACTAGAATGTTTAGGAGAAGATTTGATATAAAAAAAAATTAATTAAAATAAAACACAAGAAGTAAGACAAAATCCAACATGACAGAAGTCTATAGAAAAAGGGGATGAGGAAATTTTGGAGTCACTGCTCGTTGCATTAAAAGGTACATAAAATGGCTTTTGACATAAGACAACTGCTGGCTAAAGAAGTCCCTGGTACAAATCTTGCTTAAAGATTTGTGACTATTCTGGAGAATTTTTTTTTTTCCACGTTACTGTATTCTCCTCTAGGCACCTGTGAATTAGCCATTAATGATGGTAGGTACCGGCCTAGATGGATTTATAATCTAACCTGATTATACTTGTACCTACATCTTGATATGCTTCCTCATCCTATATTATAATTAAACTTGAAGTTTTTGAATTTAAATTTTATAGCTTCATTAGTAATATATTCCCAGTTGGGGGCTTTGTTTCTTTCTTTGTTCCTTCCTTCCTTCCTTCCTTCCTTCCTTCCTTCCTTCCTTCCTTCCTTCCTTCCTTCCTTCCTTCTCCTTTTTCTTTTCCTCTTCCATTAGGAACATGATTTGCAGGAAGAAGCATAAAAATTTTTCATAATTTTTATGCTTCACTTCCTTTTGTGATCACATGGTGAGGCTAACCAAGGACAGGATTCTATAAATAGAAGACAAAGGCAGCTCCGCATAATGTTTCTTTTAGTCTTTGAGATACCTAGGTTGAATTTTAGGACTTAGCTCCAATTCGAAGTGTTTGTGCTCTTGATTTTGAAAGAGTATGTAGAACCCAGAGCCATTACTGAAGTCAATCACTGCTCTTGAAACTTAGCACTTCTCCAAGCAGGTTGTTGGATATTATTGATTGAGCAGGAAGAGGCTGGTCTAAGATATCAGTTCTATTAATTTTCTCTAAAGTTAATCTTCACTATTCAGCCGCTATTTTTCAAATGTTCTCTTTTCAGAGTTTTCTTGCAAAACATATACTAAATACTTTATTCTGCTCAGCAATTCATTGGCACTTTCTTTAAACAAAGAATTCTAGGCTCCAGCTAAATTGTATAAATAATTGTCATAATGCACAAGTAATTTTTCATCATTACCTGGTGATGCCAAATGCAGTTTAGAAAAAAAAACCAGATTAGAGTAAACTCTATCCTCTATACTACTACTACAAACCTGCAGTTTTTCTGCTGGTCTTAGCTTGGATATAAAACAGAACAAAAATTTGGCCAATTAATATAATGATAATATTATAGCAGTCGGTTCAGGAAAGCTTCACATTTCAACACAGCTCACTGTAAATGTATGGATAAGGTTTATGTTGATTATGAAAGAAATAATTTTAAGAACCATACCTGAGACCATGTTTCTGAGTAGTTGGGAATTACACCTCCCCTTTTCCCCTTCCCCGAATCACTTACAAGTTTGTATTTCACATCCTTTTTCATGGAAAACTGCTGTAAATAATCCTGAGTTTAAAAATACATAATGTCAATACAAATATATATATATTGAGAATGACATATCAAACAATGTTTTTCCAAAGGTTTGAAGCTGTACCAAACAAAATTATCAATTTTCAATTTTACTGTATGCTGTGCCTTAGACAGGTACTTGAGCTTTCATAAAAATACATAAAAAATAAAGCTTAACAAAAGACCTTTTCAAAAGTAATTGAATTGAAATTTACTTTAAATTGTGATAAAAATTTCTCACCAGTCAGCACTTATAATTCTATTAAAGTAAATTTTTATATTTTCTATTGCAATACACAATTTCAATGGCAGCCTTCTGAGAAATTTAGGTAAAAATAAATAGGCCTCTTCTATGGATTTGGGAGCTTAGTGGGACTGATCCTACAGCCCTCAGGAAAGAAAAGGTCTTACTTGCTGCATGCTCTGTTATACCCGCAGAGATTTATAAACAAGGACATTAAAAAGGGCCATATTTATTGTGTTTAAAATTGTAATTATTAGCAAATTGTCTAGAAACGTGATAACAAATATCAATAATTATGCAGGAACAAGAATTAATTCTAATTTCCTTGTCCAAGCAAAACTCCAGGAATGTGTAGTCATTTTTTGTTCTCATTTATTCAGTCAGCAGCTAGAAGATGCTCTGTCCTATGTGACATTGCTATCTCCAGCTGTAGACTCAGCAAAGTTCACTGTAATGACTTTGGCTTTCTGAGACACACACTATTTCTGATTAGTGAATCTATTTCTGAGCTGGTCTGAAGCCAGCTGAGAGATAAGGACAATCTTTAAGCCTGATCCATAATGAGAGTTATGGTTCAAAATTTGCCTGTTAGGTGAGTTTCCTCTGTTGTTCCTAGGGGAAGAAGCAGTCACAGATGGTGGTTCTAATCAGAAGGCTTGTCACTACAAAGGTCCTATGGATATCTTGTCACCCAGGAAAAATTAGTTGTGCATCCAAATCAGTTCCAAATAGAAGAGCTCCAGAGAAGAAAGGACCTTAAAAATGTTTTAACTTGCAGATGCATTCTCTGAAGCACTTTCTGATATTGAAATAGTCAAAATCGTCCTGTTTCAGAAACTCTTATATTATTTCTCTACGAGGGAGGAAAGAAATTCTAGACCAAACCGTGTGCAAAAATCAAGTGCTGACACACATATTAAAAGATAGAAAGAACCAATATGACATCACCCAGGAAGCTTTAAGTGACCCAAATTTTTATGCTCAAAAATTAAACATCCTTGCCAGATCATTGCAATTATTATCTGTAATTCCTTAGGGGAAATAATTTAACAGTAGAAGGTTTCATTCAGTTAATGTGTATTTGTGAACCCAAACTGAAACAAGGAGAAAATCAATACTTCAGTTTTGAAAATATATATGAACTGAAGAGGGTTTTTAGTTTAGGACCTCTTTGAACTGAAATGTGCGTTTTTTGTCAAAGTCCATCTTATCTTCATAGGAGTGAAGAAGTGAAAAGAAGCCCAGTAGCAGAAATGTGCAAAACATAATTTCTTCAATACTTCTAGGTGAAACTGGTCAAATTATGGCAACAATTTTAGGCCCTGTCTGATAAACCTGGTCAAAGGTGAGAGGCTTTGAGACAGCTGCCTTATCTGCCCCAAGTCCCCTGCAGGGACAGTGGAGACAGTCACTTCCCATCCCATGGAGAGCCTGAATTACTTCTGGCCTATTTTATCACTTCACTAGCTGCTCATTTTAGGCAGGATTGAATCAAACTGTGATATCTTCAATATATAGAAATAATTAACTTGTATGTGGGAGGTGAAAATTATTTCACAAATTCTCCTGTCTCATGTACTATGTCAGGAAGTCCATTGTAATGATAATTTTGACTGTTTCCAGCGGTAAAAATACTCAGCTAGTATAGTGTTTAACTACCCCACATACTTAAATGGATCTTTATTTTACTTTAAAAGTCTCTTACTGTATTTCCTTGATTTTGTACTTTCAAGAAAATGAAATTAGATTTTTGAAAGTACTTATCAGCTTTGCCCATCTCAATATCTGACACTCAACAATAAAAATAATGAAAGAATTTCTATTTTTCACTATCCTGTTCAAGGGATTATTCTTTTCGTTCACTTGATGACTTTCCAAGCACAAGGCAAAGTCATCTCAAAGAGAGTGGTTATGAACAAAGCTGAGAATGTGGATGATGAAAATTAATTTTCCACAGTAGATGCTGAATCATCAGACAGCTCTGTTGAAGTTTGGAATTAATTAGGCCTAAAGTATGCCTAAGTGCTTGAAACTTGGAAAAAGTATCTATGCAGCTATATCTGCTTAGAACTATAAATATCTATTTAGTTACTCTGAAAAGTAAATCAATTTCATCTAATCAGTGCAAGTAATAAAAATATTAATCTATATTGGAGACGATGTGTAGAGTAGCACTTTCTTGGTTGGGTTTTGGGGTTTTTTTATATAGTGGAAATTTAAAAAAAGTTATGCAAGCATTTTTTGCCTCTGCACAAATCTTTGTACGGTGATGAATACCATGGGTTCATTTTGATTGCTCATGCACAAAATGATATTTTTTAAGATGAGGACTCGGCAATGAACATTCTCAGCCTTCCTTTACCTGCATGGGTTTACTAAGTGATTTACAAAAATCCTTGCCTATTACCACCAGCCAGTGTCCTTTTGTTTGTAATGATGACTGAGGCTTTGTTTTAAGATCAGATAAGAAAGAGACATGATACTAAATAAGTTTTCTGAAAGCCATTGGGCAATGCACAAAAAGCACTTCTATCTGGGAAAAAGATAATTTCAGCTGATTATGAAGAGATTAACTTGATCTTGGTATTAAGGTTAAATTAAATTAAGATGCTAACTGTCTTTAATATAGCTACATTTTGGTTCTCTTTATGAATTTTCATTGGAAAACGGTAATTATGTTCTTGGATTTATGTCATATTATTTCTCTCTAATAGTAAAATGTTTACATGCTTTTCAGGAAATCCTCCATCTATTATGCTCATTATATGTAACCTAAAATATCTAGTATGTGGCATCAGTCTTTTCCAATTATTCTGCTGCATCCTTGTTGTCTGGTAGATTTTATTCCTTTACTATTGTGTATAATATCATTTTTTCTCTCATTTTCTTATTTTAATATCATATGTATTTTCTTTCCTTCTTTTCCTTATTTATGCTTGTTTTTCTTTTATCCTTTTTCTCTGTCTCCTCCTTGGTTACAGGGTGCCTGAAGTTTCACACCATGTGTACCTGAAATACTCTGCCTGTGGTCGAGATCATTCTCCTTTTTCTTCAGGTTCCATCTCAGCTTCCTCTACATCTACGTTTGCTGTGTCCTTCCACAGAACCCACAATGTTCCCTTCTCCCCTGTGTTCATTCCATGCTTTTCTCCCCTTCCATCCTTTCATGTAAGGTGTAGATGAATCTCTCTAAAGTGTGCAGATAAATCTTGGCAGGCAGCTGATGCAACAGCAGACAGATGGGTTTGTAGAGCATTTTCTTCCTACCAAGAGCACTGTACAGTGCAGTGGGATGTTTGTCTTCATGATTGGTGTCTGAGGTTTTGTGGAATGGTCCTATCACACAGCACCTTCACAGCTGGGTCTTCCAGGCTATGTGACTTAAAAGAAAGAGAAAAAAGAACATCAAAACTTTATGTCTTGTTGCATATTTTGTGTGTTACTTCTGGTTAAGATTCACCCTTTAGTCACTTGCAAAGCCTTCCCAGTCTCTTCCTTTCCCACCATGCCATCATAGTTAGTTGTGAGAAGGCCTGAGGTAAAGTAAGGAGATGGATCTGGGTGTCTGTAAGAGGAGAGATATCATGGAGCTCATGAGCCTGAAAAGGAGAGGTGATAAAAGCTGACAGATTAGCACCCTTTAAAGCACTACAGTACTTTTCTCTCATGCTGTCCCTTATCTCTAGGAGCTTTCCCTGGAAATAACTAGAAGGCTCCTGCACTGCTCTCCTTAATAATGTCCTTTAAAAATACAAGTTATTCTTAAATTACATTCTATTCTCATTGGGCTTCCGCCCTCGTTAACAGATTTGGTGTAATCTATTTTTTTGTACTTCTTTGGTTTTTTCGCTCACATCTCTCATCTTTTGCTTTTCATCAGTAAGACCTTCGCTTTGGGTTTGCAGGACAGCAAGCACACTGGGGTCCTCAACTGACTAGCTGCAACACTGGCAGCAGAAATATGTAAATTACTAAGTATATAATAAATCTAAAATAAACTTGGTGATTGAAAATAACAGTATCATGTAAAAACAATACATACAAGTAGAAGATAATAATGGACTTTATGGAAATGCAGTTTTGCATATAGAAATAGTGTAGTTATGCCACTGTTAAGATAGAAACCAGCTGGAGCTTCCTGAATAGCAGTTCAACACATTTCTAAGTATAATGTTGTTTCATAAACCTCTTAGTATTCCTCAACATGTCAGTAGCTCCAGAAATACAATAAAATGGAATACACTCAGAGGTAATGCACACAGCACAAAATTACATTCCCAAGCTTCAAGTAGTTCTGTATATACATAAAGTGAGCAACAAATGAAACATTGGTTCAGCTTTATAAGAGTACATAAAAAAAAATTGCTACTTAAAAGGCAAAATGGTCCAGAAAGCTTTACTGCCACCATAATTTATTATAGAATTAATCTATTATGTGTTTGCACCAGGTCAGGCCACTAAAGGAAACCTGTGTCTTATCGAAATCAGATTGAGAAGTACAAATCGAGAATCCCTAATGGAGCACTAAGCACACTTCAAACAGCCAGCCATATGGACTGTGTTACAGCCTGGAGATGGTTTCTTTTGAGCCATAAACTTCAGCAGCAGAGTGTGGAAGACTCTTTATTTGATATAGGGTCTTCAAGAACAATGATGCATTTGGAAAAATAAGTTAATGCTTGGCTCTGAAGTCAAGGATTCAGACCTCCTCCTGAAGACACCTCCTTCCTCTTTCCTTCCTAAAACCCATCCTTTCAAATTAGGTCTATTTCAAAATAGCTTTTGCAGATAATGCACTAAGCTTCTGAAGTTAAAGTGCTTAAAGAGGAAAGCCTGTCTAATCATAGCATGTGAGACCAGAGATATCATATTATCAGTCAATACCCACAAGAAATTCGTATGGGGCCAGGTTCATTCCCTGTATGTGCACAAGTAGCACTATTTGAAGGTTTGATTCCATGATTAATGTGCTTATGGGCTGTTTTGACTTTTATCCATCTACAAAACTTAACCTTCATTGTAAACCGTGTTCATAGCAGAGAAATCATTTTTCTGTGAAATCATGTCAATGCAGTGTGTACTTGTGCTAATAAAGCACCAGCATCGCATTCTGGTGGCTGGAACAAAGTCCCTACCTCTGACATAGGTTTCTGTAGGAAGTTAAACAAATTACTTTCATTTATAGATATACTGTGTCACTGAAAGATCACATGGGATTTGACAAACTACCTGGATAAATGCAGTTCCCTATTGATTTCCTATCTGTGTTCTGTGTATGCATCTGGAAGTCTTGCACTCAATTTTTATTTTTCCTTCTGCTATGTCTAGAAACTGAACACAGTGTATTCTCTCTTACCTGACTAGTTTATACATTTCTCAGGACAACAATTGTCTCCAGCTAAGGCAAAATAGATCACATTATTAAAAAAATAAGGGCCTTTTTTCTTCCTGTCACACAGAATTTTACAAAAGTAACTTTAACACATAATTTTGGGTTTTTTTCATATCATTGAAACTTATCTTTTGAAATTTTTATCATTTTCTTTAAGTAACATCTTAGTAATTTTTTTGTTCCTGTACTAGAAACTAGTTGGCAAAATGATTCCAGGCATAATATTGAAATTAAAATTGTTTATTGTATTGATTCTTCATTTACATTATAAAATAAATTAAGAGTCATACAAAATTAGAAATTGTTCTAATGTTCAAGCTCATGACCTCCATAGTTTTAGCCACAGTTTTTATAACAGCAGATGAATGAAAAGAGCAGGTATGTTTTAATAAGAAATTCACTGTGCTAAGCTAATTACTTGGCCAACATATATCTTTATTTAAAATATTATCCAAAAAATTCAATCAGGAAGGTCATCTTTGACATAAATAGAAAAAACCATCAGCATTACAATAATTTCACTGCATCTTATTACTATCTTGCATTCAGTTTTAAGAGAAATATGTACAATATTGTAACTGATAATTTTGATTTGCACTGGCTAAACAAATTTCTCCAGAAAGTTCAATATTTAAAGAATATCATGTGCACTAGCTAAAAGTTACCTCAGTGTGATATGGTGGTGAAAATTATATCTGAATTATCTGTATTCATTGCAAAACCTGATACATAAAACTACTCACTCAGTAGTGTAGCTGAGAATAAAATCCACTGCCATTTGGAATTCTCAGCCCAATGTCTTTCTCTAAAGAAAAGGAACCAAGTAAGATGTCTTAAACTGTGATAAAAATCCCACAGGGACTCTCTGTGTTTAGAAGACCTTCTAGAATAATGAGATATAATTAAGAGCATATTACTTATGTCTGGTGTATCATTTACTGCTTCTCTGTGCTATGCTTGTTTCTGAAAAAATCAAAAATCAGCACTTTGGTATAATGACAAGGCCTTCCAGCATTTTCTTGAAGTCTAAATCAAAAGAAAATGAATATAAAAATGTACTCACACTGCATGAAACTGTCACTAATCTTCGTCCGGTATTGTTTAATCAATATGTTTAAGATGACATTTAAATTAATTTTCTACTTTTCAAAATATTGGCTCTCCCAGTAAAGAAGAGTTTTTCCTTGGGGAGTAGGAAAAAAAAAAAGAGACACCTGTAGCAAAATTTTCTGTTGGTAGACAAAAAACAATTAATATTTCCTGCTGTTTTCTACTCTTGAATCACATTTACACAATGATCAGTTAAGAAGAGGAAAGCAAAACCCCCCACATCTGAGTAAAAGGAGTTTACTCTTGTTATAGTCATTCTATTGTTTGAGACTAAACTCTGAATACAAATGCAGTTCTACTCATTTTTAGAAACATTCTTATAGAGACCTTTTACATTTAAAATATTTTTTCTAATATGTGTATATATATGTTTATGTATGTGTTATGGTAAAAGAAGTCTATACAAAAAGACAAGGATATTTTAGGAAGGAACAAAATTTTATGTAATTTCTATATTGAGATAAAGTACATGACAAATAGTTGAAAAATTATTTATGCTGAAATGGGGACTAGACTAATGTGAACCTGCTGTTTCATTTTATTAGTTCCTTAACATCTGACCTTCATCACAGCAGCTCTCATCGCGGGCCATCGTCGACTCAGTGGACCATGGTCAGTGGTTTTGTAAGGAGTCAAAAGTTGTGCTGGCATGGCATATGAACATCTATGGTTCAGAGTTTTAAATCAAGCAAGTTGCCCATTTTCATGAGGTGCTGAACAGAGATCTCTGCTATCAATTGCAGAGTGACTGCGGAGTCTTAGCTTAGGCCATCTGTGACCAAATGAGACAGACAGACTAAGCTCCACTGGGAGTCTGCCTCTGATTATTGTCCATCTGCAAAAATTATCTCACTCTTTTGTGTTTTAACCTTTTTTTTTTTTGTGACTTTGGTTTTATTTAAAAATTAATATGTCACTTCTCTTACTGTAACAGCAAGAAATGACAAAATTCTTCCCTCTGATTAGCTTGAACTCAAATATAGTTTGTTGCAAAGTTAGAATTTCATTCTGGCATGATGAGATGGCAAGAAGTAGCCCATCCATAACTTTATAATGCATTTAAACTCAACACAGGATTAGGAAATGGATACATGTTGAGATTATGGAACAGTTTACACCGTGTTTACAGATTTTGATTCCATCCTCTAAATTGTTGCTGTGATTGTGCCAAGGCTTTTGGAATATGCCAAATGAAAACAGGGATTGCAGATTTGTCCTTTCCAAGACATTTATTTGGAGAAGTTATTTTATCACATTATCTACAGTGGGCATTACTATGCCAATGAAGGGGAGTAATGTTAACATAAAAGAAGGTAGGCTAACACTGTTAAGATATTAAAAATGTCCAAACTGCAGCAGGTATTTTTCTAGAAAGCTTAACACTCCCAGGATAAGCTATGTGCACCCCTCCACCTTGCTATGAGAATGCTTATTGTTCTTTGTTCCCACTTTGCTCCCTACAGAGAAAAGGATATGGATATCTCTGTATTTTGCCCATTTGCTAAGTACTTCAGGTAAACCTAGTTGTTAAAATACATATGAATATATTCAATGATTGAAAGTTTTACAAACTGAATAAACTCACATCCTTATAGGATGGCTCTTCCCAAAGAAAACTGTCCTTTTAAGCAGGAGCTTTAAACTTTACTTTGGAAAGACAAAGCCCTAAGTAGGATGATGGGTTTCCTTTCCTTCCTCCCTTTCCTCTAGTCAGCCAGGCAATGCATTTTCCAAAGACACCAGTGCCTCGGGAATGTTATGTTATTTCGTTTCAGTGGGGGGACGAGGGGTTTCCACCTTTATTTATAGTTGTCATTTTTATGCTTTAAACCTCACAAGCTTTCTCTGACTGTGGACTCATTCATACATCCTGAAAGAATTTCAGATAATTTACTGTTGCTGGACAGAGTTTTCCTCACAATGGCGTGAAGAATTACATGCTCTACTCCTCTTTTATTGCTTATGGGCCAAATCCTGCTCTCATTTACACCACTGGAATAATAAATAACCTCCTTTGAGAGCATTAATGTCTGTTTTTTCATTGTTTGAGGAGAAAGAATAAGTTACCCAATGGCAGCCTAAAAGTTTTCAAAGGTTACTGCTCTGCTAACTTGTGAGTACAGAATGTTCAGTGGTTTTAACAAAAAGAATAAAAGATGTCTATTGAGGGAACACTAACAGAAACAATGGTTCACATTTAATCTAGCATTTCTTTAATGCTGTCTGTCTTTCAATTTTGGAGAAAACCAGACAAAAATTATAACAGGAGAATACAAAGGTTTTTAGACTACTTAGCAGTACCAGCAGCTGCAACTGGCTCTGTGATTTTGAACTCTAACATATAACACCTTGATAAAGGCCATTAATGCATACCAGGAATCCTCCCTAAACAGCCTGCAAATGATGGCAAGCTCAAAACCTCATGTCTCAGAGACAGGTTAGAGCTATGAGCTGCAAGGCAGGTGTTCTCTCCTCCCAGCCCAGGGAGTGGGCATCCCTCTGCCTCTATCACCCCAACTGCGTCCAGGCCAAGGGATTTCCTTGCAGCAGCTCCTGTTGCCTTTGCAAGGAAGCAGGCAGGGGAGGCAGGTGTGTGCATAGATAGTGTGAAGTCTTGAGGAGCTCCCAAGTGCTCCCAGAGCTCCCTTCTATGTGGAAATTAAGTCATGCCCCAATGCAAGGGTGAAAAGGCAACTCTGACTTATTAAAGAAGAGGGAAAATGGATGGAAATGGGGAAGAAAGAAAGTATCCTTGAAAGCTGAAGGGATTTTAAAGTGGCCTATAGTTCAAAATGGAAAGGGAGTTGAGGGGAAGTGATACAAGGAGTCTCTGATTTATGCAGTGAACTGAACCTACAGTTCCAGAATAGATGACACTTTAATAGAAAAATTGGTTTGTGGACCACAGGGCTGTGTTCCCTCCCAGTCACAGCCACATGAATCAATTCCCTGTCCCATTCATCATCCTGCAGTACTAAAGTTACAATGACAGCGGTAGTTCATGCTGAAAAACAGCTTTACAGGAGATTCTATTTTATTTTTACATAAAATGTGATTTAACAGGTGTAAGAGTAAGACAATTACTGTTCTCTATGCAATGTTCATTGTAAAATATAACTTTGAGGGCCAGAGAAATCCTCATTTCAGCTCCCAACAAGTCAGTTTCACGGAAAGGTACTTAAACACTCTGGCTCAGCTGGTATAAGTAATAATAAGCCTTATTGACAGGTGAGGATCCCTTATCCCCTGGGTCACAGATGTGATTAATCCTTAAGCAAAGTTCTTTTGCACAGCTCTTTTAACTTTTAATGCACTAAGTATGCAGCAAGTAGTAATAATTTCCCAGTGCCTTGTTTGAAAGAAATGGTGTCTAAATATAGCCAGCAACTGAAAGCTACTAATGCACAAGTATCTATCATTAGACATGAGGACAAGCTGGGCAGAGCATGAGGACAAGTTGCTTCATGGTCCAAGTAATAGATGGAACCATGAGATATAAACAACTAACAAGCTGCCAAGCTAAGCTGTTTTGACAACATTTTGGGGATATCTGCTTGGGAAATATGATGCATAAATGCTTTATAAAAGCACATGTCAAAAACAAAACCCTTTTCCTAAATGAGTTTATTTTCACAAATGTTTTCACCAATCAGGAAAGGTTTTCCATTACAAATTATGACCAACAATACTTTAAAAATATGAAAAAGAAAATAACATTTTCAGACCTACGTGGCTAACCTTTCAAATCTGATGCACCAAGGAACGGGTCTGCATACAGAGCGAATATGAAACAAAGCATCTGGATGACATTCCTTCACAGCGCCAGCCTCTACTCAAACTTAATCCTTTAAAAACCTTAGCTCACTGTCTTGGGGTTTAAAAACATTCACTACACTTTCATTCAAGGCTGTGCTAGAAGCTTAAAACAAAGAGAGATGGGATTTTAAGGGGTTTTCTTAAATACTTTTAAAGGGCCTTTTTTTTCTTTCCCCTGAAAACAAATAAGAAAAAGGAAATAAGCTCTTGTTTACTAAATTTTCGTTACTGTAAATAGTTGAATACGTGTCGTCTACAATTGAAATCAGTTTGTGTAAAAACCAAGGCATTTAATTGTTAAAAAAGATACTGGTTTGATTCATTTGTGAAGACTGTATGTGGTACAAACTGACCAAAACATCTATGGGATCTCCGCTTTCGAGATACCCAAAATTCTGCTGAGTGAGGCCCAGACTGATTAACTGATTAACTGAGCTGATTAACTGGGATCTTAACCCTGCTTTGAGTAGAGGCTTGGACTAGGTGGCCTTCAGCCTAAGTTACTCTATTGTAAAACCATCCCTTCTGCTAAAATAAGAAGGAACAGAATCTGACAAAGAAAAAGTCCCCATTCTATCTGAAGGAAAGAGCACCTACAGCCTGAATTTACAGGAAACTATGTGACCCAGAGACATAGGCCTTTTACATAATGACACTAAGCATGAAACTTGGCTCCCAGGTAATCTTGTTGTGCAAAAGGGAACAGGTGTTTAGGAGGTGTTTCAGGCTGTGGTATGAACTCATACAGGACATGAGGGCTTTAGCAGTTCAGCACCTTCCCTGTTTTTTCACTTCTACTTGTATGTTCATGGCTTTCAACCCTATAGGTAAAATTAATTTCTCAAATCTGCCTTCAACAATATAAATATTAACTCTGTCTATCTAAACAAAGTAATATACTGTATTTCTAAGCTTCTCCAGGAAGAGTCTGAAAATTCCTCTCATCATGTAGATAGCTTTTAATACATTTACTCTTGGAAAGGAATTTGCTTAGCTCTGGTAGATTATGAATGCAGTCACATATGCAAAGAAAGAGCAGCCAGAGAGGAAAAGAGAGCTGGATACCACCCCCTATAATCATGTCTTTCTTTCTGCCACGAAGGTGTGTGTAAGTCAATACTTCACCTGAGACTTGCAGCTGGTGCTCACTAGCACCACATTCTTTCTCCATTTGCTGAAAACCCTTGTAAGGCCAGGGAGTAGGATTTGAAGAAGTACTAAGCTCCAAAATTGCAATGTAAATTGAGGAGATTTAAATTTTTTAATTCCTTGCTGTCATATGGTTGAAAAAATTAGGTCATGTACATCTCAAATTCTTCACTTTATGTTACAAAATTTTTTTGACCTTTAATCTCTCCATCCTTGCCCTTCTGATCTAAAACATATGCAAAACATCATTCTCGTGGCTCAAATGTTCTCAAAGAAAATTAATATTTGTGAAGCATTAAAAAATGACAGAAATGAGTATCATACATGAATCCCTGAAAAAAGCTGTGTGCCTTTGGTAGTGAGAAGTGAAGATAATGAAGAAGAAATAGTTACAGTACTACTTTTAATTATAGATCACTGCTCAAAGTCACATGGAAAAACAGTAGGTAGCCATGCAATTAAGGAATGTAACACTGCCTAGGCAAAAAGGGGACCAAATCAAAGTCGTAAAGGCATCCTATTCTGCTTTGCAACTGTTTGACTTTACACAGTGTTTCTTTAGTAATATTTCTGTGTACACAGAAGAGAAAATCCCAAGATTCAGCAGTAGTAGAGAACACTAGGAACAGAGCCCATCTGAACAAAATATCAGTAGAGCAGATCTATGAAACACAGGCTTCTGCAATAAGGTGTAAACTATACTCTCAATATCCCTTCTTTAGAAGATCTGAACAGTAAAAAGGATTATTGCTGAATTGAGACTTTTTAAAAAGAAAGGAGACTGATTCAAAGATTCTCATTAATGCTCTATTTTCAATAGTAGCTTAACTTTCTTTTAATATCAATGGCAAGTAAATATCCAAGTCCATACAGCAATGAGAAGAATATTTAAATATTTTCAAAGTAAACTAGGATAATTCAAATACTGATACGTCACTCCTATTCCTGGGTTTTCAACAAGAATAGAAAATGACAAGGTGGTTTCTTGTGACAAGGCAATAAGACTTAATGCTCCAGAAATAAGCTGTTCTGATCCAAATTCCAGGTTTACAATTTTCTTTCCCTCCGGTATTTATTCAGAATGGCCTAAATGTATTTGATAGATGTCAAATGCAGAGATGCACCTGATCAAAGCTTGAACAGATTGATATTTGTATAGCATATAATTGATTGAAAGTACCTGACAATACACCAGAAGAAGGAGAGAAGCTTTCTTTGTATGACTTGATTTTCATGTCTTTTATTTCTTGGACTGAGTCACTGAAAAAACATCACGCAAATAATTTAGTAGTGCTAAATCAATAACTTGATTCCTGCCCTATAGTGACAGGAAAAGGAACAACAGTTTTAAACTGGAGAAGGATATAAGGAAGGGGTTTTTTACAATGAGGGTGGTGAGACACTGGAACAGGTTTTCCAAAGAAGTTGTGGGTGCTCCATCCCTGGAAGTGTTCAAGGTCAGGTTGGATGGGGCTTTGAACAAGGTGGTCTAGTGAATGATGTCCCTACCCATGGCAGAGGAGTTGGACTAGGTGACGTTTGAAGGTCCCTTTTAACTCAAACCACCCTCTGATTCTACAGTTCTATGAAATTGACTATCTAAAACAGATTAAATAATGCCAAATAGTTGGCTAAACAATTTGAAAATTAAATTAGACCACACACTAGCAATGGCAATGTAAATTCATTACATTAATTCATTTTTTGAGCTTTTTTTGTTGGTGTAGAGGTATCTGAGCACAACCTTGAAACTTCAGGAATTTGAGAATTAATGAGGAAAAAATCTATGGTTTTCTAGATGTTGGGGCTTGTGCTTAAAATACTTTACCAATTCCTGAAAAGCCAGGCTTTTGTTTTAGATGCTTCTGCACATTAATACACTCGTTTAACACAAGAGCACTACAGGTTTTAGGAGTTAATTTTCTGCTCATTTAACATGATCTTTGGTAAGGTTAACCAGCAGGCTAAGACTGGCCTGCACCATGTGGCTGATTCCCAGCTTGGGTCTCTATCTTTGTGCCTAAGCCACAAAGACTATGTAACACTGCTTCTGAAAAACACCAAAGTCTTAGTCTAGTTCTATCCCTAAGGTTTTTCTATCTTTACAAAATAGAAAAGAGCTACTTGTAGAGTCTCTCTTCAGGATTTTCTGTAACAAGTTTCCAAGCACCTAGAGCTTGTGGCTTTTAATTTCAAATAGTATTACTCTTTAAAGAGAATTGATAAGCAAAAATTTTAATTTTAATCAGATCAATAAGAACAGCAAAGATCTGTTATTTTGATGGTGATTCTGTAAAGACAGTTAAATAGTTAAGTAGTGCAAGAATAAAGTTTTTAAACAGAAATAAATGAAGAACAATAAAAGTAAAGAAAGTGAGATGGCGAAGGTCTTATTCCTTTTTTCAATACTATGAAATATGATTTATGGCAGCTTATATGTGTTTCATCTCATGAAAAAAAAAAATAATAGAAAAGGATTTATCCAGTCAAAAAGTCTGCCCACACCATCTCCCACAGAAACTTTTGATTACAACGTACTGCCTTACCATTAATGCATACCATATAATACATTGAATGAAATGCCAGATTTCATTCCCTGATTTTTTCTTTGAAAACCACAAATGTTTAAAGTAAAATGTGCATAATGATTTGAGAATTCATTTCTGAGTGACAGATAAATGTTAGGAGGAAGTCTGACTTACAGTAATCAATCTTGTAACAGAAACATATTCAAATTGAAGGATATAACAAAGTGAGAAACATGAGTCCATTTGGACACTCCATCAATTCCAAAGAACACAGTCCTACTCATCTTAATAATTTTTGTTTTCTTAACTGTTAGGCTGTACCAATTACTATTTGGCAACTACCAGTAAAGCACCAGCTGAAAGAGTGGAAGTTTCATTTTTGGAAATAACTTAAATGTCTAGTCACATAATGTCACATAATTTAATGACGTAAGGAGCCTCAGCTTCCTAAATATTCAACATTCAGAACTGCTGAAATTAATTGTCTAAGGGAAGTGCTGAATTTTGGCCATCACTGGACACTAGAAAGGACTTTGGTTTACATCGCAACTTTGAAAATATTCTTCTAAAAGTGGAGCACCTAGATTGCCACATATTTGAAGACTGGGTTAGACTATCACATACACATCTTGAACATATTTTTGTTTTATAAGAGAAGCAATTCATCAAACTGCAGAACAATATACCCTATGCAATGAAAGCGCTATTGAAAATCTTCCAAGTGAGAAAGCAAATATTTTATAGCAAAGGGGAACATTTTCAAAAGTGACTCCGAAGCTTGAATCAAGTAAATCACTTCAAGGACTTTTAGGCATCTTTGGTTTTGGTACTTTTTGAAATTGTTTCAGGAATCAGGAAAGGTCAAATTTATAAACACCAGTAGAGGAGCTGTTCTTGTATGTTTAAACACTCCTGTTATAGACACACGATATAGAAATCTAGGCTTGAGCTACTCATTCCATTTTCCCTTCAAATTAGCAGAGAAATGACAGGATGATGTTAGGATACCAGTTCCCTCCTCATGGCAGTGACATGAAAATAGATCTGATCAATTCCATCTCCTGCATATCTCTTTGCCTTCATTGACTATTGGAAAACCCATTTATACATCAAATTAAATTATCTGAAACATGTTCTAGATTGCTAAAGGTGAAAATAAGGTTATTAGAGGCATTTACAAAAGAACCTAAGTGCTTAATTCCCATTCACATCCCTTACACACAAAAAATAAAGTACTAGGAAAGACTATCAAAGCCACCTTGTCCATGTCTGAAATCAACGGAATTTTAGTTACTCAATAGCTTTCCAAAAGCTTACAGAATTTTTGGAGTCTAAAAACTTAGTCTTACCCCTATGCACATTCCCTTAGGTATGTTTGAGAATATTACACTTTCATTCTTGGCTTTACATTTTCTAAATCCTTTACAGTATAATAAGTAATATTAATATATCTTCTTCAATATGTTTTAGTCATCATGATAAGAGCCAATTTACTCAAATTTTGCAGGTTTTAAGCACATAAATTGTGAGTTACTCTTTGCAATGCCTAAATTCCTTTAGTCAAGGAAAAGCATAAAGTGTTTTTGAAAGCCTTTAGAGCTACATCATGTTCACCTAATTTATTGACCTAAACTGAGATAGGCAATTATATGAAAACATTCAAATACCACTGCTTTCTAGCATTTGCTTTACAAAGAACAGCAGCATGTACCAAAATAAAAAAGAGCAATTCTTTAAGTACCTAAACTGTAGGTGAAATTTAGTCTCAGAGGGACTGCATCAAGCCTAGACAGCTTTGTTTTTCTTCTACTCAAATTCTTTAAAAGAATGCTCAACCACACACATTTACAGAGGTATTAAAGATGATGCATTGAAAGACACAGTCCTTTTAGAATAACAAAAACATCTTAGCAAAGTGCATCCTAACACTGAGGATATGGCAAAACAGTACAAATTCATTAAAGGGAAATTCGACACGACCAAGCATTTACAAAAATTTCACCTTGGAGCTTAAGGTGTTTGATTTTATGTGTCAATTTGACTTCCATATTTGACTACAACCTTTTGAAGGTAGAATTTGAAAAAATATTTTGAAATTCTCAGATGAACTTGGAGAAATGAATGAATGAAGAGCATTGTTCTATCACCCATGATGTTGGGTGGCTGTATCACAGCTAATTGTCATTGCCAAGCAATTTAGTATTTACCAAGGCAGTTGAATGATCCTGGGATCTTTCAACTCCTCTGTCTTATTCAGTAAAAAAGCCCTGAACGCCAAAGGAAAAGCAAATAGCACTTTGACTTGAGGAAGCATGCCTTTCACCATAGCATTAAATTCCAACATGTCTTTAAAGGCAAAAGAAAAAAAAAATATTGATGGAGTATTCTTTAAAAATAATATTCCCAATAGAAATTCTGTAATAAATGCCTCTCCCTTCAGTATGGAAATGGACACATTCCACTCTTGGTTGGAACCAGTGCATCACAGCGGGAACAGCACATGGTAATAGAGCTGCAAAGATACTCTTCTGCACATATGGAACCAGCAAATTAGGCCAACTTTTTTAATTGTAAAAAATGATTGAATCCCTTCCATTCCAATCTAATAGTCATTTTCCCTAACAGCAAGCATTAATGACTTCCCTGACTAATGAAAATTAATTGCTAGCCCGCCTTGACAATTACATTGTGATCGATCAAGTTTAAAGGAGCTGCAAGGGTCATTTGCTGTAATTCTAATGCAATCCATTAAATCTGCAGCAGATGATAACCTTTAACTTTGTTGCATATTAGGGAATACTAATGGCAACTCTAGATGTCACTGTTTATACAAGAGGAGATACATCATATTGTCTATTTTTCCTAATGTTCTTGAGGTGTTGCTGTTTCTCAGTTGACACAAAAATTATTCTTGATGTCAGATTACAGCATCTCTATAATATCATCAAGGTGCTATAAAAGCAGACTTGTACAAATCTAAAAGGCAGTCTGAGAATGCTCGTCCCATTTCAGGACAAGGTCCTGTGTGTTACACAAAACTGAGTTGTAAAACGAAGGACAAATTTGCTAAATCCTGAAGGAATGCTCTGTCAGAGAAATACATCTAAAGCATGCATCATATTTTATTGGTCCTGCAGCAGCCATCAACAGTGCTACACCCTTGAATGAGATCCAGTGTCTCTTAGACAAAATGGAGTTGTAAAATAAGGTTCAAATTTGTGAAGAGTTATTGAAGGGATTCATACTGAACAAAAATATAAATGGTACTAGAAAACCAGAACTGCACTGTGCATTCTTGAATGCCTTTCCAGGCACATCATCCAAATGTTTAAAACACCTGCATACTGAATTAGATTTTTTTGCAACAGGAATTCAAGGCAAATCGCATTGGGTCTAAAAGGAAAACATGGCAACAAAACCACCACCACAAAAAACCAACAAACAACAAAAAAGAAAGATCTTTAAACTGAAGCTTCATAGCTTTCTCAGCTGAGTTGAGCTATTCTGAACACTTGAAGACATTTTGGGGGAAAGTTTGGTAAGTTTTTCACAAGGCGAGAAAATATTGATTGAAGAAGTGAATGGAAGAATTTATTCTAATTTAATTTTAATCTCCTACCTATGTTTAATCGTGAGTTTAGGCTTCTGTCTAGGACTGCCTTTTTAATACATACACAGAGACACATACATGCAATCTCATTCCAATATCTCATTTCAGAAGTTGTAGGAGTGTTTCCTAATAAAAAGCTTTTTGTGGCAGGAACCAGTACTTGTTTTTGCAAAAGTGGAAATGACTATTTTGTATTCAATACATCAATTTGTGAGGAAGCTACTGAAACAAATTATGATGTTATTCTTTAATTCTTTAAACAGAATTGTCCAGGGTTATTTTATCTCTAGGGAGAGTTTATTCCACCATCTACTACTATGCTAACTACCTTTAGGAAGACTGACTGCAAGCAGAAAATGCAAGAATTCCAGCAGTGATGCCAGTCCACAAGAGTGCAAGTCTGTAAAACACAAGGAAATTTTGAAACCAACATGCTCTTCTTCATCTCTCACATCTACAGTAATGACCCTACATTGATCATTGAAGAGATTCTCCACAGAGGATTTCACAGAACTCTATCAAAAATAGGCACAAAAAATATGAAAGAATACACAGACTGACAAAAAAGTAAAAGTCACAAATTATTACTCTTTGAAAGGTTAAGCAAGACTTCTAAACACACACTTTATTGTAATATTATCTCTCAGGTAGACATAGGTTTTTTTCCTAGTTTCCTCTAGGGAATAAAGAAAACTTATTTCTCTGTAGAAATACTAGCACTTTATATTTCTCAAGGAAGCAAGACTTCTTTGTACAAGAAGGATGCTCACTCAGCAAAATCCAAAGGAAAATTTCACATATTTTTTATACTGATGGAAAAAAAAAAAAAAAGACACAGGGAAGTAGACTATCAATCAGCATAAATAACTTTAAAGCTGTAAATGAATAAATATGTAGTTAGAGAAGCCAGGGATATCATGACAGACTTTCATGTAGCAATCAGCATCACACTAAGTGCCAGTGACCAGAAAGGAACAGAATTTTTGAAGTGTACCCAAAAAGTTGTATTTAAAGCTTTTCCCATCCCACAAGAGAAGAAGAGTTACCTATTTTTAGATTTGCTTCTAGTGTGGCCAAAGTATGCACTGAGACCAATATAAACCGGCAAGAATTCCATGAAAACCAATTAAGTTATTGTGAATTTATAGAGATATAACCAAGATCAGATGTTAGTCTGTGGAAATGTGTTTGAAACAATGTAGAGACATGAGCTCCTTCAGACTACAGCAGTTTCAGAGTTTGGAAAATGGACTGCGATCACTGGATTACGTTTGGGTGCAATAGGATGTGCTGGACTACCAATGGTCTATAAAAGTTTCCCATAAGTATCATGAGAGAAAAAACACACTCCAGAAGACAGAAGAAAGCTACACAATTGCCTGCTGCAGCATGGCTATATTAAGCACTGATAAAATATTGGACAGCTTCTCCAGACATATCTGCTCCACCCAAGCACTGTTGGAGCGTAAAATATTTTGAAAATATTCGTGTCATCTTAGATCTTTTTGGCAAATCTACCATTAGAAATAATATGTACTTTATCTTAGCCATGGTTTGCCCGAGATACTTATCATTTTAGCCAAAAGCTGCTGCTGCACACTGATTATGGAAACTCTTCTAAAACCCCTGTTCCATACAAACTTTTCATATTTACAATTACAATGTAAGAGCCAAAGCTTGCTGAAATCAATGAAATAGTTCTACAGGCCTTATTGACTTTTACCAAGACTAAGACATGAGTAGAAGTTTAATATTTAGCCATTAAAGTATATTATCATACCCCAAGCTTATGTGGGAAAGCATTTCCACTGATGTCAATGGCTTTCACATTACCCGGATTATGCTTGTGCTTATCTGCTTCATTGAATCAAGACTTTAATGTCTACTCCTCAGACAAAACTTTTGCCTTTCAGTTAAATCTCAGCTCAAGTATATTTATGGATTCTGACATTTCCAACTAGCCAGCACTCAAAAATGCAACCTCTGACTAGTTACGGTTCTGAAGCACTTTCAGAAACCATGGCATGTAAAGAAAATAGTCTCGTCTCATTCAGTAAAGGTAAAAAACATACCATTATCAAGAGTGACACTGCTGATGTGGAAAAAAATTAAGTATTGCAACAGGTTATTAAATTGTTAATGGCTACATTCTATTCTCAGGTTTGTGGCTTGATGCAGTCTGGGCAAAATGTCAAACTGTATCAACATTAACAGCTTCTGACAAGCTCAAGAGGGAAAAAAAAGAAGTGAATGAATAAGCTGTTCTGTAAATAAAGAGACATTGTAACCTTTAAAGTGAGACTGAATTTAATTAAGAAAATTAACACAGACTTTTGAGAGACTGCAATTTTCTGAATCTCATTCTTTCCTGTCAAGCAAAAGTTATATTCCTTTATAATAAGAAACAGTTAGTGCCTACTTTCTCATCAAAAGTTAGTGATACCATCAAGATGAAAAGGGAGAGGAATGAAGTTTGTGAATTTGACTTTTTACATTTATCCATTTTTAGTTTATACAGCATCAGAGTCAGATTTGAGAAACATGAGAAAAAATTACTTTTTCTTTTTTTAATCTTGGAAACAGGAATACTAAACACATCAAATCGTTTCTTTCCAATTAAAATTGGACTCCATGTGGTGAGAGGGTTTCACTATCTCCATTTCAAAGGTGAAGAAAATGAAGTGCAGTCAGGAGTATGAATCAATGGCCTGGCCACCGAAAAAATTTCTTTCTAGTGCTGTACGTGAGGATCAGAATGGATTCTAATTTTAGCTTCTAAAATTTATTAGCTTCCTATTATTCCTTTCTTTATTAGCTTAGAAAAACAAATGCAAATTTATGCATTTTTAAAATTTTAGTACTGAACAATTCTGGTCCTCAGAACATGTTTTTCTCAGGTGCTGTATTTTGCCCTGTTTCCTGTGTGCTAACTCCTGGACAAGGAAAATCACCAGTATCTCTTATCAGTCAGTGAATGAATTAGTTAATTGCACTATTTTTGAATGATTATGTCCTGAAATTTTAATTAGATAAAGGCCTTTTCAATAAGATTAAGATGGTAAAATTTTGCAGAAAGATTACCAGACTACTGAAAACTGAGGTCTGGACAAACATGGTTTTATTTTTTTCCAAAGAAGAAGTGAAGGAATGAATGATGAATGCAAAGAAGAAAGGAAGAAAGGAAGGCAGGAAATATGGAAGGGAAAGTAATAAGATAAAGAAAAGATGGATTTATTTCAGTCATAAACTGGCAAATCACTGCTTGGAGTTTTCCAGATACTGTCATGTTTTTCCTGATTACAGGTAAAATTTCAGAAAAGCACCCAGGAAAAATATTTTTTTCCTTTAGTTTTTGAAATTTTCATCATTTTTCTGTTAATAAAAGAACACAGAGAGGAAGTCTAATGCTGCAGTGCCTTTTATCTTTTTAATGAAGGAGATAAATTTTGGGTGCTGAATAGGAGAGAAATGTTGACTGTAAGGGTAGAAACTGGATTTGCACAGCCTTGTTGTTCTTCAGACTCTAAGTACATCAACGAGTCTGCACTGCCTACCCAGGGAACTTAGACATCTTGGCCATATATGGAGACATCCCTGAGGAACATGAGATGTCTCCAGTTAGGTGTCTAAATCCAGAACCCAATTCCACTCCAAATGATTACACACACAGTTTATTGGTTTGTTAGTGCACCATACACAAATTTAATCTTTCGTGCATTTCCATGCGGACTTCTAATTCATATAGACAAGGACGTAATCTCATTTTGAGAAGAACAGCTCAGCTGTCTCTGTCTCAGGAAGCTGACAGTATTTTCTGCTTCTAATTAATCTTATTCCATCAATTCATTCCAGCAGCTGGAAGGAGTTTTCCTTCTGAGCATTGAAGCAGCAATGCTTCACTGATCTGACAGTGCTGGATCTTTGCAGCTGGTAGACAGTGATGGCACGTGTCACCCACACTTCAGCTTTCCACTGACCCAGCCAACCTTGCCATGGAAGCATCTCCTTCTTTCCTTCAGAGCACCAAGTAGAAAGACTGTATTCCACACTTGGAAGACTGTTTCACACCACAAAGCACAGAAGGGTTATTATTGGGCCTATATGTATATTTTATTTCTTGTAAGTCCATCTGCAATTAATTTTAGTTCCTATTGAGCATCTTCTCATTCTAGTGCAATATAAACATTAAGGAACAATGGGAACTTTGGCTGTACAACGGCATTTCTTCAGAGACACTGAGGCTGTTACATTTTTTATCTGCATAAGGCTGAGGCTGTTATTTTCAACACTGGATGCTTTGTTTGATAACATCTTAAAAATGTTATTGATCCTGAAGCTTTAATGTGGAACATTTGTTAGCTTAATGCTCTGCCATTCTCTCTGCTGTTCACAGAGATGTAACTGTTAAGGAGGGTCCCTATTACAGAAGGTTTATCACGGTAATTTATTTGAAGACTGATGCTTCAAGAATGTGAGCAAGTCCTGTAGAATATACTAACCATTCTTCATTGGCTTTGATTGTTGACTGCCTTTGTCTCATCACTGGATCAGAGCAAAAATATGCAGCTGTTCTTTGAACTTTTCTAGGTTTTGCACCACCATATTTATGGCAGCAGTAAAACTGTGAATCAGCTGAGGGCTAGGCCAGCACACTCTTTTAAGAAGCAGGGTTTTTTCAATAGTTCCACTATATTTTTTTCATGAGGGCACCGTTGATAATTTCTCTTCTTTTTGGGGACAGTGTTGAGAACTAGAAATTATTTGTTTAATATAAAACAAATATATAAATAATTGTTAAGATTTATGAGAATGTAAACTTTAACCCCCATGTTGATTTCAGCTAAATTCTGAAACAACCACAATATTCTTCCAAAATTTCACTGAATTTGCAATACCAATCCTCAGTTCCAGTTGCAGGCAGGCAGAAACAATGACACGCCTACCAAGATTTTAACAAGAAATAAAGAAAAAGGAAATATCTTTTTTTCATGTCTTCTTTTCTTTTCTCTCAGATAATTGGGGAGCTAATTTCAACATGGTAATTAAAGAAGTTCGCTGATATACCTTCTTATCTCTTTCCATGCCTCAGCAGTGTGTTTATCCAGCTGCTTTGAGTAAGAGTGCAGTCTGAAAAGGAAAGTTTTCTGAGAGTGCTCCTGATCCACTTGGGGATGAAAGAAAATGCTTCAAAGCTGTTCTTTTTCTTCCCCTTCTCTTCTTTTCTTTCTTTTTTTTTTCATTTCTTTTTCTTTTGAATGTTTGCTTGTTTCTCTACATTGCTCTGACTTGCACTTACAAGGAAAAGCAGCATGAGATCCTGAGTCTACAATACTTAGTAGACCTCTTTGACCTCTTGGCCAAAGTTCTAAATGGGGATATGAATCGTTGAGACTGAATTTTTACCCTGAATTGGTAACAGTGCCACCTGTTTGCCATATATATAGCATAGCCTCTATTCTATTTTCTACGAAAAATTTATTTCATGAGAGAGATATAGTGACCTTTTTTCCTTACAAATTAAATAGACTGCAAAATATTTGGACTAAATATATTTTTATTAGTGACTACTCTGCAAATCCCTAAAACCTATTTTCAATCAAAAAAGCTTCTGTGAATATTTTACCTTAAAGTTATGCTTCAGTACACAGTCTTTTTTTCTAACTTGTTCAGCAGTTTTCTTCAATACTGACTGTTAATTTGTTTACAAATGTATTATTTCCTTCTCTTTCATAAATTGCTATAAGTTGAATTATCTATAAATTCTCTAGACTAATGGCAGCCAGATTCTGCTTCTTTTTACTGGAGTGCAAATAAACAAGACTTTTGATTAAATGGGGAAATATTTTCCGGTGCAGATGAATAAGACTAAATCTCAAGTAATCTTAAATAATTTTGGGCTTCAATAGACCATTGTACTTCCATGTCCATCTGTTTAGAATATTTTACACTTTATGGTCTAAAGCAAGATGCTCATATCCGTGAAAGCAAAAGAGCTTGTCAGGCATTAAGAGGTCAGCAATCTGCTGAGAAAGAAAAGCAGGATGTCAACGTCTTCAATAATGATCTTGAAGACCGTAGCATATTTGAAATGTGCTTTGTTAAATAAAAGGGTGGCTTTCTAAATCATGGCAACTACCAACAGAAGAGTTCAATAAGAAATCCACTGAAGCATGAGCCATCGTTGATGCAAACTACGCACACACAGAGGGAAGAGTGGGATAACTTTTCCATCTTAGAAATTTTTCAAGTGATTTATTCGCTTCAAATGCAAGTACTGAAAAGCCATGATTAAAGGTACCCTTGAGAAAATTAGTAGGCATGGTCCTAAAGTGATATACAGCTTTCACCTCATTTTATATACAAAGGCACTGTTTTCCTCTGGTATTGAAATTTGTCTTTTTTATAAATTGTACACAAAAAAAATCATGTTGTCAATAAATATTTGCTCTGACCATAATGGGTTTTATAAGTAGAGGAGCTTAAAAACACATTTACTATAATTCATTACGTTTCTGTAGGAGTTACTTTACAGACCAAATGACTTGGTAATCAATTCTTCAGACCGTACATATTGCTCTCATTTATGTTCCTGAAAGATGACTGTAAGGAACCTTGTTAACTGAGGTTAATTGACAGAATGGTCAAAAGAGAAGATATTTCACCATTCTCAATTGTTTAGCAGTCCTCCAGAATTCAAACTTTTCAGAGATACCCTGAGAGGAATGTACAAGCCAGATCTTTTTTTCTGGCACACAGACCTCCAGCAACTAAGTTTCAACCCAAGAATCTTCATAACTCCAGAAGATGTGGGAACCAGAGTGACCACAAGTTGACTTTTACATCACAGGTCATGCTGGTAGAGCAGACACTTTAAAGCACAACCCACAAAACCACACACCCCATCCTTTAACGTATAATCTGAGCAAGCTTCACCAGGAGCCAACAAGACACAGTGAACACGGGACCCATTGACTGAGAAGCCATTTCTGGCCTTGTGTAATTTCATTTGCACTTCCTGAAGTGTGCCAAGGCAGCAGATATTAGCTATAAATCTCCATATAGATTGCTACCAGTTCAGATTCTGCGGCAGGCATAGATCTGACAGAGCCAGCCCCTAAACAGGCTTTATTTCTTAATGGCTCTAGCCACAGTCCAGGCTGACTATGCTCAGCTGGCATCCTGCACGCTGTGGGTTCTCGCCAAATGATCCACAAATGCTCCTGGTGTTGGATCTCAGGCACAGAAATGGGGAACTGGCAGCTCCACTGAACATCAGAGAAAGGACAAGCTGGAATGTGTTTAATAAGGCCTAACAAAATGTCCTGGATATGTAGGTCCAAATGGACTTTTCAACACTCAGACAGAAGCCAAAATATTGATTCACAGAAGGTAAGTGGATGTTATATTATCATATCTCTGCTTAGAAATAGAGCTTACAAATTGCCAACACAAGGAAAAAAAGAAATCGGCTATTTGGATAAGTGCTGCCAGTGAAGCTCAGATAAATTTCAAAATGTAAGCTCAAAGGATTTACAACTAACCATTGCAACTGCACCATTCCAAATTTTAAATACCATTAAGTCAAATCTTTTGTTATGGTTATTACCTTGATTGGAAATTAAAGTCTATATTGTGGAAGAAAGAGAACAATAATGGAAAATCAAACTAATGTTCCCATTGGGGCAATATCTGTTGACTACTAATTCAGACCCAGTTTGGCTCCAGGCATCAGTGTTTGGACTACACTGCCTGCAAAGCGTCAGCCACACATTCAAAATAGTAAAGAAAGAAGAAAATTTGGTATGAAAATTGGCATGTTTAAGCCAGAGACTTGGAATTCTGAATTTTCGGTTGAAGTAACACCAAGTTGATATTTTTAAGCCCAGAGAACACCTAACCAACAGACAGCTGTGAATGATTTGCGCTACCCTTAACCATAAAATTTAACGTGGTGTGCCAAGAATCTGAATTATGAGGCAAAGGGAACAGGCTTCCAGTAATGAAGTGTCACATACAAAAGAGAAGAAAAATAATGGCAAATCAATGATTATCTCCAGTCAAGGAGTTTTCAGTAACATAGGATGACAATTATTGGTGCGTGAATTCAATCCAAACCCATTTGTTTGGTCTAGCTTCAGCCTGCATACTATAACCTATTTTATGGTGGGAAGCATCCTGCTGAAACAGAAAAATTCACAATTTCTGAACTTCCATTTCCCATAAATTATCTTTTCTAATTGATGCAATAATACACTTCACTTGCTGACATGATTAGCTCAGCTACAGAGATGCCATTTACCCTTGCAAAAAAAATCTGAAACAGTCATGAATGAGCTGGGGTGAAATACTTTGATTTAAGAGGAATGAAGAGGTAATGGAAGCAGAAGAGGCAATATCTGAGCTTATTTAAGTTTAAATTTTTAAAAGATATTTTTCCTTTTTGTGCTCTCCTGTCATTCTAATATGGCAGTTTGACAATCCAGTAATAAAATATCCTGGTCTTACCTGCAGCATTAAGCAAACCAAGAGTCATTTTCTGACCAATTGACTTTATTGTCTCTACACAGATTTCATAGTGTTGCTTGGCTAATGAAGCAGAAGGAAGATGCTGGGAAAGAACAGCAGGTATCTACATGCAAAAAAATAAAAATGAACTGAATTATGCCTCTGTGGGGCATGAGAGCTCAGTAGATATCAACCTACAGAACTACACTATGGCTGCTTACCAAGAAAAAGTGAACAATTCAACCAAGAAAAAACTGAATTACAATTACAACAATTACATTGTTTATTCTGATGTAAAATCATGAGATTCCAAGCAACAATCCTGATTTAAAAAAACTCCTATGCTCAGAAAGCTATCTACATGGAGGATGATAGACTATCCACGGTAGTTTGGAAATTTTGAAGAATTCTTACGTAGTCAGCAACTGCTTAAAAAAAAAATTTAAAATGTGGTTTTCAATAAGTAAAAAAAAATAAAACACATTTTCCATTTTTTAAGGAAAAGCAATGCTAATTTTTGACTTTCTGAACTTCTCTTACTTGCACAGATTGTGAGCTCCCATGAACTACAATGAAATGACATTAGGAGGTCATGAAAGAAATTTCTAGAAGCAATATGCACTAGAGTCACATTTTCCTAGCCTTAGTGTAAAGCTACAAAAGTGCTACAAAAATGCTATCCACAGACACTGCAACAAACTTGTTTTTAAATTTACTTTTAAAACAGGCTTACTTTGCTTATGGATATTGCCTTTTGCCCTATCCCTGTGGATTACACACTTGCAACAAACTGAGCTGTCACCTTCTGCTCAATTATATACACTGAACTATTTTCAAGACCTTACTTGACTAATTTATTTTGAAATTTAGAAAAAATTAAAGTAAGAATACAGAAATTCCAAACACAATATTTCTAAAGCATCAATTTTTTTTCCTTGTTTTTTTTAGATGAATTTTCATCCTAATCAAGCTTTTCCTGAACAATGTTTTATCCATTCAATCATACTCTTTTCAAAGAGCTTTGTGAAACAATAAAAGAATTAGTTAATAATAATGGTTTTTTGATAAACACTCTGTAAAGAAAAGATACTAAACTTTATAGCTGAATGATTTATATCACTTTAACTTTGCAAAAATCCAGCTTAGGACTAGAATTAAAACTATTTCAGAGCAGTAAGAGGGGACTGACTACCTTTTTTTTTGTTTCCATATGAAAACTTCCCTAAAACATGTGTTCCATTTCTAAATGATTCATCTTTTTTCCTTCCAGATATACACAGGCCTATAGAGTAATAAATAAATTCCAAAGTAATTATTTTTCAGAAAGATTTTCTAAAGAATTTATTAATAGATTTAATGTGTTTGGATCTGCAAAGTAATAATATCAAAAAATGCTTTTGCCAAACTAGTTCACAAATATTCTAAATCCCTCCTCAGTGCCTCTGTAGCTCATAACTAAGCAGTGTCACTGCAACTGCAAACCACCACTAACAATCATACCTTTATACAGCATCTTTCATCTGGAAGGATTCTGAGGAACTTGGCTTTTATTACTTCAATGCAAAGGTCATTCATTTCCAAATGACAGTTCCTGTATATTCTCCTTCCTGTGATGCAAAGACACAGAAATGAAAGATTCAGTGAGCTTTCAGACTAAGCAATATTGCTCTACACTTTCCCTTTATGATTTGGGGTGATTTCCCTCCCCCACCCCCTGCCCAGCCATGAAAGGATGTAAAATCAGGATTGTAGTGCCTAGTCCCTAGAGTCACATTTGATTAAAAATGCAGGAACTAATGTGCCATTGGCCTGCTATGGTTTTAGCATATAGTTTATTATCCAGTTTATAAGAAACATGTTATTCATATAAGTGGCATTATTAGAACCATAAATTATTGTATAAACATAGATCTCTATTTGTAACGGCTGTGGCTTTCATTAGAACTGGCTAAAAAAGTACTCCAATCAGTTGTCTTAGGAATGATCTATATTAATGTCCATGTCTTCTGTCATCTGGAATTTTTTGGCTTTCTAGGGAAAATTAAGTACTACATGAAAAGACAAGTGGAAATGAAGTACAAAAGGAAACTGTTCAGTTCATTTTTGGCATTCCAGTACAACTTGGAAAATTGGAGGTTGATAAAGGCCTTTAAAACTGTAAAGATCTCTCAGCACCATTGTTTCACATTCCTTTACAATCCCACAATTTTGTTAATTTTAGTAAGTGCTTAGAAGCATTTATTGCCTTGTCAAAAACAGCATAAAAACAAAGGCAATATTTGCAATAGGGAAAGTTACTACACTTTAATTTTTTTTTGCTGTAAGTGCAGCTTTTTTTCTTGGTCCATCCAATTTTTTTTCTTTTTCTTTTGCAGTGTGTAGGGGTTGTTTAGGGGTTGGGTAGGGTCCCCTTTAAAAGTAAAAACAACAGAAATGAAATATGAATGAGTTTAAGGTTAGGGTTAAGTTCCCAATTAAGTCAATTGGAACTGCATACCCAGAGTTTTAGATCATTTTAATGAATCCTGAATACACATTTTTCAAATATTTGCTATTTGTTTGAATCTTTTGCTGTCCTAGGCTTGGATACTCAGAGAAGGACTAAAAAGCATATTTCAAACATATTGATATTTTGTACGAAAAAGATCACTATGATCTTACCACTGCACCAATTTTTAAAATTATCTGTAGCACAACCAGAATCAGAAAAGATCATATAGAAAAGCCTTACCTTTTTTATAAAAGGCAGCTGTACGCTCAACCAAGGCCAAAATGGTAGAGCCTTGAAAGCACAAAATGATGTATTTCCATAGCTACAGTACACATGTGAGACAGGTGGAATAACCAGGCAGGGTTGAAGTTTGCTGATGTCCTGGAAGGGGCACCCCTTACCTCAACAGGAAAAGACGATTTTTTTCAATGGATCATGGGTTCTCTTTCCTTTCTATCCCTGTAAATCAGACATTTAGTGTCCATACAGATATTTTATATTCATCTTGTAGGAATGAAAACCCAACTTTATTCCTAAAAACACATCAACTTCCAGTTCTGATTAACATTCACAAAGCTGTTCTTTAAACATAAAATTAAGACTTTTTCTCTGCTTTTAGAGTGCTAAAGGGAACAGGTGAGTGGATAATAGAATTATGTGCTTTTCATGTGTTTTTGTAGGACTGAAGATTTGTCAGTGGCCTTCCTCTCACTGTTGCCTATCAGTGGAAGGCTGTAAGGAAAACCCAACAGAAGGTTGCAAATTAGACTAAATTAAACACATTCATACATATTTCTCTTAAGTTTACCTCATATAATGATAAGACAAGGAATTATTATGCTTCAGATTTTATAATACACATTTACTGAGATTCATTCATAAGATCACTGTGAGAGGGTTTGTTCTGTCTTTCAGACACCACCAATGTGATGCCTGTGGAAGATAAAAGACTCTCAGACCTCTGTTATCAACAGCACTGGCTGACCATAAGGTGTGCTGTGATGTGAATTGCTTTGCAAATGCATGGACTCTGCTCTTTTGTGTGGACATAAAGAAGTCTTGCATGTTACACAATTATACAACCTCCAATCATTTTTCTTTAGAAAACATGTGATACACACCACATTTTGGGGCTTTCTTTTTGTGGTTTTTTTTCTTTTCAGATTTTCTGACAATGAAGGAAAGGAAGTTTTTAACTGACCTCTGAATGTAGAATGTGACTTTAGCATGTTCATTTAGTTATTAAATTAAACATATTTTGGAATCCTATTTTTATCCAGAGCCTGAGTGACCCAGAAGAACTTGGATTTGTGTTCATCCATGTCTCCCCCTCTAAATAGGATGGCTTTATGCAAACTATTGAGATTAGTCCACAAGAAATTCCAGCTTCTGAATATGCCTGGAAATTCTCTGAGTGGACAACCGACACCTCCCAAAATACTCTCAGGAAATATTCTAAGAACTTGAAAATAGAGACTGTCACGTTCAACTGTCTAAGAATGTTTCTGAACATTACCTAAATTATTGCTATAACATAGGCAAACAAAGAATTCTTTTAGAAGAGACAACAGTGGAGGATTAGTCGACTAGACTGTATTTTTCTTTCTTAAGCAACATACTTTTTTAGGCACTTACTTAAATTTATAGGCATAGTTCTGTCATTGAAACTCCAGCAAAGTGGTTCCAAATCTGCACCAGTATGGGTTACAATAGGATTGGATCCCAAGTTTTTCAAACATTTGACACAGTGCTTACTTTTATGAGGACCTATAAAAAAAAGAAGTAAAGTAAACTGTATCGTCCCATTCATCCCTGTGGACAGATAAGATTAAGTCCACATGGATTTCTGCAGTGAAATTGTGGAGGAACAGAGTGTAAACTTTCAGGGTTGCGTCTCTAAACTTGAAAAAAAATCATTCTATATTTGTTTCAAGGGTTTCATAGGAGGATTCATGGGCAAGAATGGAGCCTGTGTGCTGTCTGTCCTCCATGACATTGCTGTACAACTTTGTAGCCATATGAGGTAAAAAAGAGAGTGTACGTAGGGTTGAGTTATGGGATCGATACTGGAGGCAAAACTTGGGTTTCAATTTGTTCTGTAGACATTTCTTCACAGTTGAAATATAGAGAGGAAACCTGGTTTCCTATATTTCAGGTGAACACCAAATTCAGCAGATTTTCATGCACAATCTGAATACCTTCCCAAAAAGAGTATTTGATGCCAAAGTGCTAAAATAGGCTGCAAAAATACCAGTTACAAATTTAATATCCATGTAAGAGCAGTCATTTGAACTCCCAACTCTCAGGACTCTCTCTTGGGTAACAATTTTGAGCTGTTTATCTCAGTTCCTTCATACAGCACGTTCAGATGTTCACTGAAGCACAAAACAGGACTGTGAGATAATTCATCTGCTGCTCAGTATTTGGGGTACGTATCCTGGAGATGTGATATACAGTCTCTGATTTAGAGAACATCCAAGTAGTTTACACAAAATGAAATAATTTAAACAGAAAAGACCTAAAATAGCTCTATCTCAGATATAAAACAGGATGATTGAGAACATTCTCAGATTTAAAATTCCTGAAGAAGAGCAGGATGTTAAACCTGTGTTCTTCCATAAGCATAGGGAAATGCTATGAATATGAGCTATTTTGTACAATGGAAGCATTGTTATTTTGTGAGTGCTGTGTAAGTCCAACTATTTTTCTTTTGTTAAATATACTCAAATGAGTTTCCTTTTTGCCTGTAATTAGATTTTTAAAAATTTTTTCTCCCCAAGTACAGAATCTGAGCCAGAAGTTGTTTGGTTTGGTGATAGCAATGAAAAACTCACACTACTTCATTCCAGAAGGATTCCTTTTCAAGTTTTATGGATGTACTGGAAAAATAATTAAACACACAGCTCTGTTGTGAACAAATATTTGACAATGGCATGGGAGTAGTCCATGTGGAGTGTGTTAGGATTCATAATACTAACAGCAGAAGCATGCCAGCTTTGTAGCAGTTGACTTTTTATGTGAGAGTGATTACAGCTGGAAGCACACTAAAAATTAACAACACATAACTACATAACATTAGCAGGCCTTGCAGAACTGAGCTGAGTCACAATAAAAGCACAGAAGTTATATTTCAGTATTACTTTAAGACTATAAAACCATATGTTTTTCTTGTTGAAATATAGTTTGGGTACATTTTCATGTTTTTATCAACATGACAAATCTATTTAAAAGCATGTCTATTGTAGTATTTCTGTTGTGCAAAGATCTTGTCCACATCCAGAAGTCAATTGTGCTCACTGACATGCAGTGATCTATGCACTGGGCATTCAGCACCTAATGTCCACTCTTCATGTACACTTCCCAGTCATTTGTGCCACATCAAGCTGAAAGAAGCAGGAGAAAATAAAATGAGTGAGAAAGAGAAATAGGAAGTGAGAGAAATGAGAGCACAAGGCAACAAAATCACTTTTTACTTTGCTGCTTTAAAGAGTAGGCGTGAAACTCATGCATACTTCCCTGGAGTCTGAGTCATCCAGTGCCCCTCAGCATTTGAACAACAGTACACACGAGCAGAAGAGAAAACCAACAATATTACAACTACACTAGATCATTCTTGGAAAATTTTTGAATTCTTTTTTTCCTGTTGAAGCACAACCCTAAGGCATAGGAAGCTTAGCAGTCTTGTCCATGGAGACCAAATTCAATAGCTGTAATGAGCTTCTCTGCAGAAAACAGGACAGCCACTCCCACACATCCTCCAGGAAAATGAGTGAGATGCCAGCGAAGCCAGGTGAGAGGGCTTGTGGAAAGTACTTTCTCTGACAAGGAGCAGAACTGTACGTAGGATAGGAAGGAACTTGTCATCACCCACTTGTATCATATTAACTAGCTACCCTTTTTTTCTTTCTTTTTATTTCCACTTTGTTCTTTGAATGAAGACTTCTAGTAAACAGTGTTACCTGTAGAAATCTAAAATTATTAGTCCATGATTACATTACCACTATGCTCACAGATCACTTTGACAAGTGGTGTATTTCTGGTGCTGCTGGAACAGATAGGGAATGTGTAGGAGGCAATGACTGAAAAAAACCTATTCAGAGGTGATTATAAATGTTAATGCAAAAAATATGCTTGTAAGGGTATTAGAATTGGTGCACCAGATTCACAGCTCATTGAGGTCTCACAGCATTCCTCAGTGCAGTGTCAGTGGGAACAAAGATATTGAAATGAAAACCCAAAGCCCAGAGAAGAGGTTTCCTAATTATTTTCACTCTGGCATCTAAGGTTCATTCTACAGTGAGGATACTTAGGCTTTCAGAGAACACTATTTTAAGAAAAATATAAGTTTCCTCTTGTGTATAATACTAAAATCTTACAATAATCAATGTGTTTACATAATATTCTGCCGATAACTTCTGGTCTATCACTGTTTTCAGCTCTGGTGTAATTCTGTTTAGATCAGTGAGTGTCATCTCTATCTGAACTTAGTCCTACAAAATATATTCTGACTTCAATTTCCATGCAAAATTTCAGTGTAACATCCCCCGCATAATTCAGAATATGTTTTTTGACCCATTTTTAAAGTTGTGACTCCATCAAGCTAATTTTACTTTAAAGCAATTTCAACCACCTCTTATTAGGACAGAAGGCCAAACCATTATTTGCTTGGCTTTACATTCCTTCCTGTGCACCTTTGCCATTCGTTAGTAACAGCTTAATTTGCTGATAAGAGTAATTTATATTCAAGAAAAACTATTTCACTGAACATTAATGAAGCAGATGACACAGGGGACTTAAACATCTCTTAGAGAGACACTTTCCTAGAAAAATTAAAATCCCCCCTTAATTTACTATTATTATAATTCCGTGTATTTGTTTCATTGAAATTAATTCCCAGACAATAATGTTTTACAGGCAAAGCACTGCTGTCTAAAATGATATCACAACACACATTTTTTCAATTTGGGTGGCAGACATGCTACTGGAGGTTTGGGGAAAGCCACACTGCCTGATATTAGTGCTTGTTTTCTACTCAACACAGCGTGAAAGATCTGGCACGTGTTTTGTGCTTCTGACTTGATGCATATTTTCTGTATTTTCTGGAGTGTCTAAACCAAAAATAATAGTAAATTCAAGTGGTTTTCATCATGATCCTAAATCATTCACATGTGTGACTAAGTCTAGGTGCCACAAAGTTACACCTCATTCAGCTGTTGTTCATTCAGCAAGAGCTGAATAATTTTAAACTAGATTTCATAAAATCACAGAATGTGCTCAGTTGGAAGGGTCCTATCAGGATCATTGAGGCCAACTCCTGCCCTTGTCCCTCCACTTCCCCTTCTGAGGATGTTGAAGATCACCATGAGGTCTCCCCTCACCACAAACCAAGTGATCTCAGATGCTTCTCCTAAAGCTTCCTCTCCAGGCCCTCCACCATACTCATGGCCCACCTCTGGATTTTCTCTAATAGCTTAATGTCCAACTTTATAGTGAAATTCTATATGGAAATATATTTGGAAGATTTTCTTATTCCTTTAAGCAATTTAATTTCCTAATTTACTGTTTCAAACTAAACCAATTTAGTTAAGAGTTAAACCTTATCTACATAAGGGACTTTCACCAATTTGAAAGAAATCTTTAAAAGCTGAGCTGGAAAAGCAGGACTCATTTAAATTCTAACACCAAAGTCAGTCCCAGTGAACACAAGAATATGAGTGTGCAATTGGAAGTCGGCTGTTGTAATAAACGGGATGGATTTTGGCGACCCTGCAGTCTTCCCGAAGGTGTGGCGCGTGTTCGGCAGTGCCTTGACACGTTCGGCAGTGCACACACACACACACACACACACAAAGGTGTACTTAGTCAGAGGTAAAGAGTCGGAGGGGTTCTCCTTATGTGTTCCACGAAATACATTTATTCTATGAATCGTCAGGGAAGGAGAACTCAGAACAATGGAGGGTTCAGGGTTTTATCCCAGCGGCAGTGGGGGCGGAGAGAACAACAGGGACCAATGGGTTGAGGGTCGGGGGTGGAGAGAAGGTGGGGTAATACAACTTTAACCAATAGGGGCAAACCAGGGGAGGAGCAGGGTACAGGAATAAATGGGATGCCTGAGTAAGTGAGAACACTCTAGAACTGAACCTTATAAGGGAACAAGGAGTAACAGGCTGCTCGGTCACTCCTGTGGCTGGCTCAAACACCCGCAGCATCCCCTGCTGCAGGGTCAGCCACCACTACAGTCGGCTGGGCTTATTTGTCTTCACAAGTGGTTTCCCAGACTTCAGTAGTTAACAATTTGGCTTAAAAGCTTCGTTACCTGGAGGATCACATCAATTTTCTTGCTACTGAGCCAGACTCCAGAACCCAGATGAAGCTCACAAGCAGTAAGGGAAATTCTCAGAGCTCCCCCTTACACCATTTAGCTCACCGATCATTTTAGGGCCAATGCTTATTTAGCCACTTAACTGAAATTTTTTAAGCACTTACAGCAGTAAAAGTAGAAAACTTACATGTCCATAAGGGATTTTGAATTTTAGAGAAATAAGACTATCTGGGCAGTTAAACCCACTTTGTATTGATTTGAGGAAAAGGGAAATCAGGACTATGTTCACTATAGGACTTTGGTGAGTATATATCAGCAGGTCAGATTTGGACATAAGGAAAAACAACATAAACCAATGAAGTCTTTTTCTGTTGACTTTATATTGTCAGTAGTTGGCTAAGAAGGTGACAGGGCATGCACCAAGGTGGGAAAAATTGTGTCTGCATTGATATTTACATATCTGCAGAAAAAAAAATGAAAGTTTTATAAACCTGTACCCTTAAGTATCATCTTCTTCTTCACTCCCTGCATTTTCAGGCAAGACTGGACATGACAAGTCTACTTTTGGAGAGCATTATAGAATTGACTGTAAAATTTGATATGGTTACAATCATATTTAATAGGTGAGAGTTTGGGCATCTATTCAGCTTGTTAGCTCACCAGCTAGTTAAGCCTTTTTCTAGGACAAGATCCTAAGCAGGATAGCAATGTAAGAAGCAGACAGAAATTTATTAATAAAGGACTTACAAAGAGAAGGAAAATTATCAGTTTTTTATCCTGAAAAGGGCCACAGAATCTGCCACTGTTTTTCCAATCTAACTGAATAGTACATCAGGGACAGCATTTCAGGCAAACAGTTTATCTGAAAGAGCAGTTCCCTGATTAAACCAGCAATGATAAATCACAGGGTATTCTCTAGTGCAATGCACTGTTTTAGCCATACAAAAATGAAAGAAAAGGATATGAAATGCTAGGCCTTAGAGACCCTATATGGTGAAAGGGAGTTTTGAAGTCTACGGAGAATTGTTCATGTGTGAAAATATTTAATTTCTTCTTTTTTTCTGTTTTAATGATCTCAAGGTGGTTACTACTTTTCATAATTTCAACCCATTCCTGAGAAATGAAGAATGACTCTAGAAGAAAATGACAAGGTGTGAACCTGATTAAAGCTATTCTAACTATGAAAAGAACTTATTTTTAACAACTACATTTGACTTTTAATAACAATATAAAATCTACAGTTTAGTACCACTAGTATTATTAAACTGACTATACAGAATTTAAAATTGAAGGAGTAAGATTATGTTAAGTTGATCCTTCAAATACTGTTTATTCTTCTATGTGTCTGTCAGTCTTTAGTATAACCCATATTTATCTGAATTGTACTCTTATATAGTTATCTGTGGATTTCCTGGCACTTTTTACTTTTACCACAGAACTCACCTCATGTGTTGCTCAGAATAGGCATAGCTCAATTAGTAGTTACTTCTCCACAGTAAAACTTTTGTCCCTGGACCTCCCTAAAACACACCATCAAAGAATGCTCTGTATTTTACCTTGAAGGTAGAACTTTGTAGACCTTCTCCACTGCTGGAATTTGGGGGTTACAACCAGGCATGAAGCTGGTTTTAAAAGGACACAGAAAAGTCTTCAATGACCCAAGGAAAGAAAACACGCAACACTGGTATTTTGTCCTACAAAGAACATCATAAGCACACTCTGATGAGCAGGTCAGCAAAAGGATGTTGTGTTTTCCCTTGGAGCCAAGACAGAAGATGCAATGACAAGACAGGAATTACTCCAGTTTGCTTTGGAGGCAGTCAGGAAGAGGTCTTGCAGCTAAAAATGGTCCTGAAAACATGATCACGGCTATAACTGATAGCACGATATATGACTAATTGCAAAAGACTCTGGAGACCTCCAAGGGGATTGAAGGAGAAAAACATTAAAGCATTTCCCAGAGATTCATCCCATGTCATGAGCAGAAGCAGTCAAGGGTCAGAAGAAGTTATAACCTTCTTGTACAGCAAAAGAAGGATGTTCCCTTGTTAGAGCTTCCTGGAATCAATCTTCTGTGAGTGGTACGGCTAAAGTAGCCAGGAGGGATAAACAGAAGAAGAAAGAGAAGGGGTGAAAAAATAGACATATGCACCTATACACTTAGAACTAAACCATGAAATAAGGATCCTGCATCACCAAACCTCAGAGGGGCACAAAGGAGAAACTATTTAATTTCCATGTAGGTAATAAACAAGTGAAAATGGAATTTCTCATGTCTGAGATGAGTTTGACCTACTTCAAAACTACTGAATTTCTGTTTTAATATCTCACTTATTCCTAAATGAAATTGTGCTATAAGATTCACATTACTGGAGTCTTTCCATTGATGATTATAACCTAGATAGGAAGAAATCACTGGGGAAAAGAGGAAGGGGAAGACACAAGATGTTAAAAATAATTTTAACTGTTTCTAAGTTACCAAAATTATAAAACAAATAAACTTCAGCAATTAGGAGTCACTGTAATAATGAAAAAAGCACTATATATGCAGCTGCAGATCACCAAATCACACTAATCAATGAGATGATCAACCTTTGAAAGACCACTATATCATGTTGGTTGAAGATGATGTGTTAATGTCAGGGATTTCAATTCTTACTGACACATGGTGGAAGTCAAAAGCAGGAAGCCTCCCAATACTTTCAGGATTTATAAAATTATAAAATTTAATTTGAGAAAAAACACGTGGCTACCAATATAGATTGTCTTCACATGGAAAGAAGAATTAATCTCAGGGCAAAAATTAACATCTGATAGAGTACAAGATATAAGGAGTCAATTATGTCTGAGAGTGCGAAGCATCCCAACCTCCACCATATTTACCGTTCATTTAAATTTTATAAGCTAGCTTCATGAGCTTGATAACAATTATGAGCAAAGTCTATTGGGAGAAAGTAATTAAATGTGACTGATAATTGGGAATTCCTAAAGCGCCAAAAATGTCAAAATTTCTGCTGAGGAAGAGGGCTCTGCTAGCTAAAACAGACATGGAAGAAAACTGAGAGCATCAGTTAATTAACTAATAATTATGACAGAAAAGAGGAGGATCTGATAGCCATAAGTATATAGCAAAAAATGGGAAATACATATGATACATGTTGATAACTGGTAGGTAATATTACACATTTAAAATGTTAAAACAAATTAAATATTTTTTTAAAAATTAAAAATTATTGTCATAAAGTAATGGTTTTAATGTCAGCCTGTAGATTTTATTTCTTGAATACATACTACTTACCTTTTTAATTAATCACTTGAGGAAATACAATGTAAATATATTATTATAAATTTTTCGAATGACATAAATATCAAGAGAATCAGTAGCAGCAAAAAGACTATGTCACATATGCAGAATGAACTCAGTTTCTTGGTAAACATACTGTAGGAAAATGATGTGTATTTCAACATTGCCAAGTGGAAAGAACATAATTATGAACAAGGAATGTAAGTCATTCTTCAGGATTGGGAATTCTAAGGAATGAGAGAAATATTGAGGGACTTAGAGGTCAACATGGATAATTACTTGAACATGAGTTTTCATTGTGGAATACAAAAGTCCTTGAAAGTTTTAGTAAGAAAATGCCAAGTATAAGTGAATATGTTACATCTGTACTAGCACTGAAGCCACAAGTGCTAGATTATTGCATCTAATTATGTGTTTACAAAGAGATGATGAAAAAATTATAAATGGCTCAGAGAAGTCCGGGAATATGATTAAAGGGCTGGAGAACATCTCTTACTGAGAAAAAAAAAAAAATCGGAAGAATAGTTTAGTTTCCAAAATTGAAAGTTAAGAAGTGACATGATCAGTGATTAAACATACTTTCCTGATGAAATCTGGTAACAGAGAACTTCTCAACCAGAAAACATAAGGACAATAATCCCTTCTTATTATTCTTCCCAAAAAACACCAGCATTTCTGTGGGATAATTCTGATTCCCAGTGATACACATTTTAATGCCTCAAAATCCTTTCCTGAAGGTAACTTCTGATCTGCACATGATTCTAATTCGCAGTCTCAGAATGAGAAAGAGCTGGGCAATTTTTGCCATAATTATCTGTTGAAAACTTTACCTTGAGGCCTGACAATGAAAAGCAGTCAAAATCAGGCTGCCTTCTAAGCATCTAAGAATGCACAATGCACAATCCTGACCTGAGGTGTCACCTTCCAAACTACTTGCAAATTTTCTGTGGTTTTGATCCACCTGATCTCACAGAGTTTCTCAAAAGTGGAGCAGTGCTCTTATCTCCATTTTATGACTTGGCTCTTGTGAAAAACGGTGCCTCTGCACTTCATCCAGAGACACAAATAAAGCAGTGGCTAGTAACAAGAATACAAAGCAAATTTTTCTGCTTCTAACTCCTGTTCAAGCTATCACTAGACTTCCCTGATAATAAATAGTGATTTACCAGTTGCTTCACTATATCCACATTATACTATTTACAGACTCTGATTTCCTATTCAGAACTCCACAGTCTTCAATTCACAGTCTATTTAGTCAAACAAAAAAAGATATAATTAAAATAAAAGCAAAAGGTAAGCAGCATGGGCTATCCAGTTTCTGAATTATACAGAGAAGAAACTTAAAGTAACAGGAGAACCTCAGTGTAAAAAAATCAGTTCTTTAAAATGTAGAGGAGAGATAGGTGATGTCTGAGTGGGATTTTGAGGTTTGTAGTCCCAAATTTAGAGATTTGAGCCTCCAGCTTTAATCCTAGGCACTGGCACACAGTGCATATGAAGAAATTTCCATGTGCTACAGTTTATGTTCTAATCTAAACAGTGCAATATAAACTGGGGCATGTGTTATTTCATGGATGACACAGTTTTCAAGTTATGACAGTTTAGTAGTGTCCCAGGCTCTTGGTTCCCACACATTCCACGACTTTTTCATTTTCCAGAACTGTCGTCAAAAGCAGCTTCAGACTGCTGGAGAACACTGAGAGAAAAGAGTAAAAGATATGTAATATATTTAGATAATAAATTGTGATGGATCTGTGTTATGACATTATCTGTTACTATGATGATAGGTCAGGATTGCAGTCAGGCAGTTTAGAGCAGTTAGTTTAAGAAAACAAAATTGTTCCCAGTAGATTTCTAAAGGCCATTACAAGCAATAAAGAAAATCTCTTTCCTCATCCTCTTCTCCAGCACTCTCTGCCTTCTGCCACAATGAATCAGAATGACACACTTTTTTTTCCCCCAAGTTAATTTTCCCCTAATGCAGAAGAATATTTTCTTCAAAATTATTTACCTACCTACCCTAATATTTATATCAAGGTACCCTGAGTTTTGGTGCTTTGCTTGTATTGGTTTTTGTATTGGTTTGAACCTAGTCAGCTAACTTTGCATTTTCAATACCAGTCACATTTGCTGAGTAAGTTAATACAAGCTTTATCACATCTAGTATAACTGCCATAAGTTAGGCTGCATATTTCAAGCTTAGACCCTTGATTTTTCAATGTCCATATATGTAAAAAGATCATTATTCCTTTTGTGAATTATTAGCTATCACATGCAGTAGAGGAGTTTTAGTTTTTATGTAGCATTTTCCTACAATACCATTGAACAGTTTCATGCAGTATGACATATTCATGTGCAATTTGATTTTCCTTCCAGAGGTACAATTCTCGGTATGGATGGGAAAGTACATCACAGCAAAATGAAGCAACATGTTAAAACATTACCTTAGAGACAAGCTCTTCAAACAAACCCTTTCCATAGTTTTTTGTCAATTCACCAATTAAAAAAAAATACTTGAAATTTACAGATGCGTTGAAAAAACACGTGGAAATAAATTTACAACTGATTTAAATACAAAAATCGGAGGTTGCCCTAATCTGAACCTGTTAAAGCTATGCCAATTACAAACTGTGAAAGACTTGAAATTATAACCTGGTTAGATATCAAGGAGCAGACACAGATTTTTTTCTGTACATGTTGCATCTGTGCCTACATGTATGAGTTTATAGATTTATCCTAGTTCACCTTCCAGGGATGAAATTACATCAGCCTGTATTTAGAAAATGGCAGTGTGTTAATTTAGGTTATTCCAGCATGTACTTTTAATTAGGGAAAAAAACACCATAAAAGTACATAGGGAATACAATTTGTTCTAGCTTAGGGTTAATGTAAATAGTTCAAAATTTGTGGCCAAAATTTGTGGTCAATAAAAAAAAGTATAAGAAATCTTTTGATCTTAAAGTTTGGTGGGCTAATCTGTGGTTACACTGCATGGCACCATGCACTCTAGTTTTGTTAAAATATTACAGACACCTTCTGAAATTTAGAAAAGTTGGATTCCTTTAAACTGTCATCTGCAGGTAGATTTGGTATCAAAGTTTGGGTTTGGTAACTTAAATTTAGCTGAAATTTTCTTTCCAGTCATCAATATCCAAGGCTTAGCTGTGTTGTCTTTCTTGTCTTTGCAGAGATAAAAATTATTTTAATGGCAAATTGAGAAAGATAACTTCTCTTTCTACCCTTTACTATGCACTTTTAAAAATGGCTTTTCTTGTTTCCACAAAAAATCTTTTCAAAGTACAGTGTCTTGTTTCAAAGAACATAAATAACTGAGAGCGAGTTGCTGATCCCTTGCTTTGATCATGCACGTCCCCTCCTGCACACAGAGCAATGAAGCCAACAGGGTAATGCATGTGAGTACATGTGTTAGTAAAATTATCAGCTTTGTGCCTACACTCATTGGCAATAACGAGGAAAGAGACACTGCTGCATCTGAACTCCAAGGTTCAGATTCCTCCTGTAGGAGGAATGACAGTAGAAAAAAATACTATTTAATTATCCTTGCTAATGTCTGTAGTGCAAAGGAGTCCATGCTTCTAATTATGAGCTATATCAAGGAAGGGTTTATTTGACTCTTTTGTAGGAATGGATGTACACTGGATCAGTCACCATCATGCTCACACCCTGGGCAAAATTCAACTGCCTCCACCCACTCCTGGTAGCAAAAACAGCATCCAGAGTGACTATGTCTGACAGTTTTCAGGATTTGGATATTGTTCCAATCTTGCAGGTTTTACTTCAAGTAAATAGTTCAAATCAGTCAATACAATTAATCACATTTCTTTAGCTGAATAATCCTATTCAAGTTATTGAGTGAAACCTATCTTTTATAGAGTACAACATATTTTCATATTTTATATAAATTAAAAAATTATATTTGTAGAGTGAATACAACATTTATGGTAATTTGGAAAATAATCTACTGTAAGAATCTTTTTATATTAATCATCAATATAAATTATCAGAAAAATATTAAATCAGAAAATAACATCAGAAACCAGGATTCAGATCCATAGAATTTAGACATCTGCTGCTATAATTCCTCAAAATATTCATCATTGATCTTGTGATGGTGACAAGACCAACACGTAGAAGTGCTGTTAGTTGTCTGGGAAGTGGCTGGGAATAAACGTCATGCTGGGCAGCGTGATGTGGAGATGGGAACTGCCTGAGCTCAACACAAATCCAATTTTGTTAACAGTTAAAGGTAGATTTGCAAGGAGTAAATCCCATCTCTGTCATTCAAAGTTTCTCTAACATTATTTCTCCTTTTCCTACGTGGGACATTGAGCGCTATCGGTTGTCAGTTTTGTTCCTTCTCGAGTGACTTATTTTGTTACTTTCACGCTTCTGTACCTCCCTAGAATCAAAGAAAAGCAGTATTTTCAACTTTTTCTTCAGCTGGGTTAGCACATTAAGTTCCAGCCTGCAAAAGGCACATTCTTGTTTGCAGCGTGTCCCTTGCCAGGTGAGGAAAGGCAGTGTCCCTGCTGGGGCTGACTTGCACTTAAACCAAACCCTTCAGCTGATTCATCAACGTCGGTCCACAAATTCCCATGAACTCTGTCAGAACTGAGCTAACCTGCAGCTGAAGCCAACATACAATTCAGGAAGAGTGTTCCCATTGCCGGTGCCAGCTTTGCTTTCTGCTAGAGTAACATCTGCCTTTAGGCAGGACAGCCTATGTATATAAGTCACATAATCTTTGGGGAAAAACAAAAAAAACCCAGACAAACCGATTTCAATACCAACCCCCCCCAACAAACAAAGAAACAAAAGATGTTGAGTGAAAGACATTACCACAAGCTACGTGGTAACAGCTTTCTTCTGACAAAGCTTTTTGCCAGACAGAACATAGTCTACTGAAAACCACAGAATCATTAAACTTCCCAGTTTGTCATGATTTTTTTGAGTTATATTTACGGTAGTTGTTCTTTTTCCATCTCCCCCTCACACTCTTTAAATCAGCTAAGCACTGGTTTCTGTTCAAGGCTGTAGAGAGGTCATGAAAGATGAAGAGGCTACACGTGGTGGAAAGAATCTCTTCATATATTCAAAAGACATATTCATGGCAAGCTAAAAAAGTAAATGTTAATTATTTTCCTTAATGTTGCACTATCTCAGCTCCTCTCTGCTGTGAACTACAGTCAGAGTAAATCATGAACATTAATGAGAATACAGCAGAGTGAGGACTAAGAAACTTTGGGGTTTGGCTCCATTACTGACCATAAGAGGCTCCCAAGGTGCTATCAGAGGATAAATTTTAAATTGCTAAAATAAGTTGGGACTCCCACCGCACATAAAAAAAAAGGCTGTGTTCATGTATAATTATAGGATTACGACCTATTTCCCTACTCAGGATCTGATCTGTAGGTTTGCTAAGCAGCTTCAGTTTATACTCATTTCCTGAGGGGGCTTGTTCTCATTCTAGAAAATTCTTTAAATTAGTATAAAAAGACAAAACCCCACTGCATTAAAATCAGAAATTATTGCTATTCCATTACTCTCTATTTTTTCAAGTAATCCAGCATTCATCATAAAATATCCTTTCAATGGCCAGTGCTTGAATAAATATATGCATCCTAAATTTCCAGCACTCTATTTTGCTATATTTTAATTACCTTTTTGACATTTGCAACATCACTTCTTTTAAACAGCACATGATCATTCTGGTTCAACAGTTCCAGTCTGCTCATGGTCTTCTTTTTTTATATTGCTTTGTTTTGGTGAGGAGGGGCTTTACTGATTTGCTGGCTTTTTTACCTTTTTCTAATCTTTTTTGGTTTGTTTTCTTATTTATAGTTTTTTTATATGTAGTGAGCAGTGCCTAAGTCTTCTTCAGGTTCATCAGATAATGAGTCATTAACCTTAATCCAAGATCCAACAATATGAAAATCATATTATGGTGGGAAAGGATGAAGAATTATGAAAATGGTACAAGAACATAAAACTCTTTTTTCTTCTAAGCTTGTGCCTGTTAATGTTATAATTACTTTCAAAGAGGTCAAAGAATCATTTAAATATGCTGCTTTCTCATCACTCAGAGTATAAATCACTTAAAAGATGTGATACAAAGAATGAAAGAACAAACTGACATATACAAAAAAATTAATTCAACTCTTCATCTTCATTTTCTCTTAGTTTTTCCTTCTTTCCCCAGTTGTTTTCCCTCTGATGATACTTCTTGTATTGGTGGCAAATATCACCAGCTGCTTATCATCAAAATTATTAAGCTCATTATCTTCTGAACATATTCTTTTGTGCCAATGTAGTGACAGGATGGATAATCTTACATACTACCCTGTAACTATAGATGGCTTGAATGAATTCTGACGACTTTGTAAGTAGGAACAAAAAGAAATCTACATTTGTTAGTTATTATAGCTTGGTTTTCTGAAATACTTTCTATTAATACAAGTAAGCTACTAGTGATTGAGGTAATCAAAAATACTATGGGATGGCAAATCTTCAGATGTAAAGCTTTATTTGTGTTTTCAGTGTAGGTTATTGAGTAAAAGTACACTCTTTTTAACATTAAACTCTAATATTTTAAAACAATATAAACCACCGCACATTAATCAGTTATCTAATGAAATCCAGTGATGAGGTATAGCATTCAAAAGGATAATTTGGTGTCTTTTACCAGTTTCTCCACTGCATGTCTGACCAGAAGGAGCCATTAGAATAATATAAAAGCACAAAAAACCCCGAAAATTAAAAAAAAAACCAAACAAATAAAAAACCAAAAACACTGCACCAAAACCAAACAACAGAAGTCATAAAAAGTAAGTCACAGAAGTTACAAAAGGCATACAAAGTGTTTCAAATGCATCTTTCCTCTTGTGAAACCTTACTTATCTCTAGATGTGGGTGAGGGAGAGTCCACCTGTACAAACAGTGCTATGCTTGTTGTCCATGGACATTACCTTAGCAACTCCAATGAAGTGTTGGTTTGTCAATCCAGGAAAACCAGAGAGAACAGAACACACAGTGCAGGAGCTCTCTACTCTGCTTTCCCCCCCATGAGCCACATAAAAATTTTGGTTGTGCCCATAAAAGGCAGAACATCCTCCAAATGTGGCTCCGCCAGCAGAAGCTGTTTCACTGCAGAAAGTAGGTCACTGGATATGCACCGGGGGAGAAGATGATTGTGGGCAACTGCAGCAGCATTGGACTTTGTTGAAAGCTTCTGCACTTTCAGAATGCCAAACTGAAGCCAAAGCCCATAAACTGTTGGACATTTTGTGCAGATTAACCATCATTTTGTTTATTCTAGCTGTAATTAGACCACATTGCACGACATCATCACACAAGCCGACTTTATTATAACTAAAGGTTACTTTTTAGGAGTTTTGCAAGCCTATGATAATTGTGGAGTGGTTCTACTTACACAATATATTAAAGAATTATTGACAGTATGTGGATATTTTGTTTATTGTTATTTTCCTGCAGAGCTATTTCCATATGATTTTCATATTGTGCAATAAACAAAATAGCTTCATCCCTGAAATAGCTCTATTATGGAAGTTTAAGTGTCAAATGTCTTTCTATTGCTCAGGCCAATGTTAAAATATTCACCATTAGAGCCAAGATTTAGTTAGCACAAAACCAGCAAACTAAACCTTTCATTCCTTAAGTGCTTTTCTTTATCTGTAAGACTAAAAAATGTGCTTCAAAACACTCCCCAAAGCCACTGGTGCCAGCTAAAAAGACATTTTTGAAAATGCTTATTTCAGGTTTATTGGCCTCACAGCAGAGATTACACAAGACCACACAATTGGAATGACCATTTTTCTTTGCATTAGCAGAATACATTAGGAATGGCAGTAGCTAACCTTAGGGGAACCTGGACTAATGAAAGATGCTTCATGGAAAATGATTCAACATTTAAGAGGGAGTATGGAGGAGAATCTCCAAAAGTCAAAAAATCACAGTGAAAACCAGTCAAATTGGGCTCCTTTTTACCCGTGTTTGGGTTTTGTTCTAATTAGGCCCCCATTTCCCAGACTTTAGTAATTTATAATGAAGCTGTATGGATAAAAAAAAAAAATCATTATCTAATAGCTCATGGATAGAAAATTCTTCAGATGCAGTGAAACAGATTTTTAAGTATGAGACAGACTTTCCTTGCCCTAGTATTTGGAAAAATGTAAGTTTAAGTAAAGGACACATCCACGACAAATACGGTTAATGGAATCTAAAAACTCCCTTAGCGTTCAAGAGAAACTTCTATTCTCTTGAATTGATGTGTACGTATGAAGTGATGTGAATTATTTTTATTCTTTAAAAAAATATATGAACAAGAGCTATTCCTTTAAAAGCTCATCTTTTTTTTATTTATCTTTTGGCAGCTCACTTCATAATCACATCATAAAGTATCATTGAACTAGAGTTAGGAAAACTATTATATCATCTCTTTAATCCTCTTTCAAAGTTAGCATATGATACAGTTCTCCCACAGAGACTAGCGCAGACAACTGTCTTTTGCAGAAATTATGTGAAAATATAGGAACATGGGTCAATCTCATCCATATTCATTGCCTTTCTAGGCACATCTTACACAAGGAATAAATTTGGAGCCATAAACAGTAGTTAAAAATAAATAGTTAAAATCTAGCCCCATACACTGTTTTCATTACATGTCTGAATAATACAAAAACAGGGAATGAAAATGCAAAGCATATTGCCATGATCTGCAAGTAGCACTTTCTGAATACAGTAGTTAAAACAATTCATATAAACTGTCAGCCAGCCAAAGACATCTTCTGTGAAGACACAAAAAACACATACCACATTTTAAATTAAACAAAAAAATTACTTTATGTGTGTATTCTGCATGGTATCACACAAGATGTATTAATGGGTGCTTTCTATATAAAATCACACAGGGTGGATTAATGTAAATCAAAAGCTAAAGAATTGAAATCACTGAATTATATGAGTTTGTCCATCTAGAAGACTCAGACACAAAAAAGGAAGTAAGCTAAATCTGGAAACCAAAGACTTTGTCAACTCAATGTTCAGCACCACAAAGACTGGATAATTTCCAGAGTGTATAAGCCCGCTTCATATGTTCTGAAGAGTCAGAAAAGCATCTGAAAAACTTTGATATTTGCTCAATGAAATATTTTTTTCTATGTTCAGAATAAACTAACTCTAGTTAGTTTATTCTGAAGATGCTCTTTAACAAATAGATCACAAACATTCCTACTCTAATCATCTAAAAATAGTCCCTAGTCTCTGAGTGATATCACCAGCTTGCACAAGTCACTTTGAAGATTTGGGGTAAAGACATCGTATTACACACTAAATTGTGTAAGAAGTAGATCTCCCATCCACTCCACATTGTAGTAATTAATTTTTTTTTATACAAGTAATTTCATGATGATTCCAATTTGATCACACTGTACTCTTAGAAATCTTCTTTTCAAATGAGGACAGATCATCTTTACAGAATAAAAGATACCTCCTTTTTATGTCAAATAGTTCCTTGCTCTCAGCTGAGACTGGAAAGATGATAGTAGCTTGTACTTCCATTTAGCTTCTATTTGCTCCCTTTTGAAGATTAGGAAAAGGAATTATTAAAGCCATAGTCTGGATGAGAATTTTAGTATTGAGAGACATTGATTAAAATAAAAAATAAAGCAACAGGAAACCTATGAATTCAACATCAGTCATCTTATCAGTCCTCTTAGCCATAAGAATTTAAGAAACATTTTAAAAGCACAGCACATGATTTTTATAGACTTAAAAAAAAAAAAAATCCTTGTACAGCAAAATGAACTCACACACAAAGTGTGTGACTTTGCAACAATATGAAAATTCCATTTCTGTCATAGAAACTTATAATGTCTTACTTAGGGCTTGTTATTTCTTTAAAATACTAATTTCATGCAATACCCACCCAGGCCATATATAGGTTTTTGATAAAGATCCATCTGGCAAAAAATAATCATACCAAAAAACCCAGTACTCAAGCCATGCTGAAAGTTGAAATAAAAAGAAACTTATCTTGTGATGCTGTGTTTTAGTACATGACCAACATTAATATGACACAGTAAGATTTAATTGTCTGTTTCATATAATTGGCAGCAGTTGAAGAAACAAAAGTGAGTTTGCAGTCTTTGATTTTGTGTGTGGTTGGGTCTGATCAACTTCAGATTATCAGTAAAATATGGCCAAATGAGACCTAGTGTAATTCCCTTAACTTTAAGACCATGACTTCAGGTCATTAATGAATTTGAAACACATTTGTAACAGAAAAATTATTATGTTTACCATGGAATTATTTTTGTTCCCAGCTACATAGCACTAATAACCTCTCTTTATAAACTGAGGAAGCCATGAAAAAACTTTCCATATTTCTCAAACAGTAAATTTGTTCATTTCTAATTTAAGTTTTCTCTAGCATTGAAAGGCATAGTTAATCAAAATTCTGGAGTTCTTGCTTTCAATCCAGGAATTATAGCCTGATCTCTTTCCTCATGCAAAATATTAACCTTTGCCAAGTACATAAGATGATAATTAAAACCAGGTCTAAATCCTTTATCAATCAAGATTTCAAAGATGTTGCAGCAGCCAGATGCTATTTCAAGCTAAGATGAAAGTGTCACATTATCACGATCACAATTCATGCAGTATATGGCTCGACAACCATAGTTCTACTGAGGGAAGATTTAAAAATTGTGGCTTTGTTTGAAAAAGGAGAACTAGCTCCCTGCTTGCAATTAGTAGGTGAAAAGCCAGGAGAAGAATTTCGCTGATACACACTTTGAAAAGGCACCTTACGTCTGTAGCTGACAGGCTGGAAGTGAATCAAAGAGCCTCCAGGGAGAACAAACAGTGGTCCTGCTTGAAAAATGATCATGATACCTCAAGGGAATGAATCCCTTCCAAACACTGCTTCAAAATGGGCTGGCCAGTAGGCAACAGGACCCAGAAATACAGGGGTGTATGTGGGGTTTTGGGTGTTTTTTTTTTTTTACTGTGGTCTGTATAACCTTCTAATTTAAACGGCAAATCAGGAGAAGATAAAGATTGCCCTTCCACTTCAGAAACCAGCATTAAAAAACTATAGGCAATGTAGATAATCAGGCTATTTTATGTCCTTTGATGTGAATAAATATCTATTTTATTAATACTTATATATTATGCATTTAAATACTGATGCTATAGTCAAAGTCGGTCTAGGCATGATGTGGTCTTTTAGCTATTGGATCCTCTCTTTGTTTGACTTTAACTGGGATTCTCTCTGCTTTTCAGGTTCTGTGGTGATTTATTGCAGACTTAACACACAGTTTAAATAAAATACGTCTGTAAAAACAGATTTCAAAACTGTAGGGCAGATTTGTTAATCTATCATTACAGTTTGCCAGTCAAATGCAAAAGTTAGTCATCCATTTGCTTTAAAAATTTGTTGTTTATTTAAAATTATGGGATAACAATGACTTTGACTAGGTTTTCTGAAAAATCCTTGAGCAAAGAACTGCTGTCCTAAATTACCATGTCCTGATGATACCATGGACAAAGCATTGTATGTGTTGTCTCATCTCTCTCTGATAATTTCTATGTTAATTATCTTATTACTATTCAATTGTTTAGTGTTTTAAAACATAGACAAAAATATTTATTGAAATTTTTAAAATTATTTATAAATGTTTAATTTATAAAAGGATTTTTTCTTAGTATTCAACCCTAATAACTAGTATTTCAGAGGGAGTAGGAACATATTTAACATTTACATTCCTAGAAGAACTTTCTTCTTTACCTAAATGTGATAACAATTTGCATGAATATCAAAGCTGCTATACACAGGTTGACATTATTCAGTACTCAGATAAGGTAAACCATTTATCACATTGTTGAGCTCTTCAGTCAGTCTACAGCTGAGCAAATTTCTTTGGCTTGCTTTTCCCAGGACAATTATTCTAGATATATTGCCTTCATGGGAGATGTTAACCAAAAGCACTGCTTTCTTTCAGCCTTGCCCTGAAAGTCCCTCTTGGCATATAAGAAATATGAAACACATTGTTTAGATTTCACCAAACCTAAATCACCACAAGAAGGATAGAAGGGGCAACTCAAACATTGACTAGAAATTTAAGTTAGGAAAAGACAAACCACCCAGGAGGGAAGCTTTCCTAAGATACTGTAAGATAACAAATAAGGAACTACTCTCTTATCAAATGCAATCCTTTCACCTTGCCAACACAGAAAAGCATAAGAGTAATACAGTTGGCACTTCAAATCTCATAAAATTTGGGAGTTGCTGAATTCAAGCTTTCTAATCCTGTCTCTAGCCGCTGTCTACCTGCAAACCTGTTATTGAAAGGAGATCCAGAGGGACCACCCATCCAGAGTCTGTATCACCAAGCAGGGAAGTGCCAAGTTTAATTCTTAGGAGAGCTTTTTACCCCCACTGCATACCCAGTGCTTCCATCAACCTACAGGGTTGAGTGACAAGAGATTTAATGTTTTGTAATGAGAGGCTAATTTTTCAGGAATTATACTTGGGGGGCAAAGGGGTCTCTATAGCAGAACTGTGTCAATGAAAATGCCACAATGGTGATATCACATCCAGGTTGCTAAGATTACCACCTACTGATGTCCCAAAGGTGGAGACTAAGGAATGAAGTTCATAGATTTAGCCATGAGTTCATGTTACAGAATGCAACCATATGCTGGCACTTAGGCTGAGGAAGCAAAACTCCCAGCCATGGAAGGAACTGATAAGACAAAGTTGGGAAGAGAGAGACAGAGATGTACAGATATAAGAATATCATTCTTAAATTCACATAAAGGTCAGGGGGTGTAAGATTCATTGGATTATTCAGAATAAAATAACTTTTCACTTAAATATGTTGAAACACCCACATGCCAGGTATTCTAAAGTAAAGATTTTTATTTGTAATTTATTATTCAGTAATGTAGTTTAACATGGATAAGCAGAGGCTAGAAACTAAAGTGTAATTGCCTCTAATTGTTTTTAGCATGAGATTTGTTTTCCTAGATTAAACATGTAGAAAATTATTTATGATTAAAAATGTGTTGATGGTAAGTTAAATGCATGAGTACTCTGGTTGCCTCAGGGTGGGAAGAATGGCTCTATTCTCACACACAAAAGTACTTGACCCAGGGAACACATTCAAAAATTGGGGTCAAATGTGCACCAGCTGAGTTAATTTATAAAAGCCTCATTTGCCACAAGAAAAAAAAAAATCAAGAAAATGATGGGAGAAAAACCCCAAACTGATGAGATCCTAGACTTTTACAATAGCTTCAGGTGTAAACAACAGCTGCTAAAGCAAAGCATTTCACTATGTCTCGGTAACACAGCTTAGAATGTGCTTTAAATCTCCTCAAGTTCAGTTGAATACTCCAGTGTAAAATTCATTACTGAAAACAATGTCAAGCTTTTTTTCAGTCAATTCTCCCCTAAATGTTCCATGAACAGTTCTCTTATTTGGTGTTTAAGTTTAGAAAAGAGATCTATAAAAGGTTGGTAAAGGTTAATTAATAGAATGATGTTGGCAACAGGGCAAATACATGGAACAAAAAGAAAGAATGAGTTTAGAGAATATTTTTGAAAGGCTTTGATTTTTTAAAGAAAGAAAAATCAGAGCAGCAGAAAAGGCTACAGAATACTGAAAGGAAAGAGGGACTGGATAATCACAATGACTCTCTTTCTGTCCTGTAGGGTTAATGAATCCTTATTCAAAATGAAAATATAATCATTACTATCTTATCTTTACTATATGGAAAAAACCGTCAACTATGACTCATGTTTGTCTGTTTATATATGTGCTTTAAGGCATGAGAGGACACCTCCCTCAGGGGACTAAAATTCTCTTTGTACACTTGATCACATTTTTTCTGACTTTTATTTACCCTTCTGGGGCTGTAAGTGAAGAAATCGTTGGCTAAAACCTGAAAACATAGAGCTGAAGTTCATCAGTTGTGAGTTCATAATCTTCCCTAATGATTTAAGGGAATAGTACTTTTCTAAAATTACATGAATGCTTAGAATTCAACATCTTCTGCTGACCATTGCATGCTTTGCTTGTGGAATTGATGCCAAATATTTAGCTAAATTCTTTGTGAATCTACCTTGTAACATTTTCCCATCTATACAATGAAGCCTACCCAGACAGCAATGCCCCCATATTATTTCCACATAGCATGCTACATACAGTGAAGGAAATATTAGTTAAAACATCTTTATTGTTCCTAAATGGTGGGATAAAATCTCACAAGTATTGATAGGTGGTACTTTTCTTGTGAAAAGAGAACGAGACAGAATCTGATTATTTTTCTTCCATATTTTCTTACCTGGTCATAATCCAGTTGTGGAGTACAATCCCAACAATGAAGCCAAGGAGCATGAAATCAGTGCATTTAGCACTTTAGACAGCTCTAATGGAGTAAATCAAGATTAAAAATTCTCATTCAACAATATAGGGTTCAACACACAGTTAAATTCACGCAGTAGGTTTAGGATTTAGTTCAGACCATGTTTATATATACATGTTTACGTATATATATACGCACTACAGCAGTTACTGACATGTTACAGCTAGATAACAGTTATGCTGAGAATAACTGCATATATTTCAATCATACACCTGAATTCACTATGGATACAGGCTATTGCTTTCTATCAGAATGTAGTTCTCATTTCTTGACCCTAACGAAATTTCATTTTTCCCCTTCTGGTGAGTGAAAACAGCAGTAAAACTGAAACATAACGACATGCATTTCAGATTAGATGTGGACAGTGTTGCTTTCACACTGAAATAATATAAAAAAATATACTCAAGAGGACTCGATTTTATGAAGATAACTGTGCTATAACTCATGTCTGCTCCAAATTTGACACGTTTCTCCTCTTTCTCAAGGTATTTATGATTTACAATGCATTATAACTCCCTTTGGATTAGTATACTTCCAAATCCATCAAGCTTGAGAGGCCAAATTTAATGCATTACTTCCAGACCTAATGTATTCAGCATTTGAGTGGGATAAAGGAATAAGAGAAAAGGAAATATCATCAGTGACATTGTACAAGCAATTGACCTCCAGCCTGGACAGGGCTTGGGTGATACTGACCTTCGTCAAGCTACCAAATAATAGCAGGGTCAGTGCACTGATCAGGAAAACAATAAACATCAACAGCAAAAATGTGTAGTTTGGGACAATGAAGGTAATACAGGTATTACAACTGCAACAGAACACAAGAGTAAAGAAACTAATCCCCCTATTCAGACTGCATTCTGGATTCTAGGCAGAGAAATAATTACTTTGTGCATCTGCACACAGGGACAACACAGAGGTCTTTGACATCACTACCTCTTTTACTGTGAATTGTGGCATGAAGGACTCAGTACATACACTAATCTTTTAATTTTACCCTGGAATTACTTTCTGTCTACTAAAATGTTCTAAAGAAGTGTCCATGTTGTGCTTGCTGACCCTATGAGACTTCAGCCTCCTCTCTCCTCTGTTTGGAAAGGCTTCTCAGAGTGCGTGAGAATCTTGGTTCCTCAGAGTCCCCTCCAAGGATAGCCAAAGTCATTCAGCTAAAGTGGGCAAAGGAGAATATGTGCAGCATCTCATCAATCATTATCAAGATACCTTCCAGCCATGAACACAGTGTGAAACAAAATTTACTTTCCTATTAAATAGTGTTTATATTTACTATATATTTAGATTTAATATATGTTGACATGAAAGACTTTATTTCTGTCTGTTCTGAATTTAAATAATTGGCAATGGCAGTTTGCTGAAACACATAAAAGCAATAACAATAAAATGATGAACAGTAATTCAGCTTTGTAAAGTCAGAATTAAGAAACATGACTTCAGAATTAGAAATTAAGTTTTAATTGCTTTAGAATGTCTCATAAGAAACACCAGGTTTACTCTTCTTTGCTTTTTCATAGAAAAGAAGGCTTACATCTATATCTAAAAACCTTTTTCTATATTGATTTAGTGTTATCATCAGAAAGAAATGCAAAACTGAAGATGAAAATCTGTGAACCTTATTGGTTGGGTATAATAAGCTTCTTTTAAAAAAAGTATTTCAGATTCTCGTTGCATCTGAATTAATTTATTGAGATATTGACTATTATAGAAAGGTATGGTGTAGTAAAATGTACAGGATTTTTTAATTTAACCTCACTAACCTTTACTGCTGATGTTCTCCTGAGTACAATCATATCTAAGCAAAGTTCTCCTTACATCTTTCTTTGCAACAAGAGTGAAGAGAAGCAGAATATCACAAACAATTATAGGAACTCATTTAAAAGTCATAAGGTAGCTTTTTGAAGTCTGGTAAGATGTAGAGTAAAGCCCAGTCTTACTGAGGACTTTTGTATTTGGCTTCAGAAGGAAAGAATTTAATACCAGATCTTTTACAGATGTTTATGTGTGTCACAAAAAAAGAGAAGAGAGAACAAAAACACAGCATAACACTTCAATAATAAATTTCATATTTTGTGAAGGAACTGGAAAAGGTTTATTTAAGTTCCTTTTAAGTCTTCATATCTGGGCTTTGGGGCAGTGTCTACAACAATAAGACTTTGATCTATAAATGCTTACGTAGAAATCATGTCCCTCTTTTTTGTTTGTTTTTCTTTTTCCCCCAAAAAGCAAAAATTATGTAAAACTGTGTAAAATCTAAATAACCTCTTGCAATAGGATATTGTTTCAAACAAAACAAATCTGATTTCTAAACTGCAAGAAAATAATTTAAGAAACACAGATCTGAGTCAAAACCAGAAGAGACCCTTCCAGTTTGACCAAGCTTACATTTGAGGGTTTACATTCAAATATAAAAATTAAAAAATTCAGGTGGCAGTCCAAGATTTTGAAGGAGAAACAATGAAAGTTTACAGATCGTGTAAAAAACACAAGATCAGATCTTATGCATACATATCTATATCATACAGATCTATAGCAAAGCAATTGATTCTAAATGTTAAAAAAGTACTATATATAGTTAAGATATGATGCATCAAAAATAAAGAATTGGAGTTTTGGAAAGCCTCCAGATAATTTAGCAGCTGCGCAAGTTTGCAAACTTTTATGATACATGGACCTGTGAGATTTTTTTGAAGGCAAGTGTAAGCTCCTTTCTTTTAGGATTTTCATGCACACTGAATACTGTACAGCATTTCAGAATTGTTTTTTCTAATTACCTTTCATAGACCCCTGCAATGCAGTCCACTTAATCTCTCTAAGGCTAAAACTGTGCCAAGAAATCAAATGGTACTGAGAAACATTTTCAAGAACTGAGAAGCTTCATCATTCATACTGTTAAATTTTCAAAACTCGATATGGAAAAATTAAAACTCTCCCAAATTTCTCCCAGGCATAGATCAGAAGGCAACAAAATATTGCAATACTTTTAGTTGGTATTTTAGAGTCAAGTACTGTAAGATAATGAGATTTTTTCATAGTATTGACGGAAGTCTTTTGATGCAGTTTGGACTCATGACTAGAGAATCATCTCTTCACATTTAATATGCTGATATGGAGAGAGCTTCAGAGTGACATGAATGGTTTCAACTGCAAAAGCGATATAATAAAAAAACAACTGATGCAAAAGTAAAACTAGCAGTCTGTTCTGCACTGACGGAACAATGTCCAAAAATTTTTTTAAAAATAAACTGACAGGATAGTATAGAATGAGACAGTGAAATTACTTACAAAATGGAATCAGAATGTACAAATGCCAGTTTTTCTAGTTCTAAGTAAATTATCAGGAATGTCTTTCGGAGAAACAGACTTTACATGGAATAAATCATGAGCAGGCTCAATATGTAACAAAATATTTTCCCTGTGCTCCAAATTTTATTATATAATGTATTCATAAACCTTGTTTTTATAGCAGCTCTCAAGAGTTTGAGTGAATCTGTGTAGTTTTCAAGAACTTGTGTACAATAAGAGCTTCCGAACAGACTGAGAAATTCTATGTGTATTTTTTTAAAAAGCAAAGAACTCAAACCTGGCATTTAGGATCCAACAAAAACTGAAAAATATGCTGCATAGAACAAAATCCGCCCCCCCAAAAGATGACTATCAATTAAAAGCATTGAAAAAGTTAAAATCAATTAAGAGTTCCAGTCAGAGACAAAAGGGTCATCATATGTCCATCAAAGAAACAAAGAAATATCATAGAAAATATGTAAACTATTAAATGACCTTTCCCTTTGTAGTCTCCCAGCTTGTGGCCATCATCAATTTAGAGTATTTTTCACAGGGCTGAGGCTTGGTTAGAACTATATCAGTTGAGAGTGCTTCTGACAGGACAGTGAACTGCAGTCAACTCCCAGATGTAGCATCTCCTGGCTTTCAACAGGCTGTTGATGCCTTCTCTGATGGAAATCCATGACCACCAGCTAGACTTCACAGCTTTTAGAAAGTTGTAGATGGTTCCAGACATAACCTATATTTTTATCATTATTTTTATTTATTTTTGTTATTTTTTAGGGTTTTTTCTTTAAATGTCTAGGTGAATGAATATGTTTGTGTGCATGCCTGTAAAGCATTCAAAAAACTCTTGCTATACAGTCATCTGCAATTTCTTGTTATAAAACATTGGGCTGAATTTCCCATTTTTTACTTTTTGCACTCTAGACTATCAACATCAGCTTAAAGAAGTAGGTTCCTACAATCCTTCCGTACAAAGTCTCCACCTTAGGAGGAATATTTTCACATTAAAACAGTTAATGCAATATATGACATTACCAACTAATGATCTATAATATTTACTGCAGAAGGCACTATGTCTAATGCAAATAAGGATAAAATACTGACTTTTATTCTGAGTTGTTATACTTTATACTTGTAAATTTACCATGACAATTTACTGTGCTTGTACATGGTTGGACTCGATGACCTGAAAGGTCCTTTCCAATCTATATGAATCTATGGGTCTACACTGTGACTCTTTGATCCTGAATCCAAATAATTTTCATGTTTGAATGAAATGATATTATGATACCTCGTTATGAGGCCAAACCCTGGTTCTGGTTCTTAGTGGAATCTACTCTCTCAGATGCAGTGATCTGGAAAAAGAAAAAGTAGCAAGGTATAATTTCTGATTATAATAAGAATGTGATTTTGTTCTTTAACACTAAGCAGTTTGTATGATGCTATCTAGACTCATCATCATTAATTGACTGTAGGCAATTCATAATGTGTTACATAAATAAAATCCATTAACGACTTGGACACAGATTCTTAAAAGCTCTTAGGCAAGTTAAATCTGTTAGATTGTATGGGGAATTACTATTCCTTTTTATAGTGTTGCATAAATAACTGGAAAGTTTGAATATCTACCCAAATTTAATTTGCTTTTACTTCAAAACCACAGCTTCCATTAACTCAGCTGGAGGTGTGTATATGTAGCTGTATCAGTGGCTTGCATCTACACTGTCAAATTAACTATGTACTGTGATGAACTTTGGATTATTCCATCCTTAGATAAATGGATGCATGGAGATGGAATGTGTGAATAAAAACTGATGTAATCTCTGGCTAAAACAGGATTACAGGAGTGAAATCTACATATGCTTTGTGGGAGGTTTGGGTGACAATCAGAGTTGTATTACCAGAAATACAAAATTGGACTGAGGCCCTTCGTTCTTTTGAAATGATGCTATGGTACTTCCTCAACAGGAATGAAACAAATTGATGTTCAAATAAAGCAAAGTGGTTATACATGAATGCATGCTCTGTGCTACAATACTGCACATATGCCAGCTAATCAGAATGGAGATTTTGATCTTGATATTCTCTCTTTAATGCAGAAAATAATGAATGTGTCACATGAACCTGAGTAGAAAGGTTAAATCTCAAGCCTATTCGATATGTTTGTTGCATATTCCAGAGGGAGTTGAGATAAGTAGCTTTTCAGCATATTACAGCCAGATTCCATTACACCTTAGCCAGGTTTCTTTTGTGCTAAAATGAGAAAATCCACATCTATTTGCTCCGGTTGTCTCTAATTTTATCTGAATCTATTTTACTCCCATCATCCCTCTTCAATCAGTGCTCCCAAAGGCCAGAGCATATCAACACCATAAGAGCAGTGTCTTGCAAGGTCTACAATTATCCAATGACTTGATATGGCAGGGTAATCGCATTAAATTGCAGCTATATCCTTTCAACTGGATTCCCCAGCTCCAAATAATCAACATCACAGAGGGTAAGGTTCTCAGCCTTAACTCTCCCTGGGCAGTCAGAACGAGTCCTGTATCATTCTAACAACACAGTCTTTAGCATAACTCAGTGTTTGAAAACCATTGTATTTTCAAATCAATTACTTTAGTTCCTGGGCTTCTAGCAAAAACAATACCCTTCTTTCAGCCTTAAATTTAAAGCTAATTAAAAAGATGATTTTCCTAGGCTATAAAATGGCCATTAGAAAAAGGCTGCATAAGCTTGAGATAAGCTTGCCAGCAAACCCTTAAGGAATGAAAAGGAGAAACAGGATTCATACAGCACCTAAGAAATTGTTTCCAGCTATTACATATCTATCTCTAATTGGTATACTAATCTCTAAAACAGTTTTTAGTGTCTGCTGTTGTTGACATTTCAAAACTTTCAATTACTATATAAAAGGAGGTAGTTACAGAAACAGAAAAAAATTCCAATTATTGCAAGTGCATAACTCAGACATTTTTAATACAAAATAGAATCACAATTAATTAAAAAATTTCCTCAAAATACTCTGGTAACTTTGATATCCCACATATTTTCCAGAAAATATGAAAAGAATACATGGTAAATTAGGTTTCTTTACATTGCTTTAGTAGTCCCAAGCCATCTGCTTCACAAAATCATTCAGAACAACCTCTAAATTGATGGGAATAGTACTAAAAGAGCTCTGGATAAATTATAAAATTATGAGTGTATATAAAATTTATACTAATGAGTAGGCATCCATGAACAAGCTGTTAAGCAGAAAGTTTCAATTCACTGAGGCAGACTCCAATGTACTAGAAATTTTGCAGCACACTTGTGATTTTTAAATTAAAATTTTAAGAAATAAATATACTCTAGAACTAAGGTGGTTGTGGTAGTCATATTAAACTAAACATCTGAAACACTGCCCCACAAACAAACAGAATCTTCTCATAGAGAACACCCAGTGGTGCTGTAGAAGTTATGGGCACTACATTAATTTGGGGATACTCAAAACCATTAACTGAATGTCAGTCAGCAGTAAAAAGTTTAATATTGTCATTTAACTGATCACCAGAGTGAACCGAAAAGAGTGAACATAACTTATGCCTTCAAAGATATAAGATGCCTTGAGGAAATATTATGTTTAAATAATTTCGGAAAAAATACCTTTTTCCTCCCTAAACCAACCTAAATTACCAAAAAGCACTGCAATGGAACTGAAAGATTTGTTTAACTGCTCAGATGGTCGATCTTACAGATATATTTCCTAAACTGTTCCAACAAATAACTGTGCACAAAGTAAATCCATTCTGCATCAGCAGCACCAAGCAGAAAGCACAGGACCGTAGTAGCAGCATCTCTCTCACACCCAGACATGCAGAAAAAGGCAATGATAGTTTTGTTTCTCTTTAGGTGAGGTTGTATCACTGCTGTAGGAAATGAGCATACTCAGCTTCCTTTGGGCTTTATCAGCCTCCCACAGATGAACATTCATTTCTTTTACAATAAGGGTTTTCTGCAAGTTTATAGGTTTGGCTTTTTGAATGTACTAGCTGGATACCTCCAATTGGTGATTAATCACTATATTAAGAAAATGAGTAAGAGAGAAGAGAGGGAAGGGAGATGAGTATAAAATAGGACCTGGAAGAAAATAAAGAAAAGATAATATGTTCCTCTATCATCTTTAGCTTCTTCAGGAGAGAACCACCTTGGTGTTGTTTATACAACTATTTTCTTGTTTGTGTTTTTTAAAATCCAGAATACATAAGAAATCACTAAAACATAGCTCAGAACAGTATAGTGTATACATATAGCAAATAAAGGTCTCAGAGGGATGAGAAATAAAGCAGTACTACAAATCACTTGACATTATTTTTTAGCAACACCATACTTTGTATGAGCGTAGGAAGGTCTAGAACAGTTTAGTTTAAAACAGAGGTGATTGACCATGACAAAAGATATTTTCACATCACTCAAGCACATATACGTCATCTAGAAAAATATTGTCTTGATGGCAGTTGATGCAGTTGAATTGTATTGTGACATTAAATAATAGGACAATTACATGAAAATGTTTGTTATTCTCTTTTAGTAACTACTTTTTGCTACCTGCAAAACCTCTCTAAGTGATTCTCTCATTAATCTTACTGTGAAAATGGAGATAAGGAAAATAAAAAACCCACACACCTGCATTCTGGAATTGACCTGTCTGAAAAAAGGAAGAGAAGAGCAAAGAGCAGCTACAAAGCAGAAGAACTTCTCTTCAATTATGTAATAAATTCAAAGAAAATGACAAGAGGATGAGAGGCTACACAACTGAGGAGGAAGAGATAAAACAAGAAACCCAAGAAATAAAGACATTAGGTGACCATCTAGGTAGAGGTATGTTAACACCTTGGGAGGAGGAAGGAAACATTAAGAATCATTCCACCCACTAGCATTTATTTCTCAAATTGCAGGTTTGGTGTTAAAAGAATTTAAAACATCCATTAGCCCTTCACGGGAAGAATAGATCATGAATTACAACTGCCAGCAAAGCAGGGAAAGGAAACTAATATTTTTAGAGCTAATTTAGGGATTTATGTTATAGTTCAGATAATACAGTATCTTGCACTGCAATGAAATTAACAATGTCGATTTTGGTTCTTCTTATTCAGGCTGATTGATATTGCCTCATTGAAATCTGTAGTGTTATTAGGAACTGTCATTTATGCTTTTAGAATCAAACCAAATAAAAACTAAATAAAGCTACTATTATTACATCAGAGAGGGCCATGGAATATCCTTATTATACAACTTGTTTTAACACAACGATGTTGGAAAAGCATATATAAATTTCATTATTAAAGCAATTTTTAAAAATTGCTTTTTTCTGTAAAAGGAAAAATACCTGTGTAATGGCTCACTCTAATGAAAAATAGGCACAAAAATAAATATTTGACCAAATTCTTCTCCCTGTCACACTGACCCCACACAACTGAATCCAATGGGGGATTCTGTTGCAAGAGACAGAATTTAATGCATTATATTAACAAATGATAGAAGTTTCCTCCCCTTTTCTCTTTTGCTCTGCTTTTGCTCTGCTTTTGTATTACTAGGTTTTCAGTTGTGCCTTTTCCATTATTTTTTCAGTCTTTGAAAATGCTAATAGAGTTTGCTGAGAAAGCAAGCTCTGCAACCTCACTAGTCACAAAGAATATACATTTGTAACATCTCAGCAAATAAAGATCAGTATTTTCTCAGGCTATAGAGCTTTTTTTTTTTTCCTCGTTCTTAATGTGCTGAGTTTGCTACCTTGACTGGTGGCTGTCAAGCACATGGGGACTCAGCACTGTAAATCAAGCCTAGAGAGAGAAGTGAGGGCTACTAGCTGTAGGATTGTATGAACAGAACTGGAGCTGCTCTAAACTCTTCAAAAGAGATTTTAAATTCAACCCCAGTTGTGTGTTATCCCAGCATAGAAGAGTGAATTTCACCCTCAGGGAGCATATACTAGCTCATATAGTAGTCTTATTGTGGAAAGTTCACTTCAGACTCAATTTACACTATTCCCCTTCTCTCTTCTTGTCTCCCCTTCCTATCCTCAGGCCAACAAAAGGAAATCTGGTTTATATTTCTCAGCACAAGCTTTGTTTTCACCTCTGACACACAGGGAACAATCCCTCCATGCAAAGGGCTGTTAGTGCCACACTTCTCGCCCCATGGACTAATCCCTCATGGTCTGCAGTGCCTTCTGCCCAGCTCACAACCAAATCAGCCACACCTCCCCTGATAAAGGCTTATCAACGGATTTTATTCAGGGAAATGAGAAAATGCACAGGATCGTAATTCTGACTTAAATGGAAGCTTATCTTCCCAGAATTATAAGGAACACTTTCCTAAAGTGAACGATTTCTGTTACACATCTGTGTATAACCAAGTGTCAGAAATCAAAGACAGAATCTACAAATGCTATGATTCAGAATCATCTTTGTTTCAGCGGTAAAACTTTTAAAACGTAACAGCTGAGTTAAATATAAGCAAATAGAAATTAGCATTGAGTTAAGTTTCTAGGACTAATCAGTGACTGTATGTCAAAGGAGACTAAAAAGTGATGATGAACCTTATGCAAACTTCATTTTCAAAGATGTCTGAGCCTGCAGAGGTGTGTTAATTGAAAAGTCATGTGTTTGGATCCTAATGGAATTTACCTTAAACTCCCTAATGAAAGTGGTGCTCTACAGGCCTTTGTTACACGTTTGAATACCATGAAAAGCAAACACATTTGTAGATCTCCATGTGATTCTGCAGAACCAAAAACCTGTAACTTAATAAACATTCATATCACTAAAAATTCAAGACAGACCCTAATTTTTGGTTCCTTATAAAACCACGCTTATCCTTGCTTTAACGCAGAACCAGCTACCAGATAACCTCAGTACAGCTATTCCACGTTTTTATTTTACGTTGCTTTTTCAGGCTTTTGGAGGCTCAAGTCCCAAAAAGGTTTGTGCTCATGCGTAGCATTCTTCAAATGGGTTTGCAAATGGCCTCTCTGAAACCATTTCTATATTTAAAACTGTGCATGGTAATACAGTTGGATTAAATATCATTGTTCTAAACACTATACAGGCAACTCCTCCTCAAGGGCATATAAGCTAAATAGACTAAACAGACAGTCTTGCAGGGAATCAGAGGCATAACAACCTGTATTTAGCTTATAACATTGTTACACTTCCAAGTATGAAAGCTTGACTTGTTTTTGTAAGAATCTTTAAGCATTGGTCTAAAGCAGTCTGACTACTGTCAGAAAACTCTGTTTGAAAGCAGAATCAAGAGATTTTTCCAAGTTGCTAAAGCAGCTCCCTGGCACAGCTGGGAATAAGGCTGAATTTTCTGGAGCTCTATTTATTGCTGCGCTCCAAATTTACAAATCGCTGTTCTGGTGATAAGCACTGAAATATTAAGAAAATGGGTTCTTGCAGGAGCAAAGCGTTTTTATAATCTGAGACCTTCCACTGTTATTTATATTAATTTTGCCACAGTCTCTCCAAGTCCACAGCGTCTTTCAGTTATATCAGACTTCCATTTTCATCTGCAGATGCTGACTGTGTGCAAAAGTAAATCATCTTTTCCTGCATGTAGTGGGTTAACTCTGGCTAACAAACTCCCACCCAGCTGCTCGCTCACTTTCTCCTTCAGCAGGAGCAAGGTGAAAACGGGAAGAACACAGAAGAGAAAGTCCATGAATTAAGCTAAAGATAGGGAGGTCACTTACCAGTTACTATTACAGGCAAAACAGATTGATTTGGGGAAAATTAACTTTATTGACAATTAAAATAGAGAGGTAATAAAAAGACAAGCATTAAACCAATGTATTTCCTTTCCCTAGTCTCAATTTCCTTCCTTCATTCTTGTCTCCTCTAAACCCCTCTGAACAGAACAGGGTAATGAGAAGCAGGGGTTTATGGTCAGTACATTAAGGCTTTCTCTCACCTGGTCTTTTGCTTATCCATGGGCTCCAGTCCTACAGGAAACATCCAGCTGCTGCTGTGTGGGATCCTTCATGGACTATGGTGGACACTTCCACGGATACCTTGGAGCACCACCTCCTCTGACCATGGTGTTCCCTCTGCTGTTTCTTACTCTTTTTGCTTCCACTTCCCCTGCCTGTTTGGCTTTTTCTTTTTTTTCTTTTTCCTTTTCTTGAATATGTTTTCCCTGTTTGGCCGAGGGGCTCAGCTGTGCTCGGCTGGATCCGTTGGAGCTGACTGGGATCAGCTGTGTCTGGTGCAGGGCAACCCCAGCCTCTCCTCAGAGAGCTTGCAGGCCTGCAACCCTGTTGAAGTTAACTTTGGGATGTGTTAGACTTACTGCAAATTAATGGAACAGCACAAATAAATATATTCTTCTAGCTAGTTGACCACTTTGTACACTGTGCAGTCAACGAGTTATGCTGAGATAGATCAGATGGGAGGGCAGGCCAACATCTGATAACCACTTTTTCATTCTACTTTTCTTCTATAAAAGCATTCAGAAGAACCCTCCCCACCGCCCCCCCCAAAAAAAATACTCAAGCTGACAAAAAAAAAGTTACCCCAACCAAATTAAAAAATCATGAACAAAATCAGTTTGAAATGAGTACAATGTTGAGGATTTTCACCTGTCTAAATAGACATCTGCATACCAATAACTGAAAACTTGGTAATGTTTTCAACAACTAAAACTTGCTGTTGTACATCAGATGAAGACTGACTACATGTAATGAGTAAATTATTTAGGAAGCTAAGATGGAAATGATAAAGAAGATGATTGAATGACTGAATATGATGTAATTTTCTTTCAACTATGTTTAAAAGTTTTAACAATGCAGTGTTAAAATGAAAGCAATCTGATCTTACATGTGTTGAACTTTCTGAGGTAATGAATTCAATAAATACAAATTGCAATACTGAACTGTTGACAAATGATAGGTCATAAATTTGATGCAGCTGATAATACAACATGACAAAGCTGAAAACAGATAAAAAGGTTCATTAATTGCATACATCAACTCACAGATACTCTAATTCATATTTCACTTCAGTAAGCAAATTTGCCCTGACCTGATTTCATACTTCATGTGAGAAATAAGTTGATTTTTCAGGAAAATTCCAACATTATCAAAAGACTTCACCCAAACCAAATATGAAATATTTGTATGAAGGACACTGTGTCTTGATTCAGTGACTATGTGTGTCTTCCAATATAGGTATTAGGAAAGGAGATGATGTGCTTTCTTCAAACCCTAGCTCTTATTTCTTTTTTTTCCCAATGTATTTAATAGTGGTATTTATGTTACCTTAGATAACGCAGTGGAATAGATATTTGCCTTTTATAAGTAGGATTGAATAGATTACAGAAGCTTTCCAAAGACTGAATTTCTTAGGCTAGAGTCTAAATTAGAATTATATCAGTTTTATATGTAAAGTTATCAAAAATAAAGAAGCACTAGAAATGAACTGTACTGCAAATGCTATTTTAAACAGCAGCCTGTCTGAATAATACTGTTCACATCAGACAAGCAGAATAATGCCTATAACACAAATACATGTGTTTTCCTAAAACTTTCATTAAAATAAAACTTTATTTCTTGTTTTTCATGAAAAAAAAACCTCAAAAAAAGAGAACTTCCAGCAACTATACCCAGAAATACCATAACCTCCCCAAATGCTTTATAACTAATTATTGCTGGTATTTTACATTACACAGTTATCAAGGAGTGAGGGGAGTGGGGGTGGGGAGAAAAAGAGCAGAGATAAACCTTTGAGCAGAGACAAGTGTCCAGGACTGCTTTTTCCCGTGTCAGTGACCTCTTAGCTGTTCTTCTGACATCACAAATCCCGTGGTCCTTACTGCAGAGTACTCCACCCAGAATGGGACCCTGCAGAATGTCCCTGTTCAGAACAACCCTCAAACGTCAGCACATTTTACAAGGATTTGGTCGGGAGGGCATCAGTTCCTTGTCTCAGTGCTGGATAAGGACGCTAAACACCAAGCTATTATGGGGTAAAGTGGCGGATTGATAACATGTTTTAAAATAAACATCCTGGCCTGCACTTTCAAAACTTAATTGCAATTCTCTTTCCTCAAGAGAAATTTCCCTTCTCCTGTTTCCCATATCCTGTTAGGCTGCATGACCAAGGGGAAAGGAACCAAGAATTAAGCCACGTAATTTTGATGCTTTGGACACATCTGACCTGGTTTCTACTGATGTTTCTCTTTTCATGAATGGTCTTCAGAAGGCAAATCTGCAAGGACGGAACAGAAAGGTGGAAGAAACACCCCTGTGAATTTCAGATTCAGCTGCTGCAAATCACTCTGAAGGTAGTTTGGCCCAAATCCACAAGGGTATTGATTTGATTCCCATTAAAAAGCAACTGTTTTAAATGATGATAAAATGATTGAGTCCTTCTGTGGATTTGGGACCCCAGTTCCTCTAAGGGTTGCAGCCTACTAAGCACTGATATATGACAGCTGAGATTTTTCTGGATTTTGGACCTAATATCTTACTAATAGGATTAAATTTTGTCAATATATATTAATTCATATTGCCTTCCATTGAAGCATAAATTATGTGGTAGATATCACTTCTGTCTGGGGACCACAGAAAGCTGCTAAATCCTGTCATCACACTAAGAGTATTTTCAGTAGGTTTCTAACTTCTTTTACATAGCAAAGGATGGTTTTCTCAATAACTGATGTTATTTTCAGAGAGCAGAGCACCTGTATATCCCTGTAGGCTCCAAATTTTTACTTTTTCATTCTTCAGCATTAAAGGAGACATCCTCCAGCATGTCTTCTGGAGTCAGGAAGAAAGTAGGGCTAATTCTCCAACAGAGGGAAAGAACTGGCAAATAACCACAGCCATGTCAGCAGATTCAAGTCCTAACTTTCCAGGCTGCTACAAAAACTAAAAACAACATATCCATTTCACCCATGCTCTATCCTGAAGGTTCAGGAGGTGAGAGGCAAATTTTGCTATGTGTAAACAGTCATCTACAGTATATTTGACAAAGAAATTTTATTGTCTTAACATGGCTTGGCTTCTACCACCCACAGTGTAGAAGTACAACAGTGAAGCTTGTAAACCAGCTTCCATCCTGTTCTAATGATAGTTTAACAACCAGAAGAACTATAATGTTTAAATATAGAATTATTTCTGTTTACACATTTAACTATCCCTGGTGTTATGGGGACTTTGACAGTTTACATAATATCCTCGGAACAATAGATATGTGCAGTCTGCACTGGGTGAAATGATACAGCCATCCTTTAAAGGATTAAAAGTTGCAGCATTTTTGTTGTTTTTTTAAATGACAGCTAATCCTGTCTTTGATATGCAACGCCTGTGTTGGCAGCCTCCTGATGCTGACAGCATCTAGAGTCAGTTCAGGAGCTCCAGCTTAAATCTGACGCTCCATCCAGACTTAGAGGCACCAGGCACTATGGTGATGTCTCTGCTGGTAAATAAAACAGGGTACAATGCCTGCTGAGCTGTGGGTATTTAAACAAGACATGTTAAGGTGAGTCATGGGTCTGAAATGCTCCCTTTGCCTCTTGTGGTTTTAAGTTCTAAATGTAAATGCTGCTATATGATACCAGCACTCTAGAAAGGGGATTCCCTTCTGGACTTTAGAGAACTCCTGTCCAAAAGGAGTTACCTCCTTTAAATGTGAGTGGCTAATAACACTCATATTTGGCTAGTACTTAGCAGTTTTCTCTGGATATTATCCATGTTTCTTTTTCTTTGCATTGCACAGAAAACATACTCACTGTTACTGAGATTTCCTCATTTTCTCCAATAGTCAAAGAAGAATTTGGGATTTAGTTTGACTCTTTCAAGCAACAAAGAGTTGATCCAAGACTAGTTTTTCAAGGGAAATTATGCTCAGCTTTTTTCCCTGATAGAATTGTCTTGTACTCTATTTATTTATAGCACTGACTGGATGAATGACACGCCTTTAATCACATTGTCCTCAGCTCACAGTAGGGCTTTTTGTTTCGACCTTTTTTTGGTTTTTTCTTCCCAGCTTTTACACTAATGCTGATCCTTCACAGATGCATTCAAAACTACAACCAGACTGTCCCAGTGCTAGACTCTGATAGGAAAATAAAAGCTTGTATTGTTTTCTCACTTTTGAAAAAACCTATAATAGACGAGTCAGTTTCATGATTTCCTTGTAGAAGTATGAACTGTGATGCTTGAAATTTGGTCCAAGGTCACGTGAAGCACAGCCAAGTCTCACAGCCTAAAGGGTCAGAAGGGTGGTCTGAGTCTCCATCCTGCTCAACAGAGACCTGAGGACTCCTGGCTATCATTGAACTAAAGCTTTGACATCTTTTTTGACTCAACCCCCAGTAACTACAGTTGCAGTACAGTATAGTAAAACCCTTTGGAAACTGGTTTTGCTCTCCTTAATGACATTTTCTAAACCCTTATCAGTCCTTCTTGGAACACCAGGGGCACACAAGGTGCAAGTTGAATGCCACTGTACTAAAATGAATCTTCGAGATGAAAGGAAACAAAACCATTAACCAGTCCTGATTTAAAGAATCTGCTTTCTTTTTTCAGTTATTAAAAAAATCCCTGAAATACAGATGATACTGCCTGACTTCACATTTCATAAAAACTGCTTCAGAGAGATTAAAAAGAAAAAAAAAAATCTTTTCTGAAATTATATGTGTTTTCTTCAGATTGCTAAAGAAAACCCAATGTACTTCCACGACTTCCAAACCGAAGGTGACAAAATTTTCTTTAGAAATTAAGCAGTTGGAGGTCCGCTCAGGAACTGTGCTGTTACTACATAGCATGGATAAAATGCATTTGGCCTATGTGTGCTCTTGGTTTATATCAGCACATATATTCTCCAGCACTAAACACAGCTGTGAAGTAGTGAGTGAAGGAAGAAGGCTGTGTGGTAGTGAGAGCATTTCTCCATTCCCTAACCCAAAGCACATGTTTGCATTGAGCACTGCTAACAGGCAATCACAGCTCCATCAGCCACTTCTTTTTCCCCATGCCCGTAAGGATTTTTTAGGGATGCCCGAGAGATGCAGCTACTAAACAAGCAGCAAAGTAAAAACAAAAAAAAAAAAGAAAAACTTTTCAAAAATTCAGTGCAAGAAAATGCAAGGCTAGATTTCCACCTCTGCTCTGCCCTAGCAAAGCTTATTGCCACAGGTCAAAGGTGGAGACATTTAGAGTTGTGATTCTGAAGGGTGGTGACAATTTTGTATCTCTGTGTTTATCACTCATACATCTGGTTTATATCTGGGCATGGTTATAATTTGTTAGCATCTTGAAGTATTTTTCTGTTCTTTATTATACTTGAGTACACTGTGTCTAGATGGATGTCCTGGCAGTTAATTGACATAACGGAAAGGATTGCAAATATTAACATAAGACAAAGCAATATGTAAACCAATCCTAGGAATGTAAGGAAGTTGTCAAAGATTGTAAAAATACAGGGTGAATACAATGATAAATAGACCACAGGACACATATAATTTTGAGAATAACTTGATACAGAAATTATATAACTAATCAGCTACAACGAAACAGCAAAAATAGAGTTATATCTACAACTTCTTTCTTGTAAAGCATATTTACACTTTATAGGCATCTGCAATGCTGCTCTTAAGTTCAAAGACAGCAAAGAATGTATTAGTGTTAAGGAAGGCTCGTTTAGAGGATACACTAAAGACATGTAAAGCTAAATTTAGTACCTAAATCTATGAGCATAAAGCAAACTAAACAAAAACTCAGTGTTGTTACGCAGTATATGCAATGTGACCCAGCAATTCAGACATAGAAATTAGGAAACTGGCAAAAACAGTCTGTCTTTGAGTTTGCAGCTATTGTCTCATATCTAAACTTCGTGCTAAAGACTTTGTGGGGTAGAATATCTCTCAGTGTGCCCATTACACCTCTGAGCACCAGCATTAGAACCAATAATACCCCTCAGCTCTTTAAATTTTTGTATATGTCCAGTCCAAAAGGTCAGGAAAAATTATATAGATTTTTTTTTCCCTTATATGCATTCACTGTTCCTGGTTTTAAGACCATGCAGTAACATTACTGTTTATGACACTATTCTATACACCTTGAATCCGGTGAATATAAAACACCACACCTTGTAGGGAATTTGGTATTGATAAACCAGATTGTATTCTGATACATGTTTCTGAAGTGATTCTAGATTGTTTTAAAAGAAGGGAAAATATATTCTAAAAATTGTATAGCAAAGACAAAAGCAAGTAAGCCAAATTTCTGTTAACTAGAGGAAAATCTTGTGTAATTAAATACACTTTGTTATACGTAGTTCATATTTATTTATTCCATGAAAATGTGTGCAATAACCAAAATGATGTAATAAAATATTGTCCTGTTTTGGGGAAGAATCCAGTTATTATAATGAACTAATTTTTGAGCAAATATGTCTTCCCATGATGTCATGCAAGTTAGAAAAAGGTCACGCATCTCATCAAAAAAAGACATATAATGGATGTTTCTTTAAAATGTAAAGTACTGTATCCATACAAAGGTTTAAAGTAAAAGTTGGAAATCCTTAGCTTTCTGGTAAGAAAATATGACCAAACCCACTGGCTCCTCATTAATCTGTCCTAAATTCTTCTTTCTCTCACAGTTAGAAACTTCAATATATTTTCAAATAATGCCCTCAGAAGAATTTATTGCTGTTTTGTCTATTCTCATTTCTAGACTGGTATATAACATACACAATCTTAAAACATAGTAAATTTTGAAAAGAGTATAGAACTCTTTCCTCTTATCAGAAAGCTGTCTGCATGTTGGGGTTTTTTTCCTTTCACTCACTGATACTGTATTGCCAGAAATGATGTCATGCTATTCATATCATATCTCACAATAACACTTTTCTAGAGTAAACCTTAATCTCCTAAATCCAGTGTACAGTGGCTGTCCAAACAGAATGGATCTCTCTTTTTTTTCTTTTTTAATAAAAGCCAGGTGATAAAGTAAGTGCTTCTGATAAATGAGAACCCCGCAGTACTGGGGATCTAATCCTCCCATAGAGAGAAATATTTGACCAAGCATAATGTGTTTCTTATGAGGAAGGTATCTTTCACAAAGGAAACAAAGCATGGAATTTCTGTAACATTCCTTGCATAAATATTCTTATAAATATAATGCATATGGAAATAATAATAAAAAACCCAGCTACTTTCATCACTCTTTTTGGCCCAGGAAACAATAAATAGGTAGGAATCCTGGCCAATTTTTTCAAAGCTTGATGTCTGAAGGTAGCCCTATAAATTGTACCTATGTGAAAGCAATTTTCAGAGGTACTGAGAATTCACAGTTCTCACTGATTCCCACATGGATATAGGTACTCATTTCTGGACACACAACTTTGAAATATTTTGGAATGTAATTCAGCTATATAAACTCAGGATTTTTCCCAATAAAAACATGAATGAGATTTATCATTGCTTCTCCTGATATTTACTGTCTCTATCTAGCTACTAGTATGGTCCCATCAGTGTAGGTTTTGAACACCACCCAAGACTTAAAAATTAAAACCAATAAATCTCTCTTGCTTATTTCCTGTCTTTACAGTCTAGAGAATGTGGTTTGATTCATTTATTTGGCTTTTTTTTTTTTTAGTCTGCTTGAATAAAAACTCAGAAAAAGAAAAAAAAAAAAAGGATGCTCTTTTTGAAGAATAATTTAGAGATACCCAAAGTACCTCTTAAACAAGCTGGAGGCTGTTATGCACTCCTGAGAAGCAAAGCTCATACCTCTGAGTTGCATCCTGCTGTGGTCATGCTGTCTCATGCATGATTTGGTTCCTTTACAGGTACCTTGGGCTAATCCTCCTCTCCAGTGTGGCCTGTAGAGTAGACAAGCCATAAATTAAATAGGGGAATTTCACTGTTTTGTTCCAGAAATGATGAGGCCTGCAGCCGTGCTCTCTCAGGGGGTGAGCTGCACACACACATCTTTTCTCCCAGGCTGCTCGTGCCTGGACCAGATCCACTCGGCAGTGAGTCACATCCACTGGCTCCTGGTCCACACCTTGCTAATCGTGGTTCAGTGATATTTCCTGTGATGGGGGTAGACAGGGATTAGGAAATATTCCAGAGAGCTGAAGGACACAAACCCCAAAGGAGTGCCCTGCAGTTAGGTGGAAAGCTCTGACTTAAAGCAGCATCTCTTGCTACAACATGTCCCTTCCATCATCAGACTGTTTTCCCGTGTTCCTCTGGACATTTCCGCTGTCTCTTCTTCTTGCCTCTTTTACTCCAGAGATTATAGTCTCTACTTTGGAAAGGGACTACAAATATTCACAGGTGCCTTATATTTAATTAATTGTCTTTGAAAGCTATAATAATTAGGAAAAATTAATTATTGGTTGGTATGTGTACATCAAAACCTCATGAGGGAGGCCCCAAATATGCCCCTGTGATCACTATGGTCAGAGAACAAAATCATGGCAGTGTGTTCAGGACAGCACGTTGCTAAGCAGAGCCTGCTGCTGTGCTTCAAACAAATAGTGGCTTTCTTGGTTTATGAAAGTTCATTCCTGGAAATGGAGAAATGCATTAGTCAAGTCTAAGAGGGGATAATTTCTGCACCAGCAGTGGAAAGTGTGCGTGCTGGTAGAGGAGACACAGCCCCGGCACCTGCAGATGGAAACTGCCTTTTTCAGGATTCAGTAGCACTGACAGGAAGGACTCACACCTTGTTACAGACTTCATCATGAGTCTGTTCTCCAGATAGGACTGGGAAGTTCATGGAAAACTATTTCTCCCAAGTCTGTCCTTCCTTCCTTCCTTCCTTCCTTGCTTCCTTCCTTCCTTCCTTCCTTCCTTCCTTCCTTCCTCTTTTAAATATCACTTTATCTGACTCTGAGAAAGGTGGAGATGTAGTTTCTGTCTGATCCAGAGCTGAGCTAATGGTGAATTGCCAGGGACATGGCAATTCCCTATTGCTGCACAAGGTTTGTAGTGCAGCAGTGCAGAGAATGCTGATGATATCTCCAGGAGAGAGAAGATCTTCATGAGAGATTGATGGTGGAGAAGTGTTGGCCGTGGAACACCCCAGATACTACATGACAGAAAACAAAACAGTTCAAGGTTTTGCAATTTTTGCTCATCTCTGATTGTCAGGCGGAAATTACTAGAGTACTAAAAAGAAGCAGAAATTATTATGTTTGTCCATGTGAATGCACTGGAATCTGGCTATGCTCAAAATAACAAACCTACACTTTTAGACACTGATACAAAACACTAGAGAAAAGGACGCACAACTCAGAATTTACTAGCACATAGCTATCTATGTAGCCACGGTTTGCAGAGGTTTTTCTGAGTAGTTCAGCAAACAACTTTTGTACAGTTTTTCAATAGTGAAAATATGAAGAAAATCTGCTATATTTAACTTGTGCCTGTACAAGTGATTGGTGTGATTTTACACCAATTTTTAGTAACATGTAGAATTTTAGCAGCAATATTTAAGTAAGAAAGGTACCAAAAGGCACTTAGCAAAGCAATGAGAACATCTCATCTGTGTGTTACTAGCAGAGTCAAAACACAATATAGATAGGAAAAAGAAAGGACAGGACATTTTGTTTAAATGTTGAAAAATTAAGTATAGAGACTGCACCTCTGCAGCCATGAAGCATGTCCATGACACTGTATTAATTTTCTACCCTGTGAGGACAGGGGAGCTTGTCTGGATCTCAGGGACAGCCAGCACTCCCACACCTGGTTGCTGAGTGCAATGTGGAGGTGTTTATGCAGCCACACTCATGGGCCAGTCAGGGCCCTTAAGAGAAAAAAACACAAGAACAGTGACATTATTTTCCGAAGTTTCCCTGTATTGCATGTGAAGGTCGAGGCAGAGTCAAGAATTTATGTCTCAGTCAATACATCTATTTGCTAGGTATATAATTTTTTTTCCTTAAAATCCATAAATGTTTTAGAAATATACTCTCTACAGGAAAATCAACACGCTTTCAATGGAGTTACATAACCTGCTACATGAGGCAAGCACCTGATGGATCCCGTATCGTAAAATCTTTTGTATCGCATATCTTGCCATATTTTAAGCTGTTTAGGTATTGCCTGGTGTAAGAACTTGGACTTATTCCACATAGAGTTCCACAAACTCTTTCTCTCTTTTTCTATATTTATTTTTTTAGCCAGCCTAGAAATTTATAATATTTTCCTATCCATGGGACTTGGGCCAGCACTGGACGATATTTCATCACAATAGCAGATCATGAAAAATAATGGTTGTGTCAATGTTTGGAAATGGCACATTTGAAAGTGAAGTCATTATTTATAGGATCAAAAGGTGCCCATATACAATGATCTCAGAGCTAGAATGCAAATTAAATAGGTATGGGGTGATTTTCTCTGATGTGATGCCCTAAAGCTCAGAGAGGATAAAGCAGACCTCTTGCCTTCACACTGAAATACTTTTCAGTAAAATCATGGGCAGTCACGATGCCAACTTAAAAGTTTTCCCCATTTTAGTTAGACACGTCCTTGAGCCGTGCATTATCCTAGAGTATGCTTTTGAAGATCCTAATGGTCTAACTGGCAGAGGCTCCACAATGCATTATACCTGTATCTTCAAACACCTATCTCATTTCAACAAGCTAGGGGAGACAATTAGAATAAATATTTTACTAAAAATGTTCTAAGCTAAATAGCTGGCTCTGCACTATTCCTTCTATTTATGGCTTCCTAATGAACATTAAGACTATGCTGAAGGTATTCTAACAGATGGATCACAAGGAAGTTCTGTACATAGTTTACATTAGCATACTTAAGTTGTTCACAGCAAAGCAAAGATTTCAGAAAATAAGAGGGTTTTTTTGATTTCTTAATACAAATTTGTTCAGTTGCAGAAAAGAGTCTTGCAACTTCTCATAATTTTACTTAATTTCTCATTATAATTGTTGGTCGCTCAAGCTTGTCACCCCTAAAACAGAGTCATGCAAGAAACTCACTTTTCACTCACTAGAGAAAAAAGAAGAGATAATTTTCCCTCCTTCCTGATCTGAAACAAACATCAAAGACTCAAATATCAGGCAACACCATTTTCTATTCTTTGAAAAATTATTGTAAAAGTCATTATTTTATTCCTAAAAAGATTTCAAAATGCTGAAAACCTAAGAACATTTCATGCTTGCACTGAGGATGTTAAAGATTGTAGAGTACTAGAGGTCTGCAGTATTACAAATAGCAGCTTCATGTCTTTAGGGAGTCTGATTATGTGCCAAGCAGAAGAGACCACACAAAGTCTGTAATTATTGTCTTGTCTGGCAACTCTGATTTTTTTAACTGGCCAGCCATCATGCATTGCTGGGGAAATATCCAGCATATAGGTAATTTTGTGGATCCAACTGGAAAAAAAAAAGAAGTGACGAAAGCAGGAAAATAATAAATCAGCCACAATTTTAATTTGAGAAACTTCTAATTGTAACAGTGACTCACTGTAATTAGCAGCCTTTTCCTTAGATGTGTGAATGGCCTACAGGCAAGAAGACTGATTCCCTGTTCACTGAATCATCACACAGTGTAAGGCTTAAGAAAATCCAGTGCATTCCCTAAGCATAGAATTCCCTGATTCCTTCTTAAAATAGATGTCTATAATAAAGCAGACCAATTAGTCCCTAAAAGAGCATATTTCTCTCCTCTCACATGAGCATCACCCCAAGAGGAGTGTCTGAGGAGGAAATGTAGGTGTCTGTAGCAGGTGAGACTGATCCTGCTCTGGGTAGCAAAGTGCCCTTGTGAGAGAAGCCCGTGCAGGATGCTGTGCCCTGTTCTTGGTGACAGTGCTGCTTCTGGTATTTGAGATAACACCAATAAAGCTGAGCTGGTCTACCTGACTCTTTACACCATGGATTGCCTTTATAATTTCTGTGAGTAGAAAAGGGATAGGTCTCTTCTCCCGGGTAAAAACTGATCGGACAAGAGGAAATTGCCTCAGGTTGCACAAGGGGAGGTTTAGAATGGTTATTAGGAAAAATTTTTTCACAGAAAAGGTGGTCAGCCTTTGGAAAAGACTGCCCAGGGAAATGATGGAATCACCACCCCTGGAAGTGGTCAAAAACCACGTAGATGTGATACTTAGGGATATGATTCTGTGAAGGTAGAGAAACAGCCTCAGCCTGTCAGGAGTACATGTAGTTTATCAGCAGGATCTGGCATGTAAATTCTGTAGGAGACAGAGTAGTTTCTCATGCAACTCCACACTTTGGAAAGTCAGGACATTTTTAACAAGATACCAGTGTTTTCAAATAGCTGCTTCATATCAAACACTTATCATTTTCATGCTGGCCTTAGTTCTTTCAAAGCAGATTGTGAAATAAAAATGGAGAACAAGTTTCATGCCAGCTAAAATGGCTGTTGACATAGAATAAATCAGGAATGTGCTTTTGGCCTCTATTTTATAGTGTAAATCTGTGATTCATTTTGACAATCTAAGTAATCCTTTTATGATCTTAATTTTTTTTCCTTTATGAGACTGATCATCTTCTCACTTGTTTTGATCAAAAGCCTAAAGTGTATGTTCTTTATTTGTTTTAGGCAGTTTGGCCATCTTCTCTAGTGGCCTGGGAAAAAAGAAGGAAAAGCCTAACAGTGCAAGGAACTGACAGATGGTTACAGTTTCCTGACAAATTATTTATTTGAATTCTTAAACACTCAGCTCTTACTTATAACTTTTTCACTTCAGTTTTAAGAGTCCATTTATCAACAAGAATGGTCACATATTGACCATACCAGGACTCAAAAGCAAATGTGTGCATTTGTTCACTATACGGAAATGAGTTAGTGACAAGTGAACTGATTCAGACAAAACACCCAAACTAAGGCTTCAGTCCAGTATTTGAACTCTAACAAAAAGCTTGTCTGCATCCTTTCTTTCTGCCTTTTGCTAAACCTTGGTTGTAGGCACTTATTCGATATCACATGCCCTCATGTGGATTTTTGCTTTCAGAAAACTGATTCTAAAACATCTTGGAAAATATAGACTTGCTTTTATATATATATATTTACATGTATCAAGAAGGATCAATTTTCATTAAACATATGTGGTATTTTCAACAGGAAAATCTTTTAACATTAGATCATTTTTCATTTAATGAGAAATTTTGCCATTGGATTTGAGGAAAAAAGGTGGTAAGCACTGGCTGAAATATTTGTAAAGTGTTTTTTATAAAAAGAATTGACTTTTCAAACATAGAAATAAATTTTAACCAATAAAACAAGTTCGAAAATTTCTGTTTCCTCCCTTCTCTCTGGTAAGTGACATCTTTGCACTCAGCAAGTCAAGCAATGCTAACTGGTCTCCTCCTTGCCCTGGTACTCACAGTGAGTCAGTGCCTCAATCAATAGCCAGATTTTTCAGTTGAAAATAGTAAAAGCTGTACCTTAAAGTGGCTACAAGCGATAGGTTTTTGTTGTTATTTATCCTGCAGTTTAACCTAACCAAATCTCTCAGCCTCTTGGTGTTCATTTCTTTTTTTTTAAGGTAAAACTATCTTTGCATTTATCTGCACTGGTATCCTAATTTTAAGTGAAATATAGTTTACCAGTCAACATACACTATAGGACTGACACACAGATTTGTCATATTTTCCTTGCCTGATTTCTCTTCCAGTACAGTGAAGTTTTGCTGCTTTTTGTAGACATATGGTTCAGTGTTTATTCTGTAAGTGTATCCAAGACCCATTCAGACCTTCAGCTTGTATTTTATCTCATTAGACAGTGATTGCAAATACACCGAATTCTCATGCTACACAAATGGGCTATTTACTGTCTCCCAATGGAAACATTTGGGGGTCCAAGCTGGAAGCAATCTCTCCTAAATGTAATGTTAGATGAGTGAATGTGTGTGTGTGTGTGTGTGTGTGTGTGTGTGTGTGCTGCTCTAGGTTGCTATCGTAGCATGTGAGCTGTAGTGCCTTTGTTCCCCAAAGCCTCCGTGAAATCTGCAGTAGCATGAAACAGATGAAAGAGATTTCAGATTGAGGAACAAAAAAGGTGTTTCTCCCTCAACTCAATATGTAGTATATTCACCCTGAGTGTGCTGGTATCTTCAAAATTAGATCCTTTACATGAAGATTTGTCTCACACAGTGATGGCCATAGCAGTAAAAACGAAAGCTTGTCACAGACACCCAGATCCTCTCAGCCTAGTAACAAAAATATCCTTTATTGATTCTATGAGTAACCAGCATTTCAGTGACACAGGACTGTAGCTGCAGAATCAATATTTAGAACATGATGAATGTGTACCAAACTAAGAAAGCACACCAATCAGCCCCGCATCTGAAGGTCTTCTCTAATGGAAAAAATAACCAAGTGATGTAAACAGAAAGGGCAAACCAAGTGACAACCTACAAGACCACCCATCTGGGCCAGGCAGCGTGTTTCAGGGTTATCTGGCTGCTTCCTTTGTGCTGGTTCACACGGTGACTATTGCTCTAAGTTTTGTTGACAGTGACCACAGTGCTTTCTTTAAATGTAAACATTCCCAAGTCTGAAGACATAGTTCTCAGTGAGTTTGCTAGGAAAACCCGTATCCTCGTAGATGGCTTAACTATTGCATTTCTACAACACAACCTTCCTTTGGAGTTTCTGTCAGCAGAATACGTGTGATAGATCCTGAGGCAGTGCAATCACAGCTATTTGCACTATATTTCTATACTATACTTTTAGGAAATGACTTTGAAAACAGTTTTATGGCTTTTTGCCAACAATTACAAAAGGTGTCCAACGTCAATTCAAAAAAGAAAACCAAGCAAAAGTTACATGCAACCAGTGTAGAAGAGGAACATCCCCATAAGCAAAAATAAACACACTAAAATATTTAATTGAACATAAAAAACATTGCTAATGCTCTTCATGGTATATAGGGCTTTGAAATAGAATGATCAGAGGACTTGGATCGTTCCTTTTTATTGTAAGCCATCAAAAATTCAACCATGTGAGTCAGACTCTTCTTCACGAGAAATAATACTCTGCTCCAGTAACAGCCCTCATGATTTCAGTGGCCTACTTTTTGAAGAAAAAAGTACTCAGCATGCGTCACAAGCCCTAAATAATGCAAAGAGCTCTTGCATCTCCTGCTTTTAGGTGTTTGTTCTCTTCCCTAATTTCAGGTGCTGGTTGCCAGTTGCTGATGAACACCTGAGCTGTCCATAACAGATACATCTGTCACCAGCCAAATGCCTCGTGCCTTCCTTGAAACTCTTGAATTATTACCTTTTCTTCTCCCATCTGGAGTCCATGCAAAGTGCTAGAGGATAGTGATTGAAAGCTCCAACAACCTATTTAATTATTAAAACCCACAATAATAAGGGTCTTGGGGCAGATAACCGCCGTTCTTTTTCCAGTTTGGGAAACTCCTGGTTTTACAGGCTCTGAACTGCACTGTTACTGACTAAGAGTGATGACCAATAAATAGTTTTACTGATCACTGGTTGAGAGCTAAGCCATGCGATTATTCCTGCTTCTCCTGAGGCAAGCACACAAGGGAGGGATCAGCAATACACTGAGAGCCAAAGTAACGCCCTTCTCCTTTTGAGAATGATATCCATCTCCGACAGCAGATATAAAAGCAGTTGAAACAAGATTTCATGGGCCTCAATTCCCACAGCTTTTTCTGGGCATCAGATTTGATCACCATTGTAAAACATTCTATGTGAGTAGCTTGGACATTGTAAAAAGAAGAAAAATAAAAAGAAGAAGAAAAAAAAATCCCAAACCCTTTAGTTCTGTTTAATTTAGAAAGTAGAATGAATCAGTTTTGTGGAAGACATTTTGATGTGAACCAGACTGCTTTTGAATCAGTTTTCCACTAAGTAAAGAAAGGATCCTACTCCTCTTTGTTGAGCTATTGCACAATTCTTTTACCCTGATCTATGTATTGTGACTCCATTTCTTTTTGATTAGTGGAAGAGAATAGTGGTTACTATTTGAACCTGGTTGAAAGTCCAAAATGATTATAGTGTTACAGAAAGAACAGAACTGCCTTAGTATAAACTGCTCTCTAGGAATATGACTCTGAAACATAAAATATCATTTAAAATAGTTTTTCACATCCAGTATTTCTGTTTGGTTTTTTTATCTTAACAAAAATGATGCTCTCCCACAGCAACATTGGAGAGGTTAGAGGATCTTCATGAATCTTTGAATTGTTCTTTCTTTTCAGGATACATAACACCGAAGTTTAAGCCCACAGATTCCATATGTGCATTCATTCCTGGGCCAAACACACAGATCATTTTTTATTATTACCAACATGTATGCATCATGGATGGCTACCAGACAGTCTAGACTCATGTCACTGAGAGATGTTAGCATAAAAATTCAGCTGGGTTAACCTCACCACATTAAAAAAGAATTTTTCAGTTTACAAAACATCACAAGACATAGGCACCTCAGAATATATTCCTGCACTGTGTAAAGCAGTGTGGAGATGTATTTAAGGCTCAAATATAACTCTGGGAATGTTCTAAATTGCAGGCATTTAGTATGTCTGGAAAAAGGAGAATGTTCTGCAAAAAGAAGGGTGCAGGGGATTAGAGGCTTTCGTATGACAGGCATAGGCAATTATAGAAATATTTACTTACATTTACTGCTGAACAAAGAACTTCTGGGTACTCCTGGCAAATAGGCTGAGTTTGAACAGCTCAGCCAGGTTTAACACTTTGCTGACTCATAGATAGGGGTTCCTATCATGGTGATACCGACCATCACCCTCCAATAGCTACCTATGTTTTACATCAAGATCGTCTTTCAGCTTGGATAAGATTTGGGCTTACTGCAACAGTAAACAAGAGGTTAAAGATAAAAGCTTTTCAGTCTTCAAATTAGTGCTATTTCCACTTCACATCCACTCAAGCACCAGAGATTTCCCTCGAAAGCTGTCAGTGTTATTCTGCTCTACTGACCCATAAGTAGCTGAAATTTGGTCTTACTCCAGTGTGTGATTCAGGGGTTACCCTCTCACTCACAGAGGTAGCATGTGGTCTTTTCTTTTGCCATAGAGCTCCCTTAGCAACCCACACTTCTCCCTTTGCCAGGCTTTCTCTTCTGGTTTGTGAGGGCTTCAAAACACACGGCATCCAAAAGCTTGGAGGTCAGAGCTGACAAACTGTAGTCAGCTGGGAATTATATTTTTTCTGGAACTACAGAAAGAGAAGAGCTTGCCTTTTAAATTCCTTGAGTTCTGCTGGGTTTTGTAGGGAGACGAGTAATTTCTCCATATTTGGAAAAATATAAACATTTCTTTTCCTTTCCTATTTGTGACAGCCAAGTCTTATTATCTCACAAGGTCGTTTGGAAAATGTTTTGAGGTAAAACGAACATTTTGCTTCTTTGATTATTTTGTAAGGTGCTATTATTACATTATTCCACCAGACAATTTAAATTCTGACAGCTAAAATGCATAATTAGTATTTAGACTACCTCTAGACACCTTCCAAGACTTTGGGTGTACTACACATATTGTTGTTAAGATGTCATCCTTCAAGTGCAGTGAACAGACACTGTAGAGGCCGTAGTCAACAGTACCCAGTGTGGGCTGTCTGCAAAAACCTCACTTTTGTTACAAATAAAACAACCTCTAACACAAAAATCTGTGTCCATATGCCATTGGCCAACTAATTTTTCACATTCACCAAGGGTTTTGCTGGCCCATTCCCCTGCCTAGGCACAAGCTAGGGGAGAAAAATTGGTGTCCTCTGACTGGTATGGAGCTGGAATGAATCTGAGCACACAGCGAGGTGTAGGAACTGGGAACTCCTCCAGAATCTGATGATATTAGGCAGAACACAACCATGTCTGCTCTGCATGCTTACTGCTTAAGGAAATATAAGAATGGTTTTGAGGTTGTTACCGTTTTGAGATTATCAAGACCAAAACTTTTCTGTGAATTTATCACACTCCTGTATAATGGCGAAACATTTTTTCTCCAGTGGTGTGTACCTCGTGGCTCAGTAGCTGACATTCAGGAAATCAATGTGCTATAGGCATCCATGCATCTCTAAATAGCTGAAGTCCCCATGTGAGAGCCACACAACCAGCATCTGCAAAAGTGATCATACTTAGAAATGTTATAAAACATAATACAGGCGATATGGTCAAGGGGTTATTTAAGCCTTCCTTGTTATTCAGAGTTCTATTATTGTCTTTAGTAAGCAGTTCATAATAAGAAAGCCTGCTTTTCTGAAAGCCATCAAGTACTGACTTTTTTACGTGTTCTATGTATACTAGAACATAAAAAAATAACCAATAAAAGCTTCCTCCAAACAGTAGTCAAATCATTCATCATAAATCCTGGCACAAATTGACTCAGTAGCAAAATTCCTGCTGACTGCTGTGTTCATAGGTCATACGCAACCTCAATTTTGGAACATTTCTCAATCTTCAATGTATTTAGCCTTACAGCCTCCTGGTGAGGCAGAGAACGGTTCTAATTTTACAGATGGCAAAGTAAGTCATGAAGGATTCAGTTAACTAGTTCCACTTATTGAAAGTTAGGTATTTAGTCTAAACTGATCACTTATGCTCCTCCAGGCAACAGAAATAGATTTTTCCTTCTAGTGGTAATCTTAAATGAAGAAATATAACAATAGCAACAACAACAATATTGATAATGAAAACAAACAAAAAGACATAAACAGAAAGAAATCTGGTTTAAACAGGAAGAATTTCCTTAAGGAAGTGACCCTGACATAGCACAGCTATCCTGGGATGAGGTCACTCTCCCCTGGAGCTACCTGTCTGTCTCCACTGATAACTGGAAGAGCTCTAGATGACCAGTTTTCAGAAATTAAAATTGAGAAACTGAGTTAAAATCTCAATCTGCAAAGGAACTTAGGGATTTCTACATGTGCTGATACAAAGCTTAACTTCAGATCACTGCATTTATTGGTGCAATAGTTAATTTCTAAGTGTCTTCCCACAGCGCAGTCTGTGGCAAGACTTCGGTTAGATAGTTGAGTTCTGTGCACAGTGCTCCTCAAGGTGAAGTGCAGAAGCCACCTGAGATCACCCAAGGTGTCAGTTTCTAAAAGGAAAATTTAGTCTCTTCTACACATTATCTCCCTGCCCAGAGAATTCAGGGAGAAACCAGAAAACCTGGGCTGAAAGCTCATCCTCTCCTGAAAAGTATTTATTTCAAATCCACACCTCTCACTGCCCCAGGGAAGAACTGTGAAAATGTTTTTCAAGTAAAAATACTGAATTTGTTCTCTTCCTTAGAAAAAGATCCATGATCCAGTGAACAAGAGTGATGGGACCGTTACTGGGCAAAGTGTAGGCCTGGACTTTGGTCCCTGCTCTGTGACTGACAGGAAGTCCAGCTGCAGAAGCAGAAATTAAGTTACTCTGTCTCAGACACCAGCTTGCTATTCTCTCCAATATTGATCCACATATAAGGTATTGTTAAAGTTTCTGGGGTGGATTACAGGTCTCTGAGACACAAAATAAAGAACCATATACCTTCGGAAACACCCAGAAATATAAAAAACAAAATTTGCTTCCTTATAAAGAGTTTTCTCTGGGAAATCACTTGCTAAACCTCTCTCCTCTGCCCATAAACCTTTCCAACAGTGCAAATGACTGTAATTTTAATGCTCCAACATAGACAATAGCAACTGTTTCTTCCTGAACTGCATGTGCTTGCTAACTGGTGGCTGCAGGCAGATGTGCTCACCCCATCAACAAACCAGTGAAAACTGGCCTGGAGGTTTATTTTCCAAGGTGATTGATAACCACAAACACCTGTATTTAAGCCAATAGTCATCTTAAGAATTATGTGAAATAATGAAGAGGCAACAAATCATACCCTTGCTGCTGAACTCCTTGACAATTTAATTCTCTGTGATATTTTAATCACAAGACTGGGTGAACCTGGTCAGACAAAGAAGAGGGTCATCTTATGTCAGTTTTTTTTTTAATCTATGACCAAAATGATGAGTTTCTTTTCCCCCTGTACAGGTATGGTAGCTTCCTAGTATTGCATTTGACTTGAAAAATAAGAAAGGATTCATGGCTGTGAATTCAGAGACACTTGTCAATGGGGACAAGGTGCAGTTTGACTATTCATAAAAATCTTAGGGTTAGTGCCCTATCACTAATGCCACATCTTTTAATGAGGAATAAATTAGATTTCTGTCTTCTTTTTCTGCTTTATCATGCATAAATGTTACATATACAAAACATAATGTAAGGTTTACATTTTAAAAAAAAAAAATATGGGCAGTAAGTTGACTTTGCTATATTTCTGTTATTTAATTGCAGGAAAACCAGCACATACATAATCTCACTGTCGTAGATGTATCAAACTTTTGCTTACATGACAGTTATGGACTGATGAAGGCTCTTTTAGTGCAATTTAATACTGAGACAGCATTAGGAATGCAAGACCTATCCAACTTAATAATTGGAAAACCTATGTGTTATTATGATCCATAATTATCAATGCAATCAGAGCTTTAAATTAAGATAAAGACATTCTATTTATAAGGCAAGTACATGAATGCCATAATACAAAGACCAGACACTAAGATGCAGTACAAACACTAAGGTTATTTGTCACTGGAAAAATTTCCCTAGGATTGTGGTAAAGTTACCAGAACTTTAAATATAAGCTATGAGGAGAAAAGCATGTGCTTGGGTTGGGCATGGTGGACTTTGCAGGGCAGTTAGTAAGTGAAATGATGTAGTTTGTTCTACATCAAGAATACAACCAAATGATCATAACTCCACTTTTTCCTTACAGGTCCAGGAGCCACTAGACATCCATCCTTGCTTGACTGCTTTGAGAGGACTATGCTGCCTTCACTGCTTGTTGCAAAAAGGGTACATTTTTTTTTTTTTCCTTAAGTAGTTTGCTGGTTTGGATATCTGAATGTGAAGAACTGAGCAGGGATTTTACCATTGCCACACAGACTTTTAAGTAGACACTAAAGTAAGAACTATAAAATCCACTGTCTGTCACTTCTGATTTGGTTTAGAGTTGAATTAATTATCCTTTGTATAATTCATAAAGTACATTAGAATATTAAGGTAATGTAATGCTCTGCTTTCCTGATTAGAATATTTTGTCAATCTTTCCTCCATCTAGGTTTACAGAATGAGATATTCCAATCAGCGACATTTAAACATGACTAATTTCAACTTCGAGGTGCAATCAGTGGTTTTTCACAAGCAATCACCCCAGTAGATTAAAGAGGCTGACTCTCTTTGGAAAATCATTTCCTTCTCCAGCATTTTCTGGGAAACAATCTGGTTTGAGGGTAAAGCAGTATTTTGAATAAAATCCAGTAGTCTTGGCCTCTGGTATTTAACTGGAGAGTTATAAAAACAGGTGCTAATGTCAAGCACATTATGTACTCACTCCCCTGCAGTTGTTAAGGTGATAGATAGTGTGGCAGAAAGCACCTCTTGGCAGATGAAATTTCCTGAAATGTCCTTGTATTCCGCACCAGCTGTGTAGAAGTGGGGTCAGCAGCCATGCCCTCTGGGCTGAGATGAGCAATTCAGTTATGAATTTCTCAGCTACAGTGCTGGGAGGCCAAAGTAAGAATGTGAGCGAGAGGGTGGAATCCTGGCCCTGGAGGAGTCCAGGGGAGAGCAGCTAACAGCTTTAGGAAAGACCAGGATTTCATTCAGTGTGTTTTAATAATCGAAGTCAGGTATGGGATTCCCCAAAATACAGAAGCTAAATGAACTGTTCTGTTGGTTGCAGGGCAGGAGTGTTTCCACTGAAAACCGTTCAAAACATTACTGCTGGAAAACCTTTGCTTGTCTTTCTTCACAAGTTTGTAACTTCTAAACCAGTAAATGACATCAACTAAACCACGATTCTATTAAAAATCCTCCTGATTTCATCCTCAATATAATAATGACTTCAAAGTTTCTACATGATCCAATTTGGCCTTGGGAATTCCAGGCAGAATAGGGAAAGGTGAGGAAGGATCCACGCTGAGAGCAGGAAACACACAGCAGCTCATGAGCGAAATTGCTGGAACACTCGGATGGAGCAAACAAGCTCTCGGATTGCAAGGTCGGTGCCAGGCTGCCTCTCGTTTCAGATGAAGGGTGATACAAGGTCACTTCTGTGTCTTCAGGCTGCTGTTCCTGGTGCAGGCTGCACTGCCAGCAGGAAGCACAGATCCCTGCTCTCACTGACTGCTCAGGGATACACAGAGTCGGGGAGATCAGAGTCCAGCTTTCTCCTGCTTCAAACGTTGACACAGGCTTGTTTCACCAGTTATACCATTATAAACCATGGTTGGGACAGGGGACTTGCATTTTAGCACAACACAAGCCTCACTCGTGGAGCTTGTTCAGATTTTCTGCCCCCCTTCTCTGGCCTTTAGTCAATACTTGTGTCTAAAAAAAGGAATATGGACAGAAGTGTTCCTCATGTTCATAATATTAATTAAAACTATCCTGTAGAAGAGAACAATGATGCTATTTCTGGGAACACCTATGCTAAGCAAAAATAATAAGTGAAAGGGCAGCAGACAGGTTCTTTCCAATGTATGGCTGCCAAGGAGCTATTTCCTATAACTTGACTTATTTAACTGAGCAAGAATAAATGAGCAAGAATACTCATTTAATATCTCAGCAGTGGCTGGAGTTTTTGAAGTATCTGAGAAAGGAGAGGTGGGACAGAGACATCCAAAGTTAGAACATATTCCTTTACAGGACTGGTTGGTGGCTAGAATATCCGGGGTATCAAAGCTATTTCACCTGAACTTTAAATGAGAGAACTCAGTTGAACTTTCACAGTTTATTTTTACAGAGCCAAAAGCTACAGTCCTGCTCCATGAAAGAACAGGGATTCTTGCTTAGTATTGCCAACCCTGACCCTGTGGCTTGCACATTTGTGTCGTGAGAGGCTCTTCCATTACATGATCACATAACAAATTCACACCTCTATTTATCCCTTGAAATAACTTGCCACTCTTTGAACCTGAGAGATTTGCTCACCCTTCCGCCGAGCCCCGTGCCAGCCAACCACAAGTGTGCACCGTGTGAGCAGCTGAGGCTGTTCCAGGGCGCTGGGATCCCCCTGCCAGGTGACACGTGTCCTGTTCTGCACTCAGATGCCTCGGCTTTAAGATGCTTGGGCAGGTGGTGTGGCTATGGCCTGCAAAGCAGTTGTGCACCTCTGACTGACAGATCATAAAATGTGGGGTTAATAAAGGGATAAGAGGTGTCGCGCTGGCAATTTCAGTGGGGAGGGGGGATCGGCGGGAGTCCAAGGTGTGACCATTGTTTAAAGGATATTAAGTGATTTGTGAGGCTTATTAAAAAGTAAGAACTGTGTCTCAATCTTACTCTGCAGTTCTCTCTCAACTTTCCTATTGTCTTTCCCTACACTACTCGTGTATTTACAAAAGAATTTTATGACTATTGTGACCAGTTATAATTTTTTTAAAGCATAAAGCAGCTTAGTTGGTATACTTAATTCTAAGTAATTTAGTAGGAAGCCTGAATGACCACTGTAATGTTTTGGCACTTTCTCTCTTTTTCTTCCTCTTCTTTCTTTTTTATTTATTTCAGCAGTATTATTTCATTAAGCACCACATAGTGAACCCTCATTCAGATTAGATAGATAGATAGATAGATAGATAGATAGATAGATAGATAGATAGAGTCAAACTATTTGATAAACTGAAATAACTCAGGAAAGCAAGCAAGCAAGCAAGCAAGCAACAAGCAAATAACACTTCATTACACAAAAAGTGAGTTTCAGAAGTCCTTTCCTGGAGTTCACTTAGGGTGAATTAATGCTTGATAAAAAGTTAACAGCAATAACTGAAGAACTAGGAACTAATCATAAGATCAAATTAGATAGGAAGAAAAATGTGATTGTAATGTGGGACCAATGACAGCAAACTGTGCAGTATTTAATGAAGTAGATTAAGGTTCACATTTCAAAGTGGTGTAAACTCTCCTGATTTTAAGGATTTTGTCTCCAACACTTTATTGGCCCTGCTTTTGTCTTTGATTCACAATTGGATTTATGGTAAATTTAATCCCAGTTTTTCTCTGCCTCTGCTCCTTGATTATTCCTAGCTGCTGAAATGCTGCTAGTTCAGTTAGAAGCTATGTATACCTAAAGCTTTGCTGTGTCCAGAGAAGTTTGGAAAAGCAAAAAGATACAGCAGTGTTTTATAATTTTTATAAGAGTCAATACCTCATGTTAAGCACCAAATTCTTCTCCAGAAATGACTGAGCTTTCTTCTTTTTTTAAAAAAAAAATCTACTCTATGATAGAGTACAGATATATCATATAAAGGTATACGACATGCAGAATATTATTAAAAATACTTAAGTTGCAAATTTGAGCACTCAGCTTCAGACTGGGTAGGCTGGTAAGAACTTAAAGGGCAACTTTAGACACTGAGACAGCAAAGAGATTAGATCTGATCTCGATTTAGCTTTATAATTTAAAGCTCCCACCTTGTGAGTTAAGAGTCACAGGGAAGGAATAGACTCTTAATTGAATTCATTTTAAAATGCATATTTAAATATCTTACTCTGAGACTTAAAGCAGGAAACCTTCTTTTAGCTGAGTCAGCAGAAACAGCCATAAACTATTCTTAGCTGGAAATCAGTCTTTGAAGATCTTACAGTGCCATTAATCCACATCTTCTAATTCACTAGACTGAAGAACATAATTCAGTAACATTCCAACTGACTCAGCAGTCCCCAGGAATGTGTCAGCTATTGGACTTTCAACCTTCTCAAATGAAAAAAAAAAAGAAAAAAAAAAAAAAAAAAAAAGACTTTTGCTAAATGCCTGATTTCAAGGCTGCCCACAATATCTAGGCTCTCTGCCTTCTCTCCTGGATTGTATTTAATTTAATACAGCAGACGCGTTTGGAGTATCAAGTGTACCTTGCACAAAATATATCTAATTACAGACAGGGCCTGAAAGCCAGAGCAAAGATGACACCAGCTGATAGTCATTCCAGCTCCTTGGCTTTGACACAGGATTTTACATTGTTCAAGTACTAAATATCAACCTGGAAAACCTGATGCTTCCCCTTTGGACTGTGTTTTAAATGAGTTCTGTGCTCCAACACATGTGCTCATGCGGTGTTTTGCTATTAAAGCGTGTGAGTAATGGAGTATAAGAGTATCTCAGACGTAAGTCCAAGTTTGTGCCCTCTCTATCATGTGCAATTTTGCCCAGACTCGAAGGACCAGTGATGCCTGCTGGCAAGCAATCTGCATTTCTGAGATAAGACCAACTGCCCATGGGGTCAGTGGGTGCCGTGGAGAGTATAATATTCATTTAACCCCACGAGGGAATACTCGAGTGTGTAACACATCATCTGTAACTTATTCCCCCACAAGAAAACGCATGGCAATTTTAGAAGGCTTGTTCTGAATTACTGTTAGAATGTAAAGATAAACTTTGAGTCAGGGAAATACGGAGACACTCGGAACATGTTTTTCAGTTTTGATGCTGCTATTAGGACAGGACATAAGAGATTATGGCCAAACCTGCTTGTTTGGCTTTCAGCAGATGTTGTGTCAGCCCTGGGCTGATTGCTCCTGAGTATCTTGCCTCCTTTAACACCCACCTTTGTTGTACTTTGTGATGGAAGGGAAAAGTTCTACCATTTGTGTAATTCTTTTCTTCATTGCAGAGGGACAACAAATACTTTTGTGTTGATTAAAACCTAACTGTAGGGCTTGGGGACAAATTTCATTTTTTCATGCTTCCCTGATTTCTAGTGATGTCACGGAGGCTGTAATGGGATGAGGCAAATGCATTACACCGTGCAGAATAGAAGGGTTAAAAAGAACTAAATTTTCATGTGCCACTTGAAGAAAAGTAATGAAAAAAAACCTCCTGCAACTAGCTGAAAGGCTTTATATTTTGGCAGAGTTTCTTTTTCAGTGGAATTTGGACTAACATTTCAACAAGTCAGATAAATGCAGAATAATTTTAGTTTCAAATGACGATGAATATCAGCAAAATTGCTACTTTATGAAACAGTTAAGTAAGGACAGTCAAGTCCTGCCTATACTACTGGAAGTGACTACTCTGATTTATGACTGATTAGTCCAGTTTCAAATGATCTGCATTTTAATAAGAACATCAACATTCATGACAATAGCAGCATAAATTTACAGTCTTTCACATAGTTTGACAGTCCACTACAGTGATCAGCTACAGAAGAGGTAGGCACCATTATTTTCCTGAAAGAGCAGTTTTCCAGCAAAAACACTGACTAGATGAGCTCGAAAATTTCATAGGAACACGACATTTTTATAAACAATTACTTTTATTGAGGATCACATCAGAATGCTTGCTTTATCTGGCTAAATAACCTTTAAAATACAATCTGCCTTAAAACATTTTAATAAGGTCAGGACAGAAATATTTTACCAGTTTATTTGACATAAAGTTTCAAACTGTCTGATATATTGATGTAACAATTCAGAAGGAAAACAAATGTCAAAATATCAGAATTTTCCGTGGGTTGGAACTCTGTTTTAGAGCCCACTCTTAGGATAAGTATTACAGTAACTTGTAACAATGAAGACTGATGTGCAGCTTGGGAATACATCCTTCTGGATAAACTAATGAGCAGTCTTTTCAAAAGTCCTGTTAGGACCTGGGAACCACTGACTGATGGAATTGAATGGAACCAGATCACAATCATCCTTCCACTCCTTTGAAACTGTCAGCCACAAAGAACAAAGGAAGGAAGACCTTAGAACAGGTTGCACCCTCAACTGCAACAGATTGCTGAATTTTTGGCCCTAGAATCACGAGGAAAAAAATAACATTTCATGTCCTGATTCCACCCAATAAGTAGAACATCTTCACTGACATTTAACCTTTATTCTTCTTTCAAGTAGTGGAAACATGCGTAATTTCACAGTGTCACAATATTAGTTAAAAGAACATGATTCAGAGCTTCAGCTTGAAATAACTGGAATCTAATCCTGGAATTAATCAGACAAAAACATATTTTAGAGTAGTTGCAGGGGTTTTTTTGCAAAGGTAAGTAAAAATTTAGATTATTGGGTTATTTTTCTCCATGATCTTATTTCTGCTCTAGGGCTGGATTTTTTTGATGTTATGTTTTGGTTTGTTGTTGGTTTTTTTGCCTGCTTGTATTTTGATTACCTTTTTTTTTGTTGTTTAGTTTTTTGTTTTTTTTTTTTGTTTAAATGCTATAGGAAATTCTCATGAAACTACAGACTTGCAGTGTCTGGCAGTCAGATGTAGCAGCATTTAGAAATAGACTTCTTCTGGATCTTGAAAATGAAAGTGTTGAATAGTTACAATGTGAATTCAATCCATAAGCCTCGGGGTATAAATTGATCACCAGATGGGATAAGGAAGAAATATCCCCTGTTGTATGATATCACATGCACTAAGTGGGTTTAACACCTTCTTGTGAAGTATTCCGAATGGAGACAAGATGCTGGATAAGATGAGGTTTTGATCTATTCTGTTAAAACAGTTCCTCTGCTATTATATTCCTCACCCCAATGACTTATTTCATGCAATGGAATCCAGCAGCTCCAACTTGGGTGTTGTACACAGAAACACAGAGAGCCATGGAAAGGGATCAGGAAACTTCCTTGCTTACTTCAAATGGGAAACTGTTACCTTATTTGATAATTTTGGAAACCATCAGGAACTTTATTAGCAGAACATTTAAACCCTCCAGCTAATGTCAACAGAAGCAGCAGGAGTTCAAGCCTTTCTGCAGATTCATCCCTTGGTTTGCAGCATGTGCTAAATATGCTGTAAGGTGTGTGTGTGTGAGAGAGAGAGGGAAAGATGAAGCAAAAATAAAGGAAAAAAAAATAAAGAAAAAAGAGAAATTAAAAATTTACAAATACTCAAGGCTGAGCTCCCCATAGACATTAGGTGGATATCTAAGAAATCAGAAAGGAGACTTTCTCAATGATCTGAAAATTTATATCCCAAATTGCAATTGTTAAAAAGTGTGAGGACAAGGCTGATGGCATGGCCAATGCTGCCTGTAGCAGTCTCGTTCTCTATTTATCTTTCCAATTGCTGTATCTGTACTCCCATTTTCTCCCTTAATACCCTGGCTTTCAACGCACTAGATATTGAGATATCCTGAGCATGTATTTTGCTCCTAGTGCATTTACAGGGAATGTGTTTTATTGCCTCTGATGGCATTAGAATTTGGAGGAGCAATGAACTTGAGACTTTCTCCAAGACTTGGCAAAACGCTCAACCTCTGAAACCTCCAGCTGATTACACAGTTTGCATATACACATACACATTAGTTTGTGTTATAAGGCTGGAGAAGGGAATCAAGTGAACTCTGAAGATACAATCAACAGCTTGAGCAAAGCTTTCTTACTCTGGCCTCAAAAGTTTATCCTGTCCTGCAGAAGCAGGCTGCGGTTACTCAAATCCCGTCCCTCTCTCCTAAGCACTCTGTGGAATGAGGGATAACTGCATAAGTAATTAATAAACAAACTTTTGTCACTGAACAAGAGTGTTTCAGTACTAGATTTGATGCCTAATACTAGCACCATTCTTAACCTGAGCTAGATCTGCTTTCTCATTACCCCTAACCCTCAAGCAATGGCATATCTCTAGGACTGCTTTATTTGAATTGAAAAGCCAGAATGAGAACTGGTAGCAGACACAGGTAAATTATACTGCATGAACTGTTCATTTCTTCCCTCTGTTCCATTCTCCCAGTAGTCCTGACAGACAAATACATTAGGATCTGTTTAAGAGAGTGTGACTGCAGTCTTTTGGATTAAGCAGATGTAGCAAGCTCACATCTTTTGCAAGTACCAAAGGAATGTGGATACTTCGAGGTCTTACAAGAGGCGACTGTTTGTTCAGATTGTCAAGCTAGCAACTGAGATTCTGAGGTTCTGTGGGAACCAGCATCCTAAGCACAGATTTGTACATCCAGGAACTTCATCCAAGATTCTGTTTGACTAAGCACTGATGTGTTGACTGATAAGAATCAAGAGTGCACAAATAGACACCTTCTTGTGTTGGGAGATATCAATACAGCTCACAGATTTGCTGATGTTCTGCTGCTGAGCATCCTTGACAACTGGAGGCAGCAGGAGTCACATTTGATGTTCTGTGCAGTAACAAAAACTAAGACACTGTTTCTGCTCTGACAAGATGGAACTTGCACAATTTTGCATTTGCTGTTCAACAGCACATTTAGCTTTCAGTGAACTAGGACACTTTTTTATTTCCTTGTAGAAAGGAAAATCCTTTTAATGCAAATCTTATTAGCTGGGGAGAAGAAAAGTAGGAAAGAGGAGAAGCCTACTCACCTACTTTCTATGGACTTGTTCAAGTAAAGAAATGATTGTTGGAAAGATTTTCCAGATAAGACAGTTCTCCCTGTTTTTACATGGAGGCCTTGCATTCCCATTCACATCATGCTTTTCTCTGAATCCCTAAACACAACAAATAATCATGCTTTAGTAAGCACCTGCTTGGCTTATTTGAAGAATCCTTCTGTGACGGAATTAAATCCTGACCTTTGACTTTTCCTGTCTGATGCCAAAATGATTATTTCTGCTGGTTCTCCGTTTGACATCAGGGAGCAATTGGTTAAGCCTCTGATCCTTCATCTTGTTATCTGCTGTTCTTGTAGATGTCCATCATGTTTCTGTACTCAGATTTATAAAGACAGATTTAATATTCCAATAACCATAGAAAAAGGTGCCTCAATTTCAACCAGTATTATTTCAACACCCACAATGCAGAAGAGCCAATGATGGGTTTTTCCTTGTTTTTTTTTCCCCCTATTTGCCCACAGAAACTGATAAAAGAAAAAAGGATAACTCATTGCATAGAAACCAAACAGTCACAGACAGATTTGAAGCCTGTAGAGCTCATTTCACCTCCACAGAACAAACTCTGTTAATGAGGATTCTGTCATTGCTGGTCACACCTAGATTCAGATAGAAAAAAAATATGAAAATACTTTTCTAATTAGAGCATTTTTCAGATTTGTGCTGCATTAAGTAATGAAAAAAAGAACTGACATTAAAAATTAAGCATTTAAAAAATAAAAGCATTGGTTTCAAAGGAAAACTTTTATTTTTGAAGTGAATAAGACATTTGATTTCAGATATATATGTTAACAAAAGTGAAGTTAATGCGTATGTCAGGTATACCTTGGAAACGAAACATTCTTTCTAAACTACTTGGTTTTATTTTGAAGACACCATATTTTTTCAATCCTCTGCACCAAAAACGCTGACAAACTTTCTTCTGAAACAAAGTTCAAAAGTAACAGCACAAAAAACTAGCAATTTTGGTTGCTAATAAAAATGCAGCTCAGTGAGAATATGTGGTTCTTATGTAGCCAAGAGTCTGTGCTAGCCCACTTCTGATGAAAGAGGAGACCCAGATCCAGGACTCTGGCCCCCATAGCGGGGTAAATAGAGCTGCCACAGTCGTGCTGCTAGAGCTGGTAACCTTGTGCCATCCTGGTGTCCCAGCTGGGCCAGCCTGGATCACCATCAGCTCTGGCAACCCCATTACATGCTCCAGTGATGGGTCATCCATGCTCCAGTGATCGCACATACCAGGGAGATTTCCATGAAAAGCTGCTGTTAGGAATGCCTGGGCACTTGTAGGAAGTGGAAGCTAATGGGCTGGAGAGCTCAAACACACATCAAAGCCAAGAAGCTAATGCCTGGAATTAGCGATAACAGTGGCAGTGCCCTTGGTGATTTCCATTTGTGGTGATTTCCATTTGCTGTGCCGTGTTCCAAGGCAGATCCGTTGTGACAATTTCCTAATGCATCCATTCAGAGAAGCATAGGTTGGTGGTAATGTGACATTTTAATTTAAACTGTTCAATCAAATCCCATTACATGTCATTTGTTATTTGGTTGGAACGTTGAGGTTGTTTCTGTCACTGCTGGTTTCCCCCAAGTGCAGGTCACAGCATTAGCTGACATCAGTGCAGGAACTCTATTTTACATTAGCACTTTTTCTTGTTTTAAAAAAAATGGATTTATTCCTTTGTTTTTATACTAGTGTTTTCTTCAGTATTATAGTTGCTTCCAAACCTGCATTGCTCTATCAATTCTTCCAGGTGGGCAGACCTTTTATTCAGAATTTGCATATGATTACTGTGGTTAACCCTAGTGTCCACAAGAGTAAAGAGTTCCCCACCAAATCAGCATATTAGTAATTCTCATTCATGCCCTCTCTAACAGAAATAAGTAGAATTGGTTTCAATATTCCATTCTCTTCTGCAGGGCTGCTCCAGCACCACATTGCCAATCCCTTCTTTTACAAGTTGTTGTTACACCTCTTACACCTCTGTTGTTACATCTCTTACAAGATGCTTGTTTCACTCTCTTTCTCTAGTCCATCTTTTATTACCTCATTTTCTGCAATTACCTGCTGCCACTGACTCTCCATCCTGGTTTGAATGTTATCCTTTATCCTTTGGTTTAGATGTTTGTGAGGTTCTCTCTGCCCTCCCCCCCCCCCTTCTCTGGCATGCAAACTGTGAATTTTATTTCTAATGCATCGATTCAGCACTTTGTGAATTCTACTTGCACAGTAGCTTCTGGCCTAAGTCTGTTCCCACTGAGGTCAGCTGGCAGCTTGCCACAGCCTTCAGTGGGAAGAGTATCAAACTGTTAAGCGCAAATTCAGTCCCAAATCTGCAATTTGAAGGATGACATTATGTCTCAGCCTCGCTCAGTTTGATCTGTTGATATTTTAGCCAGTTTAACATCTTAGATCATGTTCTTGGCATGTTGCTCTGAAGCTGGACACCCCCCATCTTTTGTTACCTTCATGATTGCACTCTCCATGGGTTCTTACAGTGCTCTCATCACTGTTGTATCTGAGGCCCTTCCAATTATTCATTGAGCAACTAACATTGCTCACATGCAATTCATTTCTGGTCTCCCAGGAGGAGCTCAGTGGAGAGTTTTGCCATGGCTTCCTCTTCCCCACATCAAACACAAGCTATCCCCTGGCCTGCCCATCAACTAAAAATTAGAGTTGGTAAGAACACTCTGTCTAAAAAATCCCTCTCCAACTACAATGAATGTTTCCAAGGTCAAGGCATTGCACTGTTCCCTATGTAAGGGTATGTTTTTGCTCCAGGATGTATCCTGATACAGATGTCTGGGCTACCTAACTCTGCAGGAGGCCATCTACATTCCAGATGTGGATTCTTGTTCAGATCACACTGGCATTACGTGCCATAGTCTTGATTCTTTCTCAGATGTAGCCCGAGGGCTGTAGCACAAAACACTTAGACAGATGTGCTGAAAGGATGGCTCACTTCACAATTCCAAGAATGTCCTTGTCTTTGTCCTCAGGCAACGTCCTTGTCCTCCCAAGTCCATCCACAGAAGTTTCTGTTCTCTCACTGTCTCCACACGTCCCCCACTTCTGTCTATGGACACAGCACAGACCTGGCACTGCAAAGTAAAAGAATTACTTGCTCATGCAGTGTCTCAGGTTCAGTGTTGTCCAAAGGCTGGGAAGCAAAAGAAAGAGAGAAATGTCACAGGTTAGAACAGCAAGTGATATAAAAATTAGAGTGCTAGTTAAATTAAAGAAAAATTGTAGTAAACTACACTAGCATGTTCTTATCTATTAGGAAAATATTCATTCACTATAAAAATACCCTTAGAGTCACTGAATACCTCGAAATACAATTGATTCCAATGGGGGTAGGAAATATTCAGAATTTGGTTTACATGGGAGATTGGAATTGCCTGTCATGATATTGTTCACAACTGCTTATTCTACATTAGAATAGAAAACAAAACTTTACAGAAACTGCAAAACTTCAAATTGTATGAAAATAACGCTTTGGAAATTAAATCTTCATGACCTTGTCTCCGAGGATGATTTCAAACATTAGTCTGAACCGAATGTGCACACAGGGCATAGATACGAAATATTCAGATTTCCAAATCATCTTTTTGGCTCTGCAGACATGCAAAGCCAGTCTGTTGCAGATGGATTAAACTGAGGTCTCACCCCCCCCAGTGTCATTATGCATTAATGCCTAAGACCAATATGCAGAAAGGAAAGAGGGTTAAACAGGCCTCTGCTTTCTTCTGTCTTTTCATCCAAAATCATCTTTTGTGAAACTAAAACTGAAACAGTTTGAAACTGAATAGCAAAGATTTTATGTCTTAGCAAAATATCATATTTTAACAACAAAAACTAATCAAAAGTGTTGCTTATCTCTTTGTGAACAATTGGCACGAGAACCTGAGTTCTGGGTTGGTTTGTTTTTTTAAACACCATGAAAAAAGTGAAAACATATGAAAGTAAAACTATCATTTTTTAAACAGTTCATCATTTCACAAGTGAATCATGGCTGTGAGAAATAAAATACTTCTGGATGATCCAGTCTGTGCAAGGGAAGAGCAGATGGTGTAGAATGTCACTTGTCCTGCTGGCCCTCAGAGGTGCCATATTCATCTAAAAGCAGACTGGTAACAGAGCAAATGTAAAATACTCTGATCCCAGACAGTCACCACATTGATTTACCAGTAGTATGATTCTTTAAAAAAAAAAAGGCTAAAACCACAAACCAAACAAAAATCACTTGAAAATGAAGTAGTGGGTTTTGGGGCCTTTTTTTTAAGAGCACGAACTGAAATTCTTAGTACTTCACTAAACAGCATGGCTTTAAGAAAACATCTGATTTTGAGAATACCACAAGAAAATCTTGACAAAAACACTGTCAACTAAAGTGGGATGGCTATATTGGGAGCAAAATATTCTGGTTTGGTTAGTATAAAGCATACTGGATACTCTGAAGGAAAACATTATTTTCATTAGAAGTTTTTATTTAAAATCTGGTCAAGTCTAGGAGTGATATTTGTACAAAACTTTCATATGTTTCTTTTCATTAAAACAGTTGTAACCTTTCTCTGTCCCCAGTGTTTATGCTTTTAATGGGCCCCCTGAATAAAGCACTCAGATATTATAAATAATCACTTTTGCAATTAGCCTTCCAACTTTCAAAGAAGTTATTGGATGAATCAGGAATGGAATGGGACCGGTTAAGTTATTATGGAATCATTAATAGGCAAATAAATTCTGAAACAGCATGGAAATGAAAACTTCTCTTTCAGAAACAGTCGTTATTTTTTTCTTTTTGCTTAAATAAATTGCTTTAATGATTCATACCACAATAGTCAAATGTCTGCAGGAAAATATTGCCTTTGAGGGTTATCTAAATAGTTACTCAGCTTAGTATAAGTTCACAGTGGAAGATGGAATCTACATTAATAACATGAATTACGAAAAAAAATGCCTGTGATCTATAAAAAAATCTGTGAGTGAGATTAACTATGCTCAAATAAGAAGCTTTTCCTTGTTATAAAAATCAGCCTGAAAGGCCATACATATATCAGTAGTGGAAAGATTTTGCTATTTATTATGGCACATAAATATAATGAACGTTAAATTCTACTCCTTTTGAAAATCAGAATTTTCCATTTGTTCCTCTGAAATACTACCTTTCTGAGTACCTTACTGAGTTCTAGTACTTTCTCTCCCCCCCAATTCCTCCTTGCTCAAGGAGCTTACTAGAGAGCAAAAATCCAGGGTAAAATCCAGCATGTAAAAAAAAAAAAAAAAACCTTAAACAAAAAAAATTTTTGTTTTTTTTTTACCTTAAGCAAAAAATATTTTTGTCTTTCTTCTAGTTCCATGTATTTCCCAGATTTTTTTCTTAACTTTTTTCTTTTTCATTGTCATTATAGCCACAGTGCTGGGGTTTGGTAAAGATGGCAGAAGAAAGGAGGACATTTAAATAAATTTAAAAAGTGTCCTTTTATGCTTTATTTTAAAAATTATTTTAATAATTAACTCGAGAGAAACTTTTATTTTCATAGGAACTGCCATACTAAAATAGATTAGCCACTCATCTTGACATAATTCTTTGCCTCCAGAAGTTGAGGGGTTTAGCAGAAGGAACTCAACAGGAATGCACTTTACAGTTCCTTACTCTCCTATAGAAAACAAACAACAAAAAGGCTTCTGCTGTCAGTCACCATTTATCCTGCAAGGATAGTAAGAATTAGTAAAGTTGTTCTATATTGGATAAAGACATGTTAATTACTAAATTATTCACTGTTACTGGTGGCCATTTGGAGACAGTGCACACTAAAGCCTGGTCTTTTACTATTTATAATATATACTGATATATCACCATGCCAGACTCCCAGCTACATAAGCTGAGAAAATTGCACTGTTGACAGTCACATCTTTTACCAAGTAAGAGCAGAAACTCTATGCCACAAATCCAGATTCAAGGGTTATATACCCAAACCTTTCTGTACCATATGTTTAGCCTGAGATTTTGATCTAACACAGTGACAGTTGGATATAATCTTTATTGGTCTTACCTTTGCAGAGGTTAAATGCACAAATGAAACCAGTCTGTGTGGATTTAACTAGATTTTTAAAATGATATGAACAGGGTGGCAAAATGCACACACAGAAAATACAAGCATCTTTCCTTTGGTGACCTAGGTTTGATTTGATTCAGCACAGAAGCATAGAAAATGTTAAAGGTCTGGGTTATGTTTTTGAAAGAAGACTCCACAGAAAATATGCACACAAATTACTATAATGAAGGACAGTTGGCAAAAATGATAAGAATGATAAGGAAAAAAAGTGAACATATTTCAGTCTGAAATAGTCTTTCACTATCACAAACCATCTGTTTCCACAAAGGGTTGGAATGATGCTTAGCAGTGTTTTCCTAGCTGGAAGTAAGAATAAGGAAAGTATTTCTGTCAATTCCCCATGATCATGCTAGCAATTGTTTAATGCCATGGTTCTGAAAATCTTTTCTTTGAAGTCAGACTCCCTGGAAGCACTGAATTCACAGTTTGTGGCAATGTCTTAATGTAAATCAACAAATAATTCCACTGGTTTCTTATTCCTACACTCCAAAGCAAATAGAAATATTCTGTGTTCAATACTAAATCATTGCTTTTAGAAAAAAATAAACAAACACATGAAAAAAAGTGCTTCAAAACAAGCTACACTTTGATCAGCAAATGAGAGTTTAGTTTTTGTCATTTTCTTCCGCAGCTCATCCCAGGCAACACAGGAGCTGTTTGATTTTTAGACTTCTTGACATTTAAAAACAAAGAAATAATGACACACACCACATTTCAAAATTCTTCTGTAAAAGGAGTAACAAAATTAAATTAATTATTAGCAAATATTTTTAAATAACTGACAGAAAAATAGGTGGTTTTTAAAATTTTCTGTATACATAGTTCATTTTGAAGCTTTTAAAAGAAAAGTGGATGTATCTACTACAGTTTGTGAAATAACAGTGCTAACTCTAGGTTTAAGTTCAGCTGAAATTTGCCCAAGCCTTTTCAAATGCTGGTATAGAACAGAACCTGTCTCATTTGAATTATTTTCTCATGCAGAAGCTTCTTAGTGAGGAATAATGTCAGACTGTGACTTATAATCCATTTCTTCAATGCCGCTTACATCATCTCCTAACTAATCATGGAGAGGTCAAAAGATTTCCAGAAGACAACTGAGTTAATAGAGTCCTATTAGCACAGGTCAGACAGCAAAATGGGATTCTAAAGTTATGCAGTCAAAGTGTGTCTCTGGTCAAGTCACATGGAATAGCTGTGCAGCTCTGGGGCTTTTTTCCCATTTTCAAGCAAAATGAATTTATGACCATGCCCATGTGCTGCATGATGTGTTAAATGAATGCACCCAGCAGAAATCTTTCAGTAGCACAAATAATTTTGTACTTTGCTGACACACACTGCCTTAAGGTGGAAGAAGAATGTTCTCTTAGCTGATAGGGGCTCCAGGTCTGTTTTATCTTGCTAGCTCTCTAAAATCACTTCAAACTATCAATTTGGAAGGAATTTTGAATAATAAAAGGACATTTCTTTAGTCATTTATCCTCAACATGTGATTTAGGCAATTTTGGTGTGGAGTTTGAGAGATCACTGGTTGTGTGCAGTTAACAGGGAACCACAGGTAGCAGCACTTGGCCATTCTCAGCAGATATCTGTGTCATTCGTGCATAAATAATGTGCACTGGCACCTCAGGGATGGGCTCATCAGGAGAAGGTTTTTGAGTAAAAAAACCTTTGAATAACCACTTTGGCTAGGCAGAGCAGATAAATTTATATGGATAATAGTTAATAGAAGCAAAGCAGTTGATAGGCATATCCAAAAGATTCTTCAGAGCTCCAAAACACCTTTTTTAATTTGGGGAGTTTAGGTTATTTACAAGGTTGGACAAGCGGTTGGGAAGAACAACAGATATTTAATTTTTCTTGAATGAGATCCATTTATAGGACTAAGTTTCAGATAATCTTTATGAATCATACCAGGGATTAGGAAATTTTCCTGCTTTCAGTTTGAATCCCAGCTGTGTACTGTATCACCCATACCAATGAGAGTACAAAAGAGCAGTTTTTTGGTGCTGACTCCATATCCTCAAGTCAAACTCTAAATAAAGCTTTCTTATTTAGCAAGTATTATATACAGGCATCTTGGAATTTGAGAACAGATCAACATGGCAACAGAGAAATAACTTACACCTTTAGTGACATTCAAATCCATTTAGTCTGTGACCAGCTTCTATGTAATTGATAAGTGACAGATTTGGTGCTCAGGGTGCCAGATTTCATGGCTGTGGTTCTCCAGACTCTGTGGTACAATCATTCTAAAGTTTACAAAGCAGTCTTTACAGCACAGCAGTAAGATAAAACATGAGCCAGATTCAAATGTACCAAAACAGCACCAAAATGGGGCACAAACGTAAATAGGCTACTATGAAAATAAACAAAAGAAGATGTGAATTTTAGGCATGCCTTGGAAATTTCAAGTGGATCAGACTGAATTTACTGAAGCTGGAATTCAGTCAATGTGCTGGAGGCATATCAGCCTGGCCTAAATTAAGATAACTATGAATGATTTAAGGGACTGACCAAGGGTTGGGATTGTACTCCATCACATTTCTGGTACTTTGAGATCTATCATTTATGATAAGCAAGTGGGAATGATGGCTGTTATCCTGTGATCAGTGAGCAGATGGATCCCATATTTCAATGGGAAGTAAAGCTACAAATGACACAGCCAGATAATGATGGCTTTTCCCAATAGCCTTTGATAGAATATCTTTTGTAATAAAATAAGATCCTTGTGTATGGTCTATAAAACAGCATTTCAGAAAAGGCTTTGAAAGATTTTTATTTTTTCCTTTTAAATAATGTGCTTCTGCAACAATATCTACAAAGACATAGGCCAAATATTCAACATCTGTATATCTTATTTCTTATTTTGAACAGACACTTGGCACATTCACAGATGTATTTTCCCCCAAATAATACAAACCAGAAAACACATTATCATTTCCATTAGTTCTTTATCAAGAGAAAGGAAAAAATTCTATTATTTTCATTTCAGTGTAGGATTTTTTATTCATTCTGCCAGCTTTGAAACTCTAATGCTTATGAGACTCACTACAACATAGTCCTAGTCACTCAGCTAGTTTAGGACTTACTTTGTCCTGGTATCTTTTAGGACCTGTCATTAAAAGTGCATGATGCATACATCTCTCACTGTTCCCAAAAAGCTATGATCAAGATTCCGCATTTTGGATTTATCTCTCCTACAAGTATCTCATATCAAACCACTGTGCAAGAAGGACACTAAATCTTAAATCTTCTCAACTTTCTTAACACATATATTGCTGTTCATATATTTCTAAACTTGTTCCTATTATTGCAATTATTTATATATATGCTTCAGCCAAATTCAGATTCGTGATTAAATGTATTATGGAAATAAAAAGATTCATCTTTGAAAAACCATGGTGTATGACACAATGCAACCTAGTCTGAGACACACAGCTGCCTTCCACACGTGCTTGCTGAGTCTTTGGGTTCCTGTCTCTTCATTTAACCCACAGGTTGCACATTGCATAAAACAAGCTTCCTGTATTAGGTCTGAAATTTTGGCAGTTTCTTAGTATTGTTTTCCCCTTTCAAATAACTTCTATACAAAAATGTAATCCTATGTTCTGTTATGAATAAAAAAGGTCTCCTTCCAGTCTAAACAAAAGCAGAACGTATAACACAAACAACAAAAGCTAGAAAATAAAACCCAGAAGTTTTAGTGTCGTGTGTGGAGAAAAAGGACAAGAGAACTTATGAAAAAAAAATTCTTTTAATAGGAGCAGAATGGAGTTGCATCAGTACATAAAATAGGATGTGCTTCCTACCACTTATATTCCAGACCGTTTTCATTTATCAAAGAGGATTTTCAAATGCTGCTTTAGTGACATCCAAAAGGACCAAGGAGGGAAGTTGAAGTATGTAACAAGTGAATTATGAATTCCTGAGTTAAAGGCACCTCTGCAAAATGGGGTTTAGATAGTATTAAGTGAAAACATTGTTCCCCTCTTCATTGTGTTTTAAATCCTACAGTCAGGAATGCATTTTGAAACAAACTCCATGTGAGAATATGACATCTTCTCAGAAACAAGAAAGAGAAAAATACAACAAGAAACAAAAATACTTACCAGGTGGAAGGGAAAGAGACAAAGGAAACAACATGCAGACTCAGAAGGGTCGATTGTTGCCTGTTCATGTTCTCCTACTATTTCTTTTTACAAAAAAAAAAAAAAAAATCTGAAGTGAAAGGTGCAATATGCCCCAGCACAGCCTCTTTCATGCAACATGTTTTACTAAAAGTCCATTCCATGAGAATATGATTATGATTTGCTGACCTGGCAGCATATTCTCTATTGCCATTATCTTCAGCACGGACTTGGACTCTCTTCTTCTGAGCCTGTCTTAATGCTGGCTAAACAGATTCACATGGTTTTGGTTTTGTCCATAACTTTGTCCAGGCAGAACATACTGAAAACTGAAAAGCACTATAACTTCTTCCCTGTTTAAAACCTTGGGTTTTAATCTGTTGTGGTTTAACCCCAGCCAGCAACCAAGCCCCACGCAGCCACTCACTCACTCCCCCAGCAGCAAGATTGGGCAGAGAATCAGACAGGTCAAAGCTGGAAAACTCATGAGTTGAGATAAAGACAGTTAATAAGGAAAGCAAAAGCTGTGCATGAAAACAAAGCAAAACAAGGAATTAACTCCCCTGGGCAGGCAGGTGTTCAGTCATCTCCAGGAGAGCAAGGCCCCATCACATGTAACTGTGACTTGGGAAAACAGACACCATCACTCCAAATGTCCCCCCTTCTTCCTTCTTCCCTCTTTCCCCCACTTTCATATACTGAGCATGATGCCATATTGCATGGAATATCCCTTTGGCCAGTTTGGGTCACTGTCCCAGCTGTGCCTCTTCCCCACTTCCCATGCACCCCCAGTCCCCTCACCAGCATGGCAGTACAAAAAGCAGAAAAGGCCTTGGCTCTGTGTAAGCTCTGGTCTGCAACAGCAAAAAATGTCACTGTATTAACATCACTGCGTTCAGCACAAGTCAAAACCACAGCCCCATAGTAGCCACTCTGAAGAAAATTACCTCTACCCCAGTCAAAACCAGCACACAGTCTACTTGCTGCAATCCTCCTCCCCTTGACCTAAAGGCACCCTGCAGGTGACACTGCAATGTACAACTGAAGCTCAAGCACATCCAGAATGTGTCTTGGCAATACGAGGCAGATACATGCAGAAAAGAGTTGTTTCAATATCCAGATTGCTAGCCAATGTTTCAAGATTTAGAGTTCGCTTACTTACTTTCTGTACCACAAATGTTAAAGTTGTGATTTAGGGCTGAATCCTAAATAAGACTCACTGCCATTCAGTGGCACAGCTCCTGAGCCGTAGCTGCTCAGTCTTCTGAATGAAAATTTTTATTCTGGGTTTTATGACTGGGCTGCCTACACAAAGATGAAAAGGTGTTGAAAAAGTGGAGGGAAAAAAAACAACAGATGATTAGATTACCAAAAACTGTCTATCCTGCTTGTTCCCTAGAAAAGCAACAGGTAAGTTCTCTTTTACCATGCTTTGTTGGGTTTGGTCCCAGTGCCCCACTCACTCACACAAATCCACCAATCTTTGTGCATGCCACAGTCACAGCCTGTTTGGGTCACTTATACGATTGTTTCAGATCCAACAAATTTTCTCAGCACGTCCTGTCTCACACTAAATTTGCTGCCTTACAAAGATACATACATAGAGAATGAAAAGGATGGGCACTGAATTTGCTATTTTACATTATCGAGGCCAGATCACTGTTTCTCATGTAACTGGGAGCAGTGGTACCTTTTTTGTGTAACAACCAGTAATAGATCCATCTTCCCATCTGGCATTCCCTGAAGTAGCTCTCACAGTGCAGCCCATGCATACCCTGCTATACTCTAGGTATGCCACACCTGTCCTATAGTCCTTACCTTAAAAATATGTTGGAAAACACAAAATAACACATGCTCTGAATATTGACTTGTATCAGATTAAGAAACAGGGCATTTCTAGTCTTTTCTTCATTAAAGGAGAATTATCAGTGTTCCCTGCATTTTTCTTATTACTAACCTGGAAAACTGCTGTTCAAAAAGCTTTGGTCCACTGCTGTGCTTTTGGAAATGGAGGATTGAACCTCAGCTGTTCACATCTGAGGGCTTTTCCTTAAAGAGCAGCAACAATTTCATTCTGCCACCCATCTTCCCTGTATTGCAGCGTCACCCAAAATATATGTTACCTTGATTTAATAAAAAAATTCTGTGTTTCCTTAAATAATAAACCTTAATGACAATGACTCTCATGTGAGTATTTCTAAAAGCCTCCTGTGTGCCCAAGCTGTCAACTTCCAAAGCTAAACCAACAGTTTCAGTGCTGTGCATGCCAACACCTGTGCTCACCCTGACAATGATCCATCCACAGAGACAAGCAAGTCTAGTACATGTTAGCAGATACAGTCCAAACACTCAGTGTTTAGGGTTGTTTTCTTTATGAGGGAAAAACAACAGCCAAGTTATCTTGGGAGAAAGTTAAGAACCCCACCTACTCGTGAGAGAAGCAGAGAAGGAGCAGCTTGCCTCTTCCTGCGTGTGGAAATGCACCTAACGCTGGAAAACGTAATTGTAATGAAATGTAATTGCTACACTGGAAGATGTTAAAAATTATAACCATTAACACTTTTATTGCAAGGCAAAGAACCAAACTTTGGCCAAAGAGTCAAGATTTGTCATTTCCTGTCCTAACAACACTTCAGTTTCATCTAGCAACTCTTAAAACTGCTTGCTAACTTTTTCCGTTTATATATTCAGTTACAAATTGTTATAAAGAATTTAAAGCAAAACCAGGGAGGGAGATAATTTGTATTAGCAATTCATAAATTGTCCTGTCTAAATGTGTGCATTTTTGTTCAGTATTTGATGAGCATTCCTGCAGAAACGTGCCTGGGAACTGCAGATTCTCTCATTCTGCAACACTATCCCTATTACTCTATGCAGCAACTACACAGGCTCAGTGGTGCAAAATACATGAACCCCTAAGTATCCCCTGAACCATGTTTTACTTTGCAGAAATATAAATGATTATGAACAGCCTGTTAGCTTGTTTTCACAGTACATATGGACGCTGTGTGTGAGCACGTCCCAGAACACTTCCCGCCATTTGAATCATGGAGGGCCGGATTTTACCTCACAGCTCTTACGTTAAGCACAGACTTCCTCAGCTAACAGCCCTCCTGGATTCCAAGGGCCTGAAAAGAGGCATCACACATGGAAAAAAAGTGGAGCAGGGGGAGCTCAGGAAGCCAATCACTGCTGGAAATGTTTCTGAGCAGCTACAGAAGAGCTTGTGCGCTTCTTCCTGAGACTCATCGCTAATTGTCTTGAAGTCTGACCCTGCTAAACTCTTACAGAGAAAATGACAGATTTCAGCTTAATTAGCTTTTGTTTCCTTGAGTGCACACAAACCAGTGCCGCATTTAAGCTCTTGCCGAGCCTGTGGTGTCAGAAGGAAACTGAAGGATTTATTTCGTTCTTTCTCTCTCCCTGACACCCGCCTCTGCTAATGAACGCGACTAATCAGCCGGGCCGTGCGGAGCACCTCTTCTCCTGCAGGAGCTGGAAGTGCTTTACCAGCTGGATGCAGAACCAGATCTGGGACACGCTGGCAGAATTCCCACTTACTTCAATGGGACCAAGATTGATCCTACATGAGACATTATCAACGGCAGCCACCTGCGGGGAGGGAGCGGGAGAGCGCAGGGGAGGGAGAGGGGGAGCACCAGCAGCTGTTTAGCAGCGCACGGTGACACAGAAACAAGAGCTCAGCCTCGGAAATGAGGAATACCATATCCAATTGCAACTGCAGGTGGAATTTAGGTGAGCAGAACGCTACTGCCGCAGTTGGGATCTGGCATCAGCTTTCAGGCCAGCAGTGCCCTGAGACCTTTCCCAGCAAAGGGTCAGAAGCACAGTGGTCTAATGGACACAGCATGGGACTGGGAATCAGGCATCCTCGAGAGCAGCGATGCGGCTGTCCTTGGAAATAACATGCTGGCCGTCTGTTAACAAATTAGCCTCCTTAACCTTTCATAAATCCCCTGAAACACAGGGTGCTGTGCTGAAGGCTACAACAGGAGGTGGATCAGTCAGCCTATTTATTTTCCTGCCTAAAGATATTTTTTTTCTCAAAAATTACCCTCTCTCCGTAACTGTGGACAGATGCAGCAATGCCGGATTAAAAAAATGCACAATCCTTCTTCTCCCCAGTTATCCCCATCCTGAAAAGACTTTGAGGGCTGGGAGACAATCACACTCCTTTGGAGCCAAAGGTTCTCCTGAGACAGGCCAAGATGGATGGGCGATCAACTTGGCTCGAGGGTAACTTTAAAGCACAATGTCAGTGCAGTCTTTAAGGACAATGGTTTGTTGCTAATCATCTAGAAATGCAGGCATTAAAAAGCTATTATTGAATTTAAATTAATAAGCATAGAGCTACCTATTGTGTATAGTTCTGCACGCATCAATCTAAACCCCTGTGCAGCCCATGGCTGCTCTAAGCTGTCTGTAAAGTCACTGTGGGCCTTAAGCACATTCTCAGTGGAGTGGTGAATCTCAGACAGTGCTCACTCAGGAAGGACTTCTAAGTAAGACACTTCAGATTACTGAACCTTGCATTAACACTCTTGCCATTTCCATAACATGCTGCAGACTTTGTTTCTCTGAAATCTTGTGGTTTACTCTGTAGTTATACATGGGTTTAAAAAAGAGGCAAAACCTCAGATTTTTCTGTTTATTATAGTACTAACAAAATATACATTTACTTCAGTTACCTTTGCATATAAGATTGGAATATGTAGTGAACAAGCAGGCCTGGCAAAAACATAGATTATTTAAGATATACTTCTGTTATAATATCAAGTCAATGAGCTGCAACATGTATAAATAGATACTTCAGTCTTACTACTCTATAAATATTTGTATTACAGACTGAAAATCATCCTAACTCTCAAAATCGACCTAAGAACCACTTGTGCCTTACAAATTAAAAAAGAAGGTAGATGGTGTACAATTCCTGTGCTGGGCAGAGTGATGAATTTCACTTTAAGAGAAAATACAGTCTTTATTGGTCAAAAGCGAGATATTAAATCTTTGCAGCCGGTCCATTTAACGTAACTTTTCATTTTAGAATTTCTAATTTGGAGATCATGTGCTTTTATAATCTCTTCCTTTCTTCCCAGCCAACAGACATCCTGAGACAGTCACTGGGGGAGATGGAATGGAGATGCATCATCATAAAAACCAAAAAACAATGTAAATATTTGGAAATAGTATTTTTTCATTTTTTCTCTTGTATTTTCATAGACTCATATATTTTGTGTCTGGTTTTTACAGCCAAGATATGTTCATTGGCAGTCTTAATATGTGATTATTACAATTAATTTCTACAAAAAGCATCCTGGGAGAAAGTCACATGAAGTCTCTGAAAGCGGACAAGAAAAACCTCTGATACCGATTTCTCTTTGGTTTTTTGGGGCTTTATTTAGTCTGTCTGGTTTGGTTTTTTTTTTTTTGCAAAGAGAGGTTTGAAAGTGCAGATTTAAAAATATTTTAAGAAAAAAAAATTAGAAATTAAAAATTATACCTTCTATAAATCTACCTGCAATTTCAACTTGGGCCAGGGAAATGGCACTATGATCTTTAAACTCCCAGCATAGTCATTTAAGCCATAAGATTTTGTGCCTTGCAAACGGACTATGCTGTCTCCATACCAAAACACCTGCCAAGCTTTCTGTTCCTCTTACTGTTTTGTCATATATTATACCACCAGAAAGCATCTGGCTTTGGGCATGGTTCCTTTTAGTAGGACAAATAAGAAAAAAAAAAAAAAAGAGTAGAACACAAAAAGCAAAGCAAACACACACATACACACAAAACAGACAAAAAACAACCAAACAAACAAAATAAGAAAACCCAAAAAACCCAAAACCCCCAGACCACCAAAAGAGGCCCTCCCAAAAAAAAATCAAACTAACAAAACCCACTCCATTCCCCCCCAAAAATACCTAAAATCCAGCCAAAGCACTTCTATACCACAGGAGGAAGGAAGCAGAATATGAAATACCACCAAAACTGAGATGTGTCTGGGCTTCTTACAAATATCACAGCCATCTATATTTGGACAGATTATTTTCTTGGCTTGTACTGTCTGAAGTATTGGATTGATATTGGACCAGCAGTCGATATTAAAATAATAAAAAAAATCACCTGGAAATGTTCTTCTGTTCATTTTTTTTTTTTACATCATGTGGAAAATCTTATGCTTTCAAGCACAAAACACTTTGATTTTAAATTATACACAGCAACCACATTAGCAGAAAGAGAAAGGAGACCTCTCAGCAACAGTCCCAAAATTTTCTTTTTAAACGAAAACTCCATCTGGTCTCTAGTTTACCTCACAGAGTCTGGTTTCCATCTGCAACTGAATGCTGAAGTTAACGCTCAGGAAAGTCTTCATCTGAAGGCAGACTGTGACACCACAACTGTGTAGGGGTGTTTGTATGTCATGAAACACCTGATTCCAAAGCGCTCCTCCGTGTAAAAGTGGGGTTATCTGATAGACCAGAGTGTCTGAAAGGCAGGAGACAACGGGCTTAACGGGGGGAAGAAAAGATCAAGCAAGTAAAAGACAAGTCCTGCTACAGCTGTCACACCAGATGTTTCAGACAGACATTGGAGAGTGACAATCTCAAGATTATAATTTGTTATGTATCCTTACCTGTACAAAAATGGAAAACAAACATCGGTGTTTCTAACACATTTCAGGATAACCACCATTTTGATATATGGAAATAAAATCTTACAAATCTGTTTTGTAGAATTTATAATTAAACTCTTTTCACATGACTTCATTTTTTCTACTGTAATGAACTTACTTTACAAACATCGAAATCTGGATTACAACTGCAAAGAATGTCACACTTCAGCTAATGACAGCAGCCTAGTTCAGGGTAATATTAGCAACACTATGGTAAAATATTACAAGAGAGACCGTTTAAAGTTTATAAAATGTAACAGAATATATTAGAGAGACATGTGGGCTTAATTTTCCATTCATGCAGATGTAATTCCTTAGACCTCCATGTCCCATCTATAACTGTGTGCAAAAAGAATCAGGCCAATATACTCCACAGAGCAACACATAGATTTGGGTGTTTGACTATCAGACTATAAAGAGATGATAGTGTACTTAGGCTTCAATTCAGTTCCAGAAGGATTTTAATCACAACTGTCAATGGAAGCTGAGATGAACCTTGACTCTTGAAATTACATTTGCCATTTGCAAATTAACCTGTGTTACAAAATAAACAAAATAAAACATTTGTATAGGCACTCCCGTATCCATATGCTCGTATGAAAAAATGTCAGTAAACTCAATTTCCATTACTTGTTATTAAATATTGAGACATTATTATGGGACAAGCTCATTACATGATCAATGAGTAATGATAACAAATAATTATTCATTATCTGAAATGTTAAATGAAGATCAATACCCATAATGGTTAGAATAAAAGGTTCATAGCATTTGAATCATAGGGATATTCTGATCTCAAAAGCACATGAACCAAGGGATATCTGTTGCATTTAGCCTAATTACTTCATTATGAATGACATAAGAACTGGGTTCAAAATCTACACGTGAACTGGAAAGGACTCAGGTTCTTACACACCTCAAGCAATATAAGCTTAACTGCTTAGAGGGAAAAGTATTTGCTCATGGCATGAACATACATTCACACCTGTTGTTGGAACAGTTTCCAGTAACAGAACCAGTTTATCAGAATAAGTGTTAATACTTTATTCCTTTTTCTGCTAATCCCATTTTCTGTTTTATTTTATCTGACTGCGAGATCGCTGTGAAGTTTAGAGCCCTGCTGGGCTTTAAAGCTTATATCAGTTTTCAGCACTTTTACAACTACAGCTTACATTGTGTTGGTTATTCTAAGAATCTGCTTGAAACCAGTTTGGTTCAGTCCAGCACTGGCCTGTTGCTCAAGAAGGGTCAGTGGAAAGGTTTTGCTGAAGGAAAAGATAATGTATTAACAACTGGATTCACAGCTGAATGCATATTCAAATAAGTACCTTTTATCATATAGAATCATCGATTAGAATCATGTAACCATCAAGGTTGAAAGAGAGCTTTAAGTCCACCTAGTCCAAATTATCAGTCCAGCACTACTCCTGTAACCACGGAACCGCTGAACCACATCATGCAGTGCCAGATCCAGGCGCCTCTTAAACCTCTCCAGGGATGGTGAGTCCACCACCTCTATGGGCAGCCCATTCCAATGCCTGACGACCCAGGCAGTGAAAAAATTTCTTCTGTTATCTAATCTGAATCTCCCCTGTCACTGCAGGCATGGCAGAAAAGGCTGGCCCACGCCTCGCTACACCCTCCTGTCAGGGAGTTGTGGAGAGCGATGAGGGCTCCTTTGAGCCTCCTCTCCTTGAGACTAAACAGACCCAAATCCCTCAGTCGTTCCCCAGAAGACATGTTCTCTAATCCTTTCACAAGCCTTGCTGCCCTTCACTGGACATGCTCCAGGTTCTCCACGTCCTTTTCGAAGTTGAGGGGCCCAGAACTGGACACAGCACTCGAGGTGCAGCCTCACCAGTGCCGAGTACAGGGGAAGAATCATTTCCCTCATCCTGCTGGCCAATGTATTCCTCATCCAGGCCAGGTGCCATTGGCCTTCTTGGCCACCTGGGCACACACTGGCTCATGTTCAGCTACAGTGGACCAGCACCCCCAGATCCTTTTCCACTGGGCCACTTTCCAGCCACTCTTGCCCCAGCCTGCAGCACTACACAGGGTTGTTGTGGCCAAAGTGTAGGACCCAGCACTTGCTCTTGTAGAACCTCATGACATTTGGATCAATGTCCTAAGGGATCTGTTTAAAACCTACAGTTATTAATGTGGAGGCAATTTTTTTCCACTCTGGACCAAAAATTCGTTCAACTTAAATTTTTATGGAGCTCTTGAAGGAGGCAGGGCTCAGTTCCATTTTAACTATGGGCCTGTTGTGGCTCATAGTATGGCTCACAGCAGCCCACATGACTCCCAAATCATTGATTTGAAATTGAAGCAGACTTCAAGTTGAGTCTTTAAATTATACAGATGACACTTTTTTGAAAAGAGGGGGATATTCCTCTGTTACAGTTCCTGGTCTAGCTCATCTTCTGAACCTCCCTCTGGGACTGCAAGGAAAGCCCCACTTGCTCCTCCTGTTCCTCTTCCTGGGTTTGCCTTGCTAAGTCCTGCCTAACAAAACCCTGCCTTACCTCCAGTAGTGATTCTCAATCTATCCGTCTCATTCCTTGGTCTCCAAGGTCCTTTGGCCTCCTTGCATGTGTATTACCTGCTGTGTGTGAGATGTGCTACCCCTGCCAGCTACAGCATTCATCTTACCCAGTGTACCAAAACAGATTTTATCTATGTGGGATTATTAAATATGTTCCCTGGGGTGGCATGAACCCAATGCAAAACATTGGTTTGGAGGATATTGAATTTATTTCCCATGATGGAAGAGGTCTTATATCTCACTTGGGGTTTTATGCTACCACTGTACCCCAGACTGATGAGGTCATTTCTTTAAGAAGAATCTCATTGCAACAACATTTGAAATAAAAGAAATGAAAGTGGTTTTTAAGAGCAATAACATTTTAATTCAACCATTTAAATCTAATGTTCCCAGTACGGAGACCCTTATCCCAGATTTCTACTAAAGTCAGTTGGGGGGGGTTTCATTTGTAGAATACAACCCCCCAGTCATACCTAAACATAAATCAGATTATTCAACTTTCATGGAGGAGAAAAAGTATGAGAGAAGACCCTGCTTTGCTTTTTTATGAAGCAGGCAAACATGTGATGAGAGTTGTCTGACACACAGTAATTGAAGAACGTCACCACTGATGAGTATATCCATTGACAGTGCATGGAAATGCAGCCCACCTGCCATTCCATAGCCTTGGTGTGGTTCCATTCACTTCCTTAATGTCCAAGTCAGAGAAATGGGACTTTGTGGACTGATAAAAATCTAATAAGAAATAACCGAGCAGGTTCTGTATGGTGACAGCACAACCTTCCAGCAAGGATATTAAGTATCCCTGTGCTTTATATGTAGTAGTTTAATACCCCCACATACCTTCTCTAAGTAGTCTTAATTGGCCTTAAAATCAAGGTACCCAAATTGACGAGCCTCTTGTGAAATGCCTGGTCTACATTATTTTGCAGCAAAAATGCCAAAAAGTTCTCTGCATGTTCTCAAAGTACTGTACGGCTGGTTAGTATCTGCAGCATCAGTCTTTCTGCTGATTAAAGGTCCTGTGCTGAGAAATTCCCTTCTCCCCACAGATGTATCTTATAATATTTAGCACTCAGTGCTTTACACTATCAAAGCATTGTACGCATGCTATCTAATATCTCCTAATTAACTCATACATCTCCTATTAAAAAAGCATCTAAAATTAACGACATATGGTATCGCTGGCTTTTGTACAACACATGCAAACGCAGCTTTCGGGTTTTACAAGGAACGTGGGTAAGCTGAGATTCCTTTCTGAAATCTGACAAACGCTTTGCCATATCTGACTTTCAACAGAGAGGAAATGAACAACGATGCAAATCGGACCTTCACAATTTTAGGTCTGTGACTGAATGTGCACACAAACACCAGCACGGGCAAGGGCTCCAGAGCCAACAGTTTTGGTCCCTTAACGAGGTGCACATCAATTGCACGGGTTTCCCACAGACTTCGCTCTCAAGATCTGCAGAATGCATGAGAAAAAAGTAAAGTCTGTCGTTTTGGTATCCATCAAAGCTCTCTTCCGTGTGAGGAAGTGGCTAATTTGTCATTTCACACTCAAAAAGGCGTGAAAGGCAAAACGGAGGGAGGTTAGATGGAAGAGAGGAGAGGGGGCTGTGACTCACAAGAGGAGACAGTAGGCCTCATTTGGAGCTTGTGTTTGTTGCAACATATCAGGAATAAAATCAATGAAATCATATTGATGTAAAATAGACAAGAATGAGGCCAGTGTTTCTTGCTTATGTGGAAAAATTTACATTATTAAAACCAAAATATAAACCAAAGAACAAGGAACACTTTACAAATGAAATTATGGTATAGAGCAAATTTCTAACTTACAAGTTTTATTTACACATGGACATCTCTTATTTAATTATAATAAAAGTATTAATTCCAACAATGCAAATTTTCAACTTAAAAATACATAAGACCTTTGAGAGAAAATCCCAAAGAATACACACATCTGAGGAATGTCAGCTCTGTGTCAAGAGCACTGGTCTCAGCCACTAAATATCTTCCCTCATCGTCTTTTGTTTTAGCCTTGTTGTTGTCTTTTAATTTTCTTTTCCTCTGCATAAAACAAAGCCAGCAAGGGGCCAGAGAAACAGAGTCAAACCTTTAGAGACGTGGGAGAGGTGCAGGCAGGAATCCCATTATTTGTTAATAGGATTTGTGCACATACCTCCCATGGACCACTTAGGAAATTTACTCCCAAGCATCTCGGTGGCAATTTCAATTAAAGTCAACATTTCATTTTAGCAGATGGACTGCAAACTGGTGGCTACTCAAAACGCTAACGAGTAACACTCGATAATTCCCCTCTCTTAAACTATGATTATGCTTTCTCTTTTTTATGGGGAGAATGAATACTGTCCCTAAGCCAAAAGTTAATTTGATTTTTTGCTGTGCCTCTCTGTGCTAGCAAACCCTACCTGTGTGCCTGTATACAAGCCCAGTGGGTAAATTAGTGGGTATTTCTGCAGATCTGTCACACATTTCTACCATGCTTCTTATTCAGAAAGATGCCAAAGAACTGGAAATACATCTGCCTTCCCCTGAAACGCAGCCACCTCTGGGGTGGAATGTGGCAGCAAATGTTAATACGGGAACACAGACACTAAATCCTATGTGAAAATTATGCAGGAAGTAAAGAACACAGCTCACGCAGTCTAAGGCTACCCAGAAATTAGCTAAAAGTGTACATCTTTTCTTTTTTAATGAATGCATTTGAAATTACTGCCTGGTGTGTGGCACTCCAATAAGGAACATCTCATTTGGTATTGAATCCCACTGTACAGTCTCACACAGATTAACAGTGATGGTAAGTTTTCTGATTTCAATAAGAAGCAGTACTAACTCATAGGCAAGATGCACAAAACCAGAACACAGTATTTTTTTCTTTTTTTTTTTTTCCATGGAAAATGTCCTTTCTTTAAATAGCATTTACAAACTACGTCGACGGTGGCCTGGCCGGCTCATGGTGCCTTCGGTTTCGCTTTTTTTTCATCTCCTGCACATGCTTCCACTTGGCACCACCTTTGTTCCGCTGCCGCCGCTTCTCCCGGTGCCACATCTGTTCACAGTACTCGTCCAGGCTGAAGCTGGGGCTGCTGACGAGCTGGATGTAGTCCTTGTACCTCAGCCGGGACTCCGTCAGCAAATCCCTCACCCGGCCCTCCTCGTCCTCAGTCTTCTGAGTGCTTTCCATCTGTCCGTTCTCGATGACGTTCAGATTCAGCTTCACGATGGTGTGGACGAAGGTGTGCTCCTGGGCTTTGCAAAAATAGGCTCCCGCGTCCCTTTTCTGCAAGCTGCGGATCAGCAGCCCATGCTCTGTTTTAATGATCCTTTCGTCAGCCTTCAGCTGTGGGGTTGGACACAAAAAGAACACAGAGGTGAGTCTCATTGTCAAAATAAGATGTGTGTCAGTGCTACGCTGAGGGGAGAGAGAGCCTGGCTGGCACACGGCAGGTCCCATCCCTATGGTGCCAGCTCACGGTGGGACCCGTGCAGCAGGGATAGACACCGGGAGATCCTTTCAAGGTCTGAGTTCTGTTCCTAACTACAGCATCTGGATCCCGGACATTCAGCACGCAGTAGCAAATGACACATGCTGTACAGCTGACAGGACAGACAGCAACACTCATCACACCACAGTGCAGTGAGCGAGGCTGCATCCGCCAAGGAAGGGGAGCTATTTACTGCCACAAATCCCATTCATTTTTTAACTGCTCTTTTTGAGGTATCTGTAACACACCCAAAATACCAGAGTGCTTGTATATATCTGGAGTGCTGAGGCCCTGTCACAACGAATATAAATACCACTACTGATTTTTAAAGTGAAATGCTGTGATTCTGAGCTTCTTCAACCAAATTTTACACAAGGAAGTTGATCTGGCTTTGACTCACTGAGATGTGATTAAAAGCAGGCAATGAGTTTGGATGGATACAACAAAGTGCAGTTCTTCTATTGTTAAGATCTGTGGAGAATAACTCTAAAAAAAACAAAACCAACCCCAAACAAAAGATTAAGATTGCAAGTGAGAGCTGAAGTCTGACAGCGTGGAGCTGTAATTTGATTTATGAATGGAAATATTTCAAAAAATACAGGATCTCACATGTTAAAAGATGTACCTTAGACAAATAACATTGTCAGGTAAGTTCCATATCCAGCAATCCATAAATGATTTCCATAATGACCTAGGTAAAAAAATAGCATCCCCCCCTCAAAAAGAACCCAAACCCAAAAACAAACCAAAAAACAGGATGGGGCACTGGGCACCTAAGTATTTTTGCAGCCGGGAAACACAGAATGTGAGTGATTTGCCAAAGACCATACAAAGATCGGTAGCAGAGGTGGAAGTAGAAAGCAGAGCTGTAACTCCCGATGTCCAACACCAGCATTCCCTTTGAAAACGATGCTGCTCTAGTCCAGAGCTGTTCCCTCCCGGGCGTGCTGTGTTCTGCTGCCACGCAGAGGCTGCAGCACACCCGGCACCCACGGACCTGGACTGCTGCTGGAGGCAGCCTCGGCACTGCTGGTGGCATCGCTACCATGGGGAAAAACCTCAGCTCAAGGCTGAGGAGTGGGTTTAAGAAGGGGGGGTCTGGGGGCAGAAAGAACCAACACAGAATATCTGGAAAATTTCCCAGAGTGCACATCTGACCCTCCAGCAAACTTCAGAGGATGAAGATCAGGGAGGCATAAAGATGACTAAATTAGATTTATTCACAGTGGGTAAGCTACACACTGTTTCTTTATGTAAAAAATCTGCACATGATTCCCTCTGCTACTCCATGGGAAAAAATTTATACATACATATGATTCTCCATCTGTTATGATTCTAACTCACCAGTACTTTATCATAATAGAGTCTCTTGGAGCATAGAGATGGATGAGATGACCTCCCAGGGCTTTTAGTTTTACCCTTTCCTAAGTTTCTATGACAATGACTTTGCAATCGTTAAAAAGTTTGAGACCATATTGAGATCACCGGAAAAAAAAAAATACACATAAATATAATACAACCAGAGAGAGTTTTGTTTCCTACTGTTTCAGCTGTAACAGTCTTCAGTAACATATAGATTAGACAGGTATGTAGTAGGTAAGTCGTGGATGGATGGATATAGGCCCCTGTACTGCCACTGATATGAGAGCAGCAGAGACAAGGAATCAGCTGCTACAAAAGCAGATCAGATTATAGCTCTGGTTGCCTGTTTCCGTGGCCAAGTATTTTTTGGCTCCTGCCCCCAGTTGTTGGTGTTGGGAGCCTTAGTTTCATTGTTTGTAAACTGTATATAAGCATGTCTACTCAGTACCAGGAGGGTGAAAGGATACAAATTTCAGGAAATTCCTGGAAAATCGATTGTCCTAACAACAGGTGCTACATGAGCACAAGCTACTTCTGATTTATCACACTGAGTTTAAACCAGAGAAATTATGGTCAAGCCACAAGCACATGCACAGAAGATAACAGGGAGACAGACTAGAAAAGGCCACTCTTCTTTCACAGAACCCACTGACTAGAAAAGGCTACTCTTCTTCCACAGAACTCACAGCATAGGGCACTAGTCCTCAATTGGATCAGCTAGTGACATTTCATTCCAAGTAGATGGAAAAGAGTATTTTTTTACAGTAAAAACAGGAGCATCAAATTTATAAAAGAATCCGCAAATAAGGAGCTGCAGGCAGATATATGTCTAGGGCAGGTGTTTCCTCGTGGTGCTGTGCTCCACAGAGAGAAGCAGGAGCAGGGCCCAGGTGGAAGTGCTTGGAGGCCTGGCTGTTGCAATACAACAAGGAAATCCCTCTTTCTTCTGTCCAGGCTTCACATCAACATGAAGATCCAAGTTTGAGAAACTGAGGGAAAAGCATGGGAAGAAGCAGCTAACTTCCAGACATTTGGGTTTCGTAAGGCACTGTGCAAAGACCAAGTTCCCACATTGTCTGAGTGAAAACAGGGCTGATCTCTTTGAGCTTGGGGCTTGATGCAATCCCAGCAGTAGCATCTGCCTGCTGGTGGCTCTGCCAGTATTGTAGTCTAGAGCATCTTGACAGCTGTGTGCCTCCCACTCTTGGAAGAGCTCCAGCTGGCTGTTCTGGCTGGCTGAGTGCCAGTCCAAAGTGCCCTCACTAAGGCTTCGCCTATTTTCAGTGAAAGAAAGACAGAATAATGGCAGATCTAGACTTGAAAAGATCACTGGACCTCCAAGTCCAGCACCCTGCTACTCAGAACTATTTGCAATTTCTGTAACAGCCCTCACTTTCTAGTCACAAACATGTTAACTGATGGAGCTGTCCCCCCTCTGCCTTGGGATACTGCAGAGAAAGGCAGAAGTCTAAATTGGTTGTGTCCCTTAATCCCAGCCCATCAGGACTCCTATTTTTAATGAAGTAGTGTTCCTACACAATGTCCTGTGTTAACCTTGGACATTGATTTAGGGTGACTGTCACCTCCTCCTCTGTGCCCTCATTGTTCATTCCTTTCTTATCCTCTGGCAGGATAAAATGATGGCTCTAATTTCACACGTACTGAGCAACACTTCATTACTGCTTTCCCCCCTCACTTCTCTCTTTGGTATCCTGTTTATGTTGTTTTACCCATAGGTTCAGAACTCCTCCTGTCTTTCCTCTCTACTTTCCTCCCCACAGGGCTCTGGAGTTTCATAAACACCTGGCATTTCATTACTTGGTAGTAGATCTTTAACCTTTCACTTGAATGTTTAATGTGGTCTTTGGTTCCTGACCTATAGATGTAAAACGTATTTTATTAAATTTTGAGGAAAGCGAAAGGACGAGTTAGATAAAAGACATTTTGTTTTGGTCAACTGTGGATTCAGTGTTTCACCCCTCACCATGTCAAAATCAGTAACTCTTCCAAAATATTTCTAAATAGGATTTAACAATTCAGAAGTACACACGCTTAAATTCATAAAAGCTTGCTGACATGTGCTTAAATTTGAGGCTACAATAAAACTTAAACATGAGAGACATAGTTTTGTTCCATAGGAAAAAACTTATAAGCCACAAAATATGAAGCAATTGATTACCAATACCTTTCTTTGCTTAGTGAAGTGGGAGCAGATTTTTCACAGTATCATATCAACAAACTGCACTTTTTATCCTTCATGATAAGCACATATGTTTTCCAAAAATTACATTACCTGAATTATGGCACATGCCATAGATACTGGCAATATCTGACAAACGGAACAGATCTCCATGCAAATCTAACACTTGATTTTCACAACCTGAATTTAACAATGGAGAAAAAAATAAGTATTGCCAATAATGATGGCAAATCTTTAAATAATCAGTAAGTTGGAAAACAACCAAGGATTTGAAAGTGCTGTGGCACCAGGTTAGGTCAATGCTTTTTTTGTCCTTTGCTAATGATGTGTTTAGATAGCCCCCTCTTTACAAATAATTCACATGTCAACTCTTTCACAGTTAAAACACTGCACCTGTCTGGGAGAAGAAAGTGGCTTCAAAGCCTGCCTTCCCTCATTAATCAACATGTGAAAAAATGTTGGAGGTAAAGCTGGACTAATCATGGGTTAGCTGCAACCCCTGAACAAATTGAGAGGGGGAGAAAAGAAAATGAGGAACATTTGCTGAGAATTCACATTCATCTTTGTTTTTCTATTGTTCTCTTTTTCATCCTCATCATTTGACTGGAAATAAAGATCACTCTAGGGTTTTTCTGACATTATTGTTACACATGACTTTGTTTCTCTTGCATGGGAAAATAATCATTTAGCTCCAACACAGCTGTAGAGTTAATTTTTTTTTAACATCTTTTTTTATTTACCAACAGCCTCAGGAAAAATGAAGAACGTGTTGCTGCTACAATGTCATTATGGAAACGCATGATTCCTATTAGTTTCAAGGTGAAGTTTATTTCTTATTCTGAGACTAAACTTTGAACTCCTTCACTCCTACCATCCCTCCAATACATCCAAATCAAACCAGCAATGTCACTCAATTCAGAGTTACTTCTCTTCTTTCCCCATGAAACTGCCAAGAACATTAGTCTTACTTAAGAAACTCAAGGCATTAGAAAAAAAAAGAAAGCCAATGAGTCATATAATAAAATAAAAGAGTGAAAGCATGAGAACTATAAGTAGACCTTATAGTAGGCTGCAGAATGAGTATCTTTTTTCCTGCCACTCTCTTGAGCTCTTTCTCATTGACCTAAAGATTCAAACACTGAATTACACTCCTCTGACAGAAGGTACTACCAGAAATTCAATCCTTGCTGTGTGTCCTCTACCTTACTCAGCAATCACCGAACTCTTAGGTTTCAGGGCTGGCACTGAATCTGTGGCCTTTTTTCACAAGATTCTGCTGACCACATGTTTGTAACAAAGAAAGTCACCATCATGACGCAAAAACCTCCAGATGCAAAAAGATATGGAAACTTATGTCTTGGATAAACTGAAAAAATGCCTAAAATGTGGAATGAAACAACACCTCTTTGCTTTGGCGGGGGAGCTAGGTCACAGTGCCATGCCTTGCACAATGTCCTGTCCAAAAGTGGGTCCAACTCTTGTATGTACCAAAATTTCGGATGGTTATTAAGTGGGGCAGGAATACAGAAAGGGTGAGAACTGCTGAAGGAGAAACTGGAATGTCCTCATGCATTTTGGTGGATTTATTTTCACCACCAAGCAGAGCAGAAAAGAAGAAAGTGATCTGCACCTATTCTGTCACTTTAGACTGCATGGTTTGTTCTGTCCCCTGCCAGGGGAGGTGGCAGCTTGGCAGACCTGGAGCCACAGGAGACTCGGGGTGAAGTGCAGCCTAGAGCAGAGGGGCTGATGCTTTTCAGAGCAACGAGGCACCAAAACTAATGCCTTTGTAGGGAGCCCCACAATTGCTTTTTGCACTCCTGACACTTATTACATACATAAAATAACACAGGACTTTTTTTGAGAAATAACTAGTATCTGTTTTAAGCTTCAGAGAGCTTCAGCAGTTTAAGACACTACGAACAGATGACGTCCCCAGAGTTTTTTATGAACTTCAGGCACCGAAACACTCTCCGTCACGCCAGTGACTAACCCCGCACGCACAGGAACAAACATGATCAATTGCGTGAGCAACACTAACCACAAAAGCACTAGATATTTGACTCCTGACCTTAAAACAGCCCTAAACTACGGGGAAATGTACTCCCACTGGCAGCAAAATGACCTGGTGACAGCTTCTGTACCACAGGAGATCCTGTCCCTCCCCACAGGTTGCTCTGCCTGGAAGTCACATTCTGAACTGTGACCTCAAGGGTGAAATGTCAGGGACATCCTGCTGGGCCAAATGCTTCCCATCTAGTCTGGATTTTGCCCTTTCCCTTCCCTCAGGAAGCTGCAATGCATGTCTGGGACAGTGCAAAGCCATCTATTTGTAAAGCCAAGTTTAAAGACTTGCTGAGACATTACAGTTCCAGCCCTGGAACTAAAAGTCCGTAACCTAAGTTCCAGGTGCATGGAGTCATTTGCAAAGCATGGTATCGTCATCACAATAAGTTACACTGCTAAGACATGCACTAAAAGAATGTACAGTGTTATTTGAGAAATCTGCTGCAGGAAGGCAGAGAGAGAGCAGAAAAAATAATTGTAATGGGAAAAGTTATGTTAAGGCATTGGTTGAGTGAAGCTCAAGCTATACATTAAATGTGAACACAGAGTTTCTGTCACATATGGTATTTTTGTCAAACTGAAGTACTTTGAAAAGAAAGTCAATTATTCTGATCTACGGATTCTTTGGGAAGGTCTCCAATTAGGCTTTTATACTGAGGAACTCATTTTCACTGGTAAGTCAAGTTAGAAAACCTGAAAACCTCAATTTCTGGATCTGAAAATTATCAAGGAATTAACATTTTAACCATTTAACCCTTATTCCATCAAATAGGAGGAGTGATTGTTCCACATCTCTACAGACCTGGTCATTTATTCAGGCATGCATATATGAAATCAGAAATTTAATGTTAGGCATTTGAAAACATGTAATTTCTAGATTAACATATTTATCTTAAAAAGTAAACAAAAAAGCTTTTCTTTTTTTATTTCTTCTAAAAATGGTATCTACCAATATGGTATCTGCAAACTGAGTTTGCTCAGGAGTCCAAATTCTTTGGACCCTGAAACTAACCTGGGTCAAAATACTAGAAATTGTTACTATTACAATTTTCTGGCAAGATTAAAACAAAACTAATTGTGATACACTGTCTTTAAGTGATCTGATCCTCTAATCATCAATGTGTGCATATGCATTTCTACAGGATATTATCTTCAGACTGAAAAAAACCCAAACAATTCGCCCCCCCAAAAAACCCCTAAACTAACAGAAGCACCCCAAGGAGCTGAGGAACATTGCCCCAGCTTCTATTTCACCGAAGCTAGATCACAGAAGCACTGCTGTGGCTTTAGGTACATTATGTGGCGAAAAGCTATTTGCCTACTCTTAACATTCATAATGTAGGAAAACTGTGCAGATATCTCCTTCCATTTTTCTACTAAATTTGCCTCAAAGGTTAATCTAGCCTTTTAGCAAAGATTTACTTTTCTCATGCAAACAGATGTCAGACTGTTTACACAGAGCAAGCCCAGTAAACACTGCTGTACAGGGCTGCTAATGTGCAAAGATGAATGCTGTGTGCTTTCTGGGGCTTCTAATGCCACCACACATGTGCAGGCATTCCCTACCTCCCTCCCAACGTGCACATCCTTGGCACACTGGGTAGTCCTGCTGTATTGGACATCATCATGCCTGGGTCACTGGCATTTGGCTCAGAACAAGTAGGTGGGAGCAGGACACTGCCACAATAAACCTGGAAATACAAAGCATGGCAAAAAAATAGCATAGCCCTAATTTAGGCTATGCTATACAGGTTAGCCTGCTGTAACTTTGCTCAGAAGTTGGTTTGACCTGCAGTTTGTTCTACAGTCAAACAAGAAAGACAGCTTGAGCTTGGTCTCACGACCTTCAGAGGCCTATCTGAACCAGTGATTTATGAGAAAATCAACTGATAGTATCTTTTTCTCTAAATTGACACAGATAAAACTCAAAAGCAGCCCTTCAAAAGAGGCTTTCAAGTCTTGAAAGTGTGATTTCTTATGATATAGATATACTACATTCTTCACAGGGAACTGTCTGCTTTATGCAAAGTTTGTAGCTCTTTCTGAGAAGCTCAGGCACTTGGTATAGTTGCAATACATTCTTTTTAAAAATGATTGAGTCTCCACAAAACTTGACAAAACTTCCCACTCAGAAAAAAAAGAGAAGGAAAAAAAAACACACAAAAGAAAAACAACAACAAAAAAAGCCAACTTCTCCCCCAGAAGTCAAAAACCTGTTAACTATCTGCTTAAATTTACTTAAAAATGAGCCTTAAACACATGGTTAGAATGAAGAAAGTACTTTACTTGTTTCTCTGATCAAATATGTGAGTGCATTTACAAACTGCTGCCTTAGGGAAGTTGAACACAGTCTCCTGTACAGGGCTGTAAAGGTAAATCCATTACAGCAAAACGAATGACCATAAGTCTTTAAATGCCAATACACTTCTAGCTGGGTGTGCACTTCAACCTCCAGTGGCTGAGAGGGTGCTTGGCCACCTGATCAGAAGGCAATTTTTTTTTTCCATATATGGGCTATAATGGAGGTTAGAGGTGCTATTTCAAACCAGTAATCTCGTTCTTTTGATGTTTAATGCACCTGCCTAGAAATTCATTAAGCTTTTTTTTTTTTTTCCAGCAGAGGAAAAAAGCTTTGCCAACCCAAAACATGTGTAAGAGAAGAGGAGCAAAATAAAAGTACTGTAGTGTTACAGTCAATATACAGCCTTGTGGGTTTTTTCTCTTATCTGGTGGAAAATCAGAAGTGTCTTGTATCCCCTAACTCTGGCTTTTTGGGCCAAGATGTAACTGGGGTCCCAGCTTTGGGGAGACTGCCATAAGTCACATCTCACCCAGAGGTGATGCTCTCATGGGCACCCATCCTGGCCTGCATCTTCCCAGCCTTCAGAAAGGACCAGCACATTTTCTGCACTCAGAAGTCTCACAGGATGAATTTTCATTGAGAGTGGAAGACCAGTTGTATGTTTGATAGTTCCTGTCATTTAAACTAATTTTTGTCTTGGATGAACATTTTACAAAAAAGCATATCTAGCACATGGGACCAGCTCCTTTGAAAGGGCAGTTAATTTCCCTTTTCCTTCCCCGTTGCCATGGTTGCCATCACAGCAGGACTTGGCCTCAGACACAAAATCACTCATGTAAGAGAAAGGCAATGAAAACTCCTGAGGTTTGAAACTCGCTCACAAACCCAGTCCAAACCAGTCCCCGCATATTGACCTTTCAGGCATGTTGGAGGGCCCCTTTATCACTAGCTCAGAGAAAAATCATCAGGAAATTGTGCAGGGGGTTTGCAGTGACCTGGAGGCTTCTCCAGGGCTTCTCCACCAGTGAGGACCCCAAACCTGGGAAGGTCCCAAAGGAATTAAGGGCCATCGCAAGTCTTATTGCTTTCTACACCAGATGCAAGGTGCAACCCCTAACCTGACATCTCTGCATCAGAGCAGAGTGCCATTTAAGGAAAAATCTCAGACTCCACTAACAAGAAAAAAAGCAAATAAAAAGCCTTTTAACCACACAGGCCATTCCTCCTCTGGGGAGAGATGGAGAGAAGCAGCAAGGCACACATGCAATTCTTAGCTGCACTGCTTAACACGGTAAGGGAATGCAATCAGACCCTAAATAGAGCTGAAATTTTATTGAAAGATATGGCTTTGAACATACTTTTACCTACAGAGGTAGTCGTGTTAATTATTGGAGAAAATAGCTTTGACTTTTTATCACTGATTTATATTATCTTCTTTTAAAATTTTTTAAAATAGGATGACCACATAAGTCAAAACAAATATTGAAATCTGCTTATGATACAGTGCAAATGGTTTCTCTCTTCCCTGCTGCATGACCCAAATGGTGATAGCAGAATGCTATGTGATACCTGAGGTGAGACAAGGAGAAGTAAAACATCCACTAATCCCAATAACTCCTGCCTCTCAATGCTCAGCTGAATCCTCTATAGAGGAAATCTGCCTTGATGACTATAACTTACCTCTTCTCGATGTTCTTCTCCAGAGCGCTGAATATACCACCTAATAGAGGCTTGCTGGGACTTAGGAATACATTCCAGAAAAGTTGAATTAAATTCAATGCCAAAAATCACCTTTTCATCAGCAGTTTCATGACTAATGCCTGGAAAGCAAACATGGTACAGGAGATTAACCCTGACCTGCTTTTTAAAGCAATGGGAAAATAGGCTGATTCAGAACAGATGCTATAAGAGTGAGTGAATTATAAAAAAGCAAAAGGAAACTTAACTTTTAGCTTAAACTATAACTATGAGGATTTAGAGGCAGCTGCTAACCTTCCTTCAGTGCAACTGGTTTTTAAGGAGGTCAATAAAATCTGTATCATGAGCTTGCTCCATTTTAAAGTTGGGGCTTTCACCTTCAAGGAGTTTAAAATCTGACCTGTATTTTTCCTTTAAGTAATGCAACTACTAAACCTGAGCTAAACCTGCTGAAGTTAGGTCATATGGTCTGGTTTGTTCATTCCAAGCACTTTAAAGGAGTCACAGGGCTAAAGTAAACTGAAGTTTACCTCCCTTCAGTGTAATTTGAAATGCTCTGTAGTATGTTTCAGACCAAACACTGAAGGAGCCATGGGGAGATCTGAACTCCTTTCTTGGTCTTCTGTAAATCTGAGCAAATAATTTCTAATCTCTGCATCTTCATTTTCCTTTCTAGTCTGTCTTATTTGTGTATTATCTGCCTTAGCATCAGACTAAAACTGTTTCTTACACCCTGCGAATAACAGAAAGGAAGGTGAAAGCAGCGGTGTCTCCTAAAACAGAAGTTAGCTCAATGTCAAAATGAATACAATTTTGGATTATTTTTTCAAAATAACAGTAAGTACCAATATGAGATCTGTAGAAATTCAAGGTCTCCACATTATTTCCCTGTGCCACTAAGATTTCAGAGGAGCCAAACAACTTTCTGCAGCTAACAAAGTCTCTGGGATGGAATCTCTCACACAGTGGAGTGCTGAATTTAAGTTTTGGGGACATAATGGTATTAATTATTGCAAATGCCTAAATAAGCCAAGAGCCTGGAGTGACATAGGTCAGCTTCATGGTTTTATGGCACTCAGGAGTCACCCCCAGTTGGATAAAATTGCTAGTGGTGGCACTATGTCAGGGCAAAGAATTAATACCAATTTCTGTGCTACATCCTTTTAGATTAGTTTAATAAAGCTAACTCTTCCAGTATCTCTTTATCCTTCCAGGAAAATGTGACACTGTCAGCCTTTCTGCTAGGGTTTCTATAACCTTGAGCTTTGCACAGTCTCAGATATCAGTGTTTGGAGAGTCATGGCAAGCAGCAAGCAAGGAAATTCTGGCCCTTGGGATGAATACGAGTTTCGTCGTTGACTTTGATGGAAATGAGATCTTACCCTGACTTTTTAACTATGTCTGCAAGCACACATGTACAGTCAGAGCCCTCTAGACTGTGCAACAGACTTCAGGCTTTGATCCTGTGGCAAGCAGCTCTGATTTCTGCACTGCCTCCCACTGAGGTCTGCAGCAGGCACCCAGCACCGCAGCGGCATGGAATAACCCGAGAGCAATGGGAAGGGATGCCTTGTCCCAAAGCCAGTGTTCAACGTGGTGATACAATCAATACTGTTTTGTCTGGATTGTTCACTTTAATAAGCAGCTAGAAGAACCCCAGACAAAGCCATGCCTGGGTTTGAATGCTATTCATTTATTTTACGCTGCCACAGAGATTGCTGTGTAACCGCAGGGTTTCGTACTGACAGTGCTCGCTGCAAGGGAAGGGCTGCAGATGCCAGAGGAGCAGCCAGACCCTTTGGCATCTGAAAAGAGGGTGTGGGAAAGGGAGGGGGAAGCCAGCAGGGAGAAGGGGGTAGGTTCTTGTTAATAACAGGAGTATTTAAGTAGCTGTGGGAAGGAGAAGGGGCTGTTTTGGCAGCTACAGCTCAGCCTTGGGACCTGTGTCAGGCGTATGTGGCAGAAGAGGAGATGGCGTATTCCCCACTCACTCCCGCGGGTCTCCTTGTGGGATTTGCTGCCTTTTTTCTGGATGGAACACCACGCACACCCCATTAGCTACTTTTAGGGACGTGTGTGATGTTTTGGTGTCAGGGGCACATCTCCCGGCCCGGTGTGAGTGCTGGGCAGGGTCGCCCATAAGGGATGCAAGGATGCCATTCCACGCTGGCTGTCCCTTACCAGCCCCAGCTCTGCAAATTTAACTGTGGAAGGGGTAATGGATATGAAGCGTGGGAAAGACAACTGTTCTCTTGAGCTCAGCAAGTTTTTGGAGACAGACAGAGAGAGACCATCACAAAGAGAGACCACCACACCGAAACTCTGTTACTTAAGTGACAAAGAGCAAGAAAAGTGAAAAATACTCACTGTCTTCCACATCCCAGCATTGTGCAACTGGGTCTCCATACTTGACATCCTGCCTTCTGGCTCGCCTATGGGAAGAGCATGCAAACTTGTAACACTTCAGACATAATTGCTGGAATTCAACAACAAAACACAGAGGAGCTCAGCAGATGTGGACTTGCATTGCTCCCACCCTACTGCTGACAATTACAGTCTTAACTAAAACCAGCCTCACCCTCAAAGCAGCATGTGGCCTAGAGAGATTTGTACAATTGACATCAAGAGAAGAGCCTGTGATTTGGGAAAACCACTGGGAGAGAAAAGAGAAAAAGCGAGAGAAAAATATCTGCTTAAAATAGAGAGTGTGTAATACAACGACAGAAAGTGTGTCTAAACCTGCTTTGGGAGCATGGGTCTCCTGGCAGGGTGGACTGTGTTGCAAATACCTAAAAACATTTCATGTTGAAGATCATGAACAGATCTGAAGTTCAACAGGTGATCCTCAAAACTGAGCTCAGGATTAGCCCAAGGCAATACTGACTAGTAAACCAATTACTAAAATGAAGAGAGAAAAGCATGTGTTTTAGTTTGTTAACAAACAATTGACAAATATCGTTATCTTTCATCTTTATGGACAGAAAAAAATATAAGACAATGGTCTGAGATTATCTATTAACTTGCCTGCCAATCTCCGCATGTTACTTAAACTCACCATGATTTCCTGTCATTTCAGTGTAATAGCATTAACAAAAAGTAAACTCCTGTTTGTGTATGATTGCATTTATCTCCCAAGAGCCATGAAAAAAAGTTTTTTATATTTTTCAGTGGGAGCATCGGACACCCAGGAAAGAACTGTTTCTCTCCTCACAAGCAGCAGCAGTGGGACTTGCCCCATGCAGAGCAAGGCCTCTCAAGGAGAGCAGGTTCCCAAGGCTGACCTGTCCACTCTGCAAAAGCTGTGGACATGCTGGAAGCACAGACTTCAGCACAGAAGGAAAATATTCACACAACTGATCTACTGGAGGATTCCCAGGGCCAGTCACCCATCTTTTGTTTTTGAGCCACAGACTTTTGGCCTGCCCTCCAAACTGCACATCTGTTAAAAAGCATGGGCCATCAATCTCCCTGTCCCAGCCCACCTCAGACTTCAGCAAGCTTCATGTGTCAGTAACTTTGCAGTGAGCCTGAACACTTGCTTTTCTCCTTTCATTTATGCTTCTCTGAATTTAGTTTGCTTTGGCTATGAGGGAGAACACATAAAGTTCCCTGACACCATGACATGATAACTTATGAGTCATTAACTTCAATGGTTCAGGACCCAGCCCTGTGACCTCTAAGGTAGAAAGCATCCTTCCAGAGCCTGAGCTCAGACTGTAACCTCACTGCAAGAATTACTGTCAGGAGGACAGTGTCCAAAGGGGAATGAAGAGACTGTGAAGGACTCTGGCTCCAGCTAAATCAGCCAAAAACTTCAGGAGACACATCCAGCAGCTTCGGCACTGGACTGCTAGAGTCTACAGCACTCTCTCCCTCCATCCAGATCCAAGGTGCTGCCCCAGCTGGCAGGTACAGAAAATTCAGATGAAGCTTCTTTCACTGTGGAAAGACTGCTGCCAATGTGGTCAAATCATGGTACTTAAACCTCTGTCTCCCTCTCATGGCGAGACCACACAGGATTGTTCAGTTAGGTCAGGGAATTAACTGTAGTTTATTACTGACCATCTGGGATACTGTGCTAAATTCTGCTTTCTAACTATGGTGGTGCCTTATGAAAAAGTCAGAAGCTTAAGAGAGGCTCTTGCATCTCAGGCAGAGTTAGCCACAACCTGGACCTCCATTTGAGCATCTTGTGCCTTAAAGCATTCAGCATGAAAAGGGAAAGTGATGGATTTATGATGCTGGTTGCAGTAGCCAAGTTACTGTCACACACACACTTAAACAAAGCTATGTTGTCTTCACAGCTCTTCGAGCAGAAATGTGAAACACGGCCAGAGTATGAGCACATTTTAAGGCAAATGACATGCTAAGTAAAAAGGCAACAAGTCATGAATTGGAACATCTAAAATTCTTGCAAGCAGCAAGATCTTTTACAGCATGTCGTGGGTTTTTCTTACCTTTTAGAAGTGGGGGCATATCTGGAACAAGAGTTTCCATCCCAGGCACAGTATGGGTCTCTGGCAAGGCAGCAGTCTGCACAAGCCTTCCCATACGTGTGACATCTGTGCAGTGAGAGCTGAACCAATCCATCCCTGGAACCAATGTACAATTGTTGCTGCAAATCAGGCAAAGCGAATTAATTAGCAGTGTTCTCCAAGCAGCCAGTGTAAAAAAGTTCCCTTCTTCAGTGCCACAGTTGCAGACTTTTAACCTTATCCCAGATTTTATACAACAAGGGAAAACTCCTCCTTTACTATAAAATGTTTCTCAGGGCTCGGCGTGAACTGGCCAGTGCCCATCCATCCCTGACAACACAGCAGAGTGGAAAGGGGACTGCATTCCTGGAAAGACACCAGCACTCAACACTCTCACACCTTTGGATTTGTGCTGTAGTGAAAAATCAGAAGCAAACCATGGAAAGAATGGTTTAATAACTCATTTAAAAACAAGGGGCTGGATAGCCATGTTGTTAACAATCCGGGAACTAGGAGTGACCTTGTGTGAATAAAACCTCATCCTCTGCTTCTGATCCTTAGGTAGGATGGGGATAATGTTACTCCCTTCTCCCCAACATGCGAGTGGATCGCCTGTTGAGCCAAGGGTGGTCCAAGCTGGAGCTGGCTCATGCAACGCTTCCATCTGGCCTGCCACCTTTTTTCATGGGAGATGGGACCCAGCTGTGCGGTGCGTGCCTGAAAGGCAAAATACCTCCTCCCGTGTGAGGGAGCAGAGCTGTGCCAGAGCTGCTCTGGCCACTTCTGCGGGGCAGGGAGGGGCGGCCCTGGTGTCACGCTGCCTCCTGAACACGCACGTAGCGGCTCGGAGCTGCCATAAAACCGTTTCCCATCAGGAGATACCGTACTGGGACTGGCCCCTGCGCTGCCAGGGTTGGACCACCCAGATTCAGGCTGCAATTTTAGAGGAGGCGGACTGGTTGTATGCACACAACTGTGAGGCCCTGATCTCTCCTGACTACTAATAAAAATAAAAACAATAATAGTAATAATAATTTATTACTAGATTGTAAAGAGACAAGTATTTCTGGAGGCCGGAAAAAGAATGTGCATTGGCTTCACTTACAAATCCCACTACCATATGACTAAAGGTTTGTTTCCCTATATAATTACCAGCCTGGGTACACAAATTACTGTTTGTAAGCAAACAGGAATTAGGCAGGCAAACAATTTCAAACATATCTCCTTCCTTCCAGTTACATTTTAAGAGCCATCCATGGAACGTCTGGCCAGTAAGCAACAAGCATCACCTGAAAATAAATGTTCAGTGTACCACATATCCCCCAGTAATGTGATTACCTGCTTCTGAGAAATCTCCATGGTTGAGATAAACGAAGGATGCTGAAAAATAAATTAGTAAAGTGTATTAGTTTACGCTGTCGCTGTTCTTAGTGAAAAAGAGAGCAGAACTTAACATACAGTAAGCAAATAAAAATACAGGTTATTTGCTTGGTTTAAACAAATGTGGAAAAAAAACCCAAAAACCAAAAAACAACAGAAAATCATGAAATTCATGCTTCCAAAAAGAACTCCCATAAACTTCCCAAGCTGGGAGGAGGGATCTAGCTTTAATTCTCAGAGCTTGCTATCTACCACATCCTGGGCAATGAGCCTTCACATCAACTTTAGTTCATATTAAGCACTATTTGAAAGGCTCAGATGCCATTTAAGGGATACACAGGCAGATCCCCTGCACCAGGATGTATTTCAAGGCTATGAGACACAGTGAAAGTTTTGCCCGTGACTGATGTAAGAGCAGCACAAAGCTCAGGGTATTATCTATCACCCAAGAGAAGATTAATCTAAGCCTATTGTTTAATATTAATGCAGTTTGAGGAAATAAGGCATGTTTTTTCAGCCATTTACCCCCTTCAATTTTCTGGATTCGAAAACACAGAAGTAGCAGTTATAAATGTTACCAATAAAAACGTGAAGGAATGTCTGCTGAGTAGAAAAAAAAGACCTCTTTTTTGTTTTAAATATGATATGGCACATTTTCCCTTGACGTTACGTTTTAAGAATGCAGCAAATTGGTGCACACACTGGAACTGCTCATTATTTGGCAGGCCACTGAGTAATCCTGGTATTTTCTGAGTGATATTTATAATTGGTGTCCAAGACAGTGGCAAGAAGACACAGAGATCCTTTAGATCAAAGTTTCATCATACACATGACATATCAAAAGGCATATGGAGAAACGAACTCTTTGAAATAATTGTTAATGATCCTGTCCTTTACACTTGGAAAAGTCTCTAAGTTCCAAATTAATTTATTCAGTATGGACAACAATTTGGGCTGTATAGCACATAGGAGAGAGGATGTGAGAGAAAGTAATCAAAATGTCATGGATGCAGACAAACTTTGATGGAAAAACAAAGTGAAAACTGAAGAAGAACTATGCAGCATGAGAAGAAAGCAAAGTGAGAATGCAAAGAATTAAGAAGAAACTAACAAATAGAAAAGAAAATCAGTAGGGAAGACAAAGGTGTCCACTCTTCTGATGTAAAAGTATGTTGATGTCAGCTCCCTCACCAGCACTGAAGTTTATCAGAAATTGTGCCCGTGCAACAAAAAGAATCTTGGGCTTTTTACAAGCTGTATTTATGAAGAAGTCATTGGTGTTAGCAGGGTTTCAGTTACAGAATAACCATATCAAAATGGTCAAAAATACTGAGTCAGCCTTCACCAATAAATTAAAGCCCACTGATAATCAAAACTAACTTTGTTCTACTTTCCTTATGTTTTCAATTCCTAATGTTGCTATTCTAAACCATTTCTCTGCACCCATAGAACTTTGTTTGTTTTTAAAAAATATAACTGTGCCTGGGATACTCCCAGTGCCAATTGGGCCATTAAAAATTTTACATTAAAAATACAATACTACTATTTTTACAAATATAAATAATAAAAGATGTGGGCTGATCAGAAGATTTCGAACTGGAACAAAGCAGGATGAATGAGACTTCCTACGGGTCTGAAAAATCACGGTCTGTTTGGTTTTGGACATTTTTCAACTGACTTGCCCAAAGAATACCAAGGCATTAAAAATTTACATAGTGTCCCTCTGGAAACTTGAACTAGTTCCAGTAAACAAACAACCAGACAGACAAAGCTAGTTTGGGCCATGAAGTCCCCTGAGTAATATTTAATTGATGTTGTAGCTATTAATGCTTACCTTGAATATCTGCAGCTCTTCCAGGATCACCTCCTCCTTAGTCCACTTCTCCTTTGTGATACTCACAACTTTCAGGACTGTACCTATGTCTGAAACAAATGTGCATCATGTAAAACCCACAGTTATGTTTCAATATGTACAAGCCACTCCATCTCATGCCCTGTAGATAAAGCTATTCCATCAGGGATGTAGCCTTCCAACAGCATCTATCCCTACTGCATCTACTGCTCCCTGCAGAGCTCTCTCCATACAGCACATTTATGGGTTTACTGTATGGCTGAGCCAACAGAGTTGTAGGCTGCTCCTGGCAAGAATGGTCCAACTCTCCTGCTACACAAACACACAAACACAAACACACCCATGCTGCCAGCCAGAAGTTTCTGCAGATTTCCCTGAGCCAGAACCGGGGCACATCTGACCCCAAACAGAACCAACTCAGGCGACTAAATTGGCAGAAAATTATTTCCTCCTTTTTATGGAATTAATTTGCTTCCAGTATAGCCCCTTAATGAGAAGTAAGTTTCATTTTAATGTGGGGAGTTAAGAAATGCACTTTTTTTCATTTACCTTTTCAATTAAGGAATTTTTTGAACAAAATCTCCATTCAGCATCAAAATCTTAATTTAATCATTCCAGAAATTACTTCATTGGAATCACTGAAAGAATTTTTTAAAGTAAATTTTTTCATCAATTTTAACCTGAATTCCTGCTTGGTGAAAAAAAATAGCTTGCTCACTTCATGTCAGACCATTACACATTAGTGAACCTTGAATGGCCTTAAAAAGAACTCAGAAATTACTCAGGGGAAGTGGGCTGGGTGCTGGGATGTGGAAATGACACAGTGCAGCTTAGCCCTAAGCTCTATGCATAGTATTGAAATGATGAAAAATAATGCGCTATAAAGGAAAGAATGAGATTTTCATTCTTGTTTTCCCAAACTACTGAAGATCATATTGCAATCAAAGCCAAAATTATTACAGTTTGCCTAAAGTACTAGAGCTTTTTTTCAGAGTTTGTTTGACATAATTGCCAAAGCCTGCACATGTACGAGTTAGTTGTGTACATTCAAACATATAATAAGCTACTGATCCTCTGCTGCTCAAAATCTCCTGGATTGTTATATCCATATTCAGTCTCTATATAATTGAAATTTTATCTTTAAGTTAATTTTTTTCTTTACAATGAGTTTAGAAAATAAAATAGAACAAAACCATGTACTTACGAAAAAGAAAACTCTCTTTTAAGGAAGACACTGCAGAAGAATAAGTATCTGCATATTATGGAGTGCCATCTAGTGACTGCATAGTACCTGCTGGCCTTGACACCTCTAAACCTGACTATTTACACTTGAAGTGTTTGTCTTAATGCTGGGCAGGAACAGTTAACTCAGGAGTATTTGAGTTGCTGGTCTCTCAATATAGTTTTATTTCTATGAAAAACTTTAAAATGGAGGACAGCAAACATCTGAAAGCAACCTCTACAGCCACTAAAAGAATATTTTGCACATTTTCACAAGTGAACTCATCTTTTCAGGCAGCTAAATTTCAAATTACTTTATCTCACTTATCAGAAGGAGAGTAAGTTGTAGTGAGCACTCCCAAATCCTAGGCATCACACAGTTTGGGAATGTGTTCCTTTTCCTTCTTTGTTGACTATATTAAATATTGCTCTGAGAAAGCAACAAGGATTTTCCACCATCATGGCTAAAGTTCATTCCCAGCCTTCTCAGCCAGCAGGGGAGAAAACAGCACTTTAATGATTTTTTTTATGAAACTGTGCTTTTTTCTCTGACACTAGTGTGCTAAATTGGGATCACAGAAGGTCTCTCACATTCTCTTTTTTTGGAAGACGAGAGTTTTGAAACGGATTTTGCTGACAACATAAATGGTCCAAGAGAGAGGCTGTCTCTGGACTTGCACATGTGATAACACAGATAGAAAACTCCTGAAGGCTGAGACAACCCACACTTTACAAGAGATGATCCTCTCTGACAATTCACTCCTTTCTCCAGATTACTTCAGAATATCCATACCTATTAAACTACATGACACAAACTATATGACACAAAACTTGCTCACAGGCCAGACAAAATGCTGTGCAACCCAACAGCACTGGGGTAGGATGCAAACTGAAATCTTAATGTCCCTGCAGCTCATGGCAGTAGCTCATCCACTGCACTTGGACAAACCTTGTGACCTCCATGTACCTGAGTTTCACCTTCTCTGAGATGGGGATAATGCAATGACTTCCTTCCTAAAGCACTCAGTTCTACCAGTGAAAAGTGCTTTAAAAGACCTATCTAGAATGTCGAATTATGGAATAAGAACAAAAAATTCCAGGGGAATAATGTGGTAGAGTATTACTTCAGAAATGTTATGAATAGGTATATTAGTATTTCTTAGCATACGTTGCTGTTGGGTGATTCATCCAGTGATTCTAAATTTAATTACTATGGTAAAACTATATTTTTTCCTTAAGGCATTTATCTATTATAAAAATGTAAATAGATACATAATTATCCACAGAAAAACTCAAAGCGGTTTTTTCTTGACAGAGTAGGTTAACCTCTCTCTGTTCAGTCCTGGTTGTCATGTTTGAAGCTATCACGTTGCTAATTTATTTCTTTAAAATTACTTGAGTGGAATTGTTGCCTTAGGCTCAATTTGAAATCCTTAACTGTTCAGTGTCGCATGAGATATAATGCTGAAGCACCACGTCACTACAGATAATAGGAAGTACTCCTTGAAGCTATTAAGGTAATTTTTTTATTCTTTTAATAGTTTTATTGATGTGCTTCCAGTAGGAGTTGGAGCCAGACTACCATGTAATGTAAAGACAGTACTGAGTGGTTCTTGGAGCATAGGCAAGTCCAGGTACTCTGACCCCTAAATGGTTTATCACCTAGGCACCAAGAGACATTAAAATCCCAACAGTACTAATATCTTGAGCAGAGAAATTAATTTAATTTTAGCACCTGCATGAAGACCTGGAAGAAAATCAGGAGCACCTATATGCTTCCTGAAGCTGCACGCATAGGAAAAAGATGTTAATCTACAGGTTTATTCAGGACCTACTGGGCTAAATGTGTTCTAAAAGGATGTGGTTTGTGCAGAATGATAGTGGAAGTCCTCTCTCATACCTGTTCCTAAGAAAATAACATCATATTGCCCGTCCTCTGCCATGACGTGGTCCACCACAATCTGGGTGAGGCGATAGTCCACGTTGATCCGAGTGAACACCGGCGCTCCCGTCACCGGGTACACGGATTTGTACATCAGCGGGTGGCGTCTAATGAAGCTGATGACTTCATCAGGGAAGTCTCTGGTAGACTTGATGAGTGGATCATAGGTTTTGCTTGGACACTGAATGAAAGAGAGAGAACAAGAAGACGAGAGGAAATTTTAGGAAAGAAGTACAAGTAGAAATCGCGTTTTCCATGAGAACAGTTGTAAAGACAGTAATAACACAGATTTTTCAGTGATTCTTCTCATCTCAAAGCAACACTTAGTCACCAATACCTCATTTTTTTCAAAGAATTGCATTAAAACCAGACAAAATCTCATGATGGGCTCAGCACAGCTGCAGCGAATTTTACCTCCCCATTGACTGCCCCACTCACAGGCAAAATATGACGCTGGGTACTTTACAAAGACAAGAGTGAGCCCGGAGGGAAGGAGATCTGTCGTGCTCCGTAGCTCTCACTTCGGGCACAGGCAGCAGCGCAGCTGAATGTGCTGCAGGCTGCCCAGAGCAGCGCAGGGACCAGAGGAGGGGCTGACAGCAGCAAGCCTGGGCTGCCCTCCCGTGGCTGCTGGGGAGGAGCTCATGCACCAGCAGCATCTCAAGGCTTTTCTGCTTTTAGTCTTTCTGCTCCTCTTTCCCAGGCTGCTTCTGCCTGTATATGGCCTAAAATCAGAGGCCATAACTTTTCACTGTAAATCAATTCATTTTCAGTGGACTGTACCTCCTACACCTCACGGTTTGTTTTTTTTTCCTAAGTAAAGGGGTATTCCCCAGACGCCAGATGATCCCTGTGGCTCATTATTTCTCAAAACTGACTTCCTTGCTTGTCACAGAGCTGACACTCTTGACCAGGCCCACGTCTCAGCTGCTGCAACATCCTTTTTTCTAGCTTTGAACAGCACAGTCTCATTCTCTCCCGGTCCAGAAAACCACTACAGCATTTGGTCCTTCAGACACTTCCCCATGCTGGCATTCACTCCCACCTCTATTTGACCCATACTGACAAATTAGTCCCTCCAGCTGTTTCTTTGGATTACACAAAGTTGGTTCTCACACATCTTGCCTGAAGACGACCCACAAACCTTCCTCTTCAACCTCCATCAGATTTTTCCCTTCCGAGCCTTTTGCAGTAAGCCCAGGAACATAACTGCAAGGTGTATCATGTTTGTGACCCATGATCTCTCATGCTCACCTATCTCTGCTTTCCTTCCCACAGCTATTTGCATCTCTTTTCTGTCCTTTCTTATACAATTAGTCTCTAATCCAAGTCTGAGAAAACTTCTGTTTTGAATCTGAAGGCATCTAGATGTGTTATTATGGCACTAGAAATCCTAGATAAGAATAAGATGAAGTGGACACACTATTCCAGTTGGTGACACCCTTTCACATATAAACTGTTGATTGCTTCTTTTTTAACACTATTTTTAACGGAGCAATCCCTGTGTTTCCTGCCAGGTGGAGCCCTAACACAGTCTGTGAAGAAAGAAATGTGATCAAGCAATGCCTTCCTAGTCTATCAAGAGAAAGTTAAGATTTGCAGTGAAGAAGCTCTATAGTCCTCCTTCATGGCAATTTTTGACAGAGAAGACTTTAGTTCACATTCCCAACTATCCAGTTTGACATGTATTGAATCTATGGTGCCAGTTAAGGGCTTGTGGTTAGGATCTATTCCACTGTGTAAGGCAGAGTAGAAACTAAACACAAATTTCCGACTGAGGAAAAGCTTCTCAAAAGTATCTGAGACTACCTGTATATTCAGAAACAAAGCAGGACAGTGAAGCACAGACCAGCTGATGTTCTACATCCACATCATGGCCACATCTGAAATGTCTGTTGGGGTCAGTTCCTCTACCTTGGACCCCGAACACTGCCACAGCACTGCCACAGGGAGGGTGCCACTTGCATCATGCCTAAACTATTGCAAAGCCCATCCCATTAAACAACAGAGTGACTGTGGGTCTGCACTTGAACCTGACCTCTGGTTTTAGTTAACAGAGCTGTAGCCCAAGTGATTTGAAGAGTCTGCAACCTATTTCCATTCCTTGCTTGAACTTTTATGGCTATCCAGAGACCTAACAGACTTTGTGCAAGTGTCCACTTGCTTAGTGTTGTTTCAATCCATAAGGGTTAAGCCTGTGCATCCCTGTCTTCTTAAAGGAGCTGAAACAGTTTATTGAAAAACGTCTTAGACTCCTGAATCACCTAATAGATTTTGACAATTTCCCCATGGACAGTAAACCTGTGCCAATTTGAGTTAAGATAAATTCCATCACATAGCTGTTTTTGTTTCACTGTGCAATTCCATTCATGGCTGTGAAAGAACAGACAAGAAAATATCAGGGTTGTATTGTCCTGTGATAACCACTCCAAAGACATTCCTCGAAGATACAGCTGAACACAAGGAAGAAAGAAAAAAAAGGAAAGTCATATTGAAAAAAAACCAGTTCCATTGGAAACAAATATTGCAGTGAGCTATCCCTAGGGAGTTTGTGCCAGCAGTCCTGTAAAAACTTCATCCTCTGGCCTGCTGGATATGATCTCCCACATTTTCTCCTGTTTCTCTCTGTTTTCTGCTATGCTTTTACAAATTAAAGTCTTTGCAAGGTTACATCCTTGAGGTGGGCTGTAGTCAGCTTGGATTTTGAAGATAACAATATCAGTTGAAAAATTTCACAAAGAAATATGATTTTGGGATAAAAAATGGACTTTGGGATAAAAAAAAGGACGTTTACCTTTAGAGGTGTTGAACAAAAGTTTGTTGGAATAAATAGAAACGTGATAACTTTAATTGTCTTTGGATCAAAGTTTTGCACTGATTTATTCTATACAGGAGGAGAAACAAATTCACTTCTTTGACTTCCCAGCCATGCGATAACTCTCTTCTCTCTCAGTGTGTACTCGAGGCTGATTTTCCCCTCTATGTCCCTTTTCTGTGGTTCATGTTCTCACTCACTACTCTGAGTTACTGTCTGCATGTTATGGAAATCTGCTGATTGCTCACCTATTAACAACTCAATCCCAGAAGCCCCTTTCTATGTGAAACATGGGAGTAGCCCCTTTGGTCTTGAAGATCTCCTAGATTTTTGCCAAAAATGCATCAACAGAGGAAGATGAGAGCAATGACATCATTTACTAAAAACCACTAGGATAAAATGCCTGACAATATGGAAGTATAGAGCTGCTACAGCAATCCCAAAGGCCCAAACCCTACCATGCACGATATAGGGAAATCTTTTGCCAGCTTGCACAGTTAATTTAGTAGAAACAAGGACTAAGGGTCTGATCCAGAGATCTGCTTGAGCCAACAGGGCTTTTTCCAATTATTTCAGTGGGCTTTGGATCCTATCCTAAGACAGCATGACCACCATGAACAGCTGGGCAGGTGTGACCCTGTTATGCTTGGCCAAAGGAGTTATTTCCAGAGGCATCACGCACTGTGGCATGATGGATGGAACAGGGGAATGAGAAAATCATTTCGGCCACCCTTTGGCAAAGTTCTCAGGCAGTTGTTCAAAGCTGTGTCCACCCATCACTGCAGAACAATTCCTGTAGGCCTGTGCTTCCTTTTCTAGCAATCAATAGGATGTAGGATGGTCAAGTGGGTGAGTGAAACCACCTTTCATCTCTGAAAATGTGAGTTCACATCCTGTTGCAGGTCCCATGACAGTGATACCGGTGTTCTCTGCCCAGTTCATAGTTCATTTATTCACATCATCAGCACCAGATGCTGCCCCTGATATCTGACATCTCCCACTGGAGACAATATGAGATTGGCTTTTATATCAAATGTCACAGGAGTAGGTTGGCAGAGTTGTTTCATGTGGACTACAAGAGAATCTGACTTCATAGAAGTTCTCATAACACTATCACTGTGCTCTCTCAGCATCTGCTTTTGTGGTAGGGTGAGATTCATCACACCTGACCCAGATTCTTATCTTGGCTACATGTGAACTGCACAGAGGGGGTGCCTATCTTTCTCTTTCTGCTAGAGAATTCTAAACAACCAGCTGAGATTTTATGCTTTTCTTCTAGATAGATGATATAAAACAAAATGAATCACATTAAATCAGTCAAATTAGTACCACTAGATCAGAATTTTGCAAGAAACTTATTCACCATATAATTTATTCTTCTGAGGTTGCTTAGACCTTTGCCATGAATGATAACTTGATAAAAATATATGTGTTAAGATATGAAAAATAAAACGAAAACCCAACAAACAAACAAAAGACAAAATCCAACAGAAACAGAATTGGAAGTCCTAAGGGCATCTCTATTCAACGGCAGTATAAACTCAGTGGTATGAAACTTTTAAAGAATCAATAGTTACTTAAAATTATTGAAATGCCTTCTGTGTGAGCTCTATTTGACAATAATCACTCTGCACTAAGTCCTGATCCCAGATGATCTACAAAGATGCTTTCTATTCCCTCACCTTTTATTTATATCCAAATGTGGTCACAAGGTGGTAAGTTAAGGCTAATCTTTCTCAAATAAAAGAAAATACACACTAAATTAACACCACCATACATATGTAAGCTTTCCTCCTTTTTTTTGCTTGTCTTATTAAATTTGCAGCTTAGCAGAGTGCTGGATGTGTGGATCTCACACAATGCTGAGCAGACATACAGTGTGACTGTGTTAACATTATGTGGGAACCATGGCCAAGATTTTCAAAAGCTGGTGCCAGAAGTTGGGCTCCTAAATAAACCTCCAATTTGCCAAACTGGATAGTGCTCCACACCATCCAGTAAAGTCAGTAAGAGCTGCTGGATCTAACACCTATTAAAATTGTGGCAATTATTTGGGAATCTAGCTATGGTATGTATCCAAGCTAGCTAAGGTATGTAAACACATATCCTTTTCATTAATGGTGCATCTATAGTTCAGCAGTGCTGATGTCTACTGACAAACTAAAAAGAGAATGCTGTTTCTTGGGAGCTTCAAAAGGGTTTCCATTTCAAATGCATTGAAAACCCCAGTTTAAGTATCATGTCACATGGCTTCTTAGTCCCACTTAACTCTTGAGACTCAGGCACCCATAGAGTAGACACTCAGCGGGGATTTGATCATATTAAGTGCAGTAGGCACCTGTTTGGTGGATTTCATAGTGTCAAGACTGGGAAATTTTAAGCACTTCACAAGGAGAACTGAGAACCAGCAAGTCACTCTTGCGAGCATTTTAAGTATTCAGTATGAAACATTAAAGAGCAAAATATTTCTTAAACCTCTCCCATATCAGCGAATTAGATGTCTTAGTCTGGGCTTCCCTCCTAGGGAAGGTGTCTCTTGTCCTGGGAACTCATTGCTCCTTCCTGTTAGAGGTGTTTTACTTTTCATGGGTTAATTACCTCTCAGATTAGCCAAAACTAGTAATTGTAAAGTCTTCTAAGCTCTAAGTAAGTTTCCTTATCACTGATCCATCAAGCAAAAAGCAGAAGAATAGAGGAACTACCTTCAATCAGACACTTCTGTGTTAAATGGAGACCTCCAACACACGCAACACACTGAACTTAATTTGTAGAGTTTACGAAGAAACGCAAAGGCTGCACCCTGAGGGGTTAAGATCCAACAATGAGGACTGGTGTAAGCTGCCAAGATGCCTAGAAGTACTTTAAAAATGGGGTACTTATAGATTTATGATTTTCTGTGGATTAATTACAGCTGAGAGATGACTCTCAGGGCAAGGCACTTATGTGCCTCTGGAGGTTCAAACATAAGCCATTCTGAAGGTGAAACTTGGGTTCCCAAGAGGCCTAAATACTACGTGGATTCTCCTCTGTAGTCTGGTAAGAGCTGCACAATACATTTTGTATTTGGACATGCCTGCAAAAAGCCTTAATGCTTCTCTGCAGGAGGAATGAGTTGTTCCAGAAGGACTGAACACTCAGTAGGGAGACTTTCACAGTAACCTTGCAGCTGCTCAGAGCAAGCCTGGAAGAGGGCAGGGGAGAGGAGAACAAATCAGGTTTGTAGGAGACAAACAAACTGCAAATTTTAAATGGAATCGAACTCACTCTACCTCTGCAACAAAAAGCACAAAAAAAAAAAAAAAAAATTTAAGTCCACTTTTCTAAGTGTTTGTATCCCATTGATTGTGCAAGATTTGTTCTGCTCTGTTCTTGTGTTTGTCTTGAGCACTTTGTATTGGTTTTCCACTTAACACACCTGGCCTGTTGCTAGAAAAAAGCTGAGAAAATTAAGAGAGCATTAATCTGAGGCTAACTGAGCTGAGACCACCTGAGTGAGTGAACTTGACTTTGCAGGTGGCGCTTTGCAATTCTCTGCTGACCTCTGCCATCAGGAAAGGTGACAGGGCTTGCAGCATTTCGAAAGGCTGCTGTGAACTGAAGGTGATTCATGTTGGGGTAAACAGGTTGGTAGGTAACAGGAGGTGTAGGAGACTTTCTGAGGAAAATAAACCCATAAAGTGAAACATTTCACTTAATTAAGGAGCCCCATTTACAGTAGGGAGATCAAAGGAGAGAGGAATTGGAGAAGCAAAGAATGCAGTCTGTCCCATAAAAGATAGGTGAAAGAGGAAGATAAGTCTAAAAATAACAAGGGAAACCCGTGCAACCCTCAATGTTTTATGAACAAGCTTATTAAAGCAGCAAAACTAACCAGAGGGGAGGACAGGGGAGGCTTTTTGGCAGACAGTATTTCTCTGTGGCACAGCCAAGTCCCAATGGGATGGACACCACTCCTTGATCAGCCTGTGCCCTGGAGTAGCAGAAGAAAGAAAGGAAGGGGTTTCACTGAAGAAAGGGAGAGAAAGCAATTGAGAGAGAAAAAGATAAAAAAGGATGTCAGAGGAGGTTTAGGTTGGCTATCAGTAAAAGGTTTTTCACCCAGAGGGTGGTTGGGCACTGGAACAGGCTCCCCAGGGAAGTGGTCACAGCACCAAGCCTGACAGAGTTCAAGAAGCTTTTGGACAATGCTCTCAGGCACATGGTGTGACTTGTGGGGTCTCCTGCACAGGGCCAGGAGTAGGACTCAAAGATCCTGATGGGTTCCTTCTAACTCAGTCGATTCCATGATTCTGTGATTCTACAACTACAGGAGAATCTGAGGGCTTGTAAGAGAACTTATTTAGAAAATAAATAACACCAAGAATTAAAGAGCTCAGGACTGTATTCAGATGGAACAGAAAGAGGTGAGACATTAAACTCTTCAAATGGACAAGAGCAATGTGCTGGGCTGTTTCTTCTTGTAGCTAAGTGACTCAGACTGCCAGATTCTTACTCTGCTTATTCAGACCTTTGTTTTGATCTTCTGACAAATCAGATCAGTAAGCTATCTAGACCCATCAAAAACATTTGCTGTTGCCCTGGATAGCATTTAACAGTCCTGCGTTCTGCAGGTGGTCAAACTAAATGTTTATCTGCATCCTTAAACATTGACATTCCTCTAAAAATCTGACCTTAATGACATTTACTCGCCATCAATGAAATGAGGATGACTCCTGTGTATCCCATCAGAATTTCCAAATGGGCACTACGAGCTCCTGTGAAACCGCAATGGTTACAGCTAAATAAATAAACTAGAAAAGTTTCTTCCTCCTAATTCACTGAAAACCTTGTTCAAATGCCTTCTGTGATTACTGGGAGGATGAAAACTCTGCTTCAGAATGCAGAACACACTTTAAAGAAAGTCCTCCATGGTTTCTTTATTAATGGATAATTTCCTGAGTGAAATCGTAAGAGACTGGAAGAAAACTGGATTTGTTATTTGGGGACAGCTGCAGATATACAAGTCCAATTTTTAAACAGCTAAAGCAGAGAGAGCAAAAGCTCCCTTGGTTTTTCAACTCGCCCTTTGTGTCGGAGCTGCCTGCTTCATGCTTTTTTTTCTGTCTCTTTTTATTTTCAGCTTCCAAATGGAAATAGACTTGAAGTCTTGCCTCTGTCTAATTCCCATTATTTCCACTTGCACTTTAATACCGCTGAGAGAAGTTAAAGAGCTGTATGTCTTGCAGTGTCAGTGATGTGGAGTGTGCCAGAGGTTCCCTATCACCATGTCCAGGGGTCTTCCAGAGACAGCAGAGGGCAGGCAGACCCTGCCACAGCTCCGTGACACTGGCAGGCTGGGGCTCCTGCTGCCTGCTCCCCACTCAGCATTGTAAAGGCATGATATCATGGTCGTGTTGGGAGTTTATCTCACACACAAATTGCCACAGGAAGCATTTTGTCAAAATTTCAATATCAAAGTAGTCCCAGTCTCTATAGTGAGCAGCTTTATTTACTTAGGAGATAAAGGCAGCAGAGCAGAAAGTTAAATTAGGGTAAGCAGTCTCCTGCTTCTGTACAAATGCTGAAAGGAAGTCAATGCCTCTCTCAAAGCCAACCACCAAAAGAAACGCATTTCCTAGAATAGCCATTTTTAGACTTTGCCAGTAACTTAAAATATAGCATATATAGAATCAGAGCAGTGTTGGCTATGCCAGCTGTAGGAAACACTTAGGAGAAGCTTAAATTTCAAAAGTGTTCTAGTAACTTTAAAAAAGGTGGATTATCCCTCTTTGGCTTTGTTCTGAGCATTCCTGAACCACCTCATAGCTGGCAAGAAATGATGAAATTAATCTTCAAGGAAGAGCACTTCAGCATTCACACTGCACTGCCCTGCAAAATTCATGCTGCCTCTTTTCCTTGCCTTTTAGCACTGTACTGCTTTTCCAGATCCCACCCTAAATCTGTCCCTATCCAGGTTTGGCACAGCCCATCACAAGACAAGAGCATGGCATGAATCTACTTACTTGGATACCCTACATTAAACTACTGAGCCTGAAGTGTTTTGCAGTCCTGCTCACTTAGACAGAAGATAAAAACTTATGCAGCAATACATTTACCTTATCTATACGGCAAATACTACAGATGTCGCTCTTCTGAGAGCTTTCTTCAGTAAATCCACTTCCCTTCATAGTTCCTGGTCAGACAAACTCCTACAGAAACCCACTGACTATGGAAGTTCAGAGGACTTTTATGATACTATTTTCTCACAGCCATTATCAGGTGCTTAAAGGAAGTAGTCCGAAAGCTAAGGGTTGGCTTATGGAAAATATTTATCTTTAAACTTTCCAACTTTTACAATACTTGCAACCATGGATATTCAAATCAGTGATAAAGATCAGCACTGACAGGCTTCAGCATGACGTTTCCTTCCCTGCAGATCCCAGCTCAACCATGTGATGGCTAATACACTCAAAAATGCAATGAGCTTATGACCCATCTATCTGTGCAGAGTGTTCATCCTTATGGGGCACTCTGAGCTTTTCAAGAGAGTTATTTTAATCTCTTTAGATGCCATGGGACCAGCTATTGTTCTCGCTGGCACCATTTTTGTACTTGAAATTAAATTCATCTGAAGTTCTTAACCAGTCATGGAGTTGCACACAATTTTTTTAAAAAAATTGAATGTAATCTTCTTTTCTGGGGGCAGTATATATTCTGCATGACAGAGAGATGTGTAAGCCTGCAATGCCTAAATTGTCCAAATAAGCTGCGATTTGCTCCATCAGGGCAGATCCTGGGCAGGCCAAATCAGTCTCTGAGCTGTTTTGGTCTTTAGAGAGAGAGCTGCCTCTGAGGCTCATTCTCAGCTGAGAGAAAGGAATCAGCACTCAGGGCCTGACCTGCTGAGCCCTGGGACCACCACGTGCAACAAACAGCATGAGCCTGGACCGTGCAACTGAGTGCAGTGGAAGGATGAAGAAGAAAACATAGAGACACAAGGAAATGTGTGAAAAGATGAACTACTTGGCTTGAGGCAAAGGTTACACCAGTGTTGATGTCAGAGAAATAGGGCAGAGACTGCCAGATGACTTCTAGGCCAGGTCCTTCATCACTTGGCTGGCTGCCTAACGTGAGTTCACTGAATACCAGACCAAGAGAATGTAAAGCTATTCCAGGTAAAATTGTTGCTCTTTCATATTCCACATATGAAGAGCTGCTCAAAGTTTTTAAAGTTGACGTATTTTTTGAAAGTACCATTTCTTCCTTACCTGTACTGTTGGTCTGTGCTTCTTCAAATTTAATAACATTACAGAAGTGGGCAAAGAAAGCTTTAATAACTTTCTCAAAGTTTTCCTACTTGCTTTGGCCTGTTACAGCTCAAGTCTAAGAGATTGGGATTACAAGTGTTTCCAGACACCAAACTTCTTTTTTCTTCCTGTTACTTGTTTTTTATCACATAGAATCTCCAGTGATTACCTCCTTATTTTATTTCAAAACTCAACACATGCATAAACACACACAACAGAATCCATGGCAGTATCTCAATGACTTTAACAGACACACAGATAACAGAAATACAAAACTTCAAACAAAATACCTCATGATAACTTAATACTCCATAAAGAAATCCCTTTGGCTTTTTATGAAGTATTGATGCCTTAGAGGTGATCCCAACAGATAGAAATATAGCAGTACACTGGGAGACCACAATATGAGAGACAATCAGGAAATAGTCTGGACACAATGTTATCTCAGAGACATGGAAAAATGTATATTTATATACCTGCAGGGTAGGTACGAGTCTGAGCTGTCAACAAAAGGGAAAGAGTTGAGAGGATAATTTGAAACATCCTGAACGGAAAATATAAATTACCAGCGTGGGGAGGGGTGTGAAGCATAATTGCTTTTGAGTAAAAATAGAGGTCTGTAATCAAGGAGACACTTACTGTACCAGGCCTGGGATACGGGATGCGACCTTCGTACTGCACCCACCGGTGATCCGCACTCTCCTTGTGGGCGTAGGGGCCATTGAACACAGCCCTGATCTCTGCCATGCTGTACACACACACTGCGGAGCCCTTGAACACCGAGCTGCAAGAGAAGACGCACTGGTGTGCACATTGCAGACACCCCTCTGGTGCCTCAGCCAGGGAATTAACAAACTGCACAGAGCCTAACAGGGTTTGGATCAATCCTACACCTGATGGTCGATGTAAGCAGTGCTAAATAACAACGTGCACAGGTCTGATAACTACAGATATTTAATGTCGCTGTTGTTACAGCTTAAAGCTTTGCTCGGTTGAAACCTGGATTAGCCTTTGGGACCACTTGACAGACTGTCAGTTTTTCTAGTGGCTGACGTTTTCCAGCTATCATTTACAAGTTATTTGATTAGAATTTTATCCAAATGAAGGACATTCCTTTACATTGTGTTGGCATCTGGAAGCCTGTATGTTAGTGATATAGGTGAGGTCCCTGAGAACTACAAGTTGCACTGGAAAGACAAAAAAAAAAATGATATAAAAATAAACATTTATTTCTTTTTCTATTATTTTTCCTTTTTAAAATGTATTTTTTTAAAAGAAAACCCAAAACGCTTCAGTTTTCCAAAGAACACCAAGCCAAGTTTTTGAGTGGAATGCACTTTAGTTACTTCATAAGCCACTTCATTTATTGTGCAATATTTACTTCATTTTAAAATATTTTCTGTGGTTATATATGCTAGGAAGCTATGTGGTGACTGCTTCTGAACTAGGGAGTGTCTTGGCAATTCTTCCTTGTATCCATATTGGTCAGCATTTAGCTAGCCATTATTTACATTCAATTCAAAGGTTCTGGAGACAAAAGAAACAATTCTTTATTTTCTTTCAACAATTCTATAGACAGCACCTCGCCATTGTAGATGAGAGGTCATTAATTAATTAGTGCATCCCCTTGAGATAAAGTTGGGTTACTCTATCATAAACTCCAGTCTATAAAATCACTTAACTATAACTTTAGAGAGTATTTTTGATACTAAGAAACAGCAGATGTCAAGTTGTTGCTTACAGAAAGAAATTATGCTTCACGACAATAATTTGCCTAAAATAGCAATTACTGGTTGCTTAATAAAAATGACAGAAATTTATAAATTTAACTGGATGAGGTTGAAGTAATATAGAATGCTTTTGACTTTTGTATTTTCATCATTTTTTACAATCTTTCTCAAAAGTTAGGCACACAAAGGTTTAGGGACATAATTCATTATTTCCATTTCTGAAAAATATTGTCCCTAGTGACTACAGCTCTGATATTGGAAACATCATTCCAGCAGTTTCTAACTGCTCTCAGGAATCAGGATCCAGTATAGAAGATCTGAGTATTTACAGAAGTATGAAAGACCTGACTAAAATCTTCACCATTTGTTTCCAGAGGCAAACATGATCCTAACACATACCTTGTTGTAGTGAAGACTCCATATACCAGAGGGTTTCTCTCATCTCTTGTAGAAAGTAAGAATATATCTTCTGCAATTAGAAAAATATGTTCGGGGTTTTTCTTTTTTTTTTAGTTAAACATCTACTGACTATTTCTGCATTTACCATTTATAATTTGGAGATTTGCAAAATGTAACAAGGCTTTTTTTTTGTTTGGATTTTAATTTCTGCCATGCGATTTTGTGCTAATATTCTGAAATGAGCCCATTTGCACATAGTCTGGGTTTTATACAGAATCAGTTTTTCACTTTCCAGCTTTTAGAGGGAAAGGGAAAAAAAACCATCATTCTGGTCAGATCAATTTTAGTTATAATCAGGGACTTTTGATCAAAGTCAGAGCTATTACTACCCCTGTTTGGAAGAGGAGTAAAATCAGAACAAGACATAGTGATTCTACAAACAAGAGGGGGGAAAAACAAACAAACAAACAAGAATAAAAGCAGGCATTACTAATGTCAAAATTGACCATTAAAAAGAAATCAACTTACGCAGCTCATCAAAATGTGTGTCTGCTCCTTCAGGACCAGGTATGGAACACACAAGCCTGGCTTTCAGAAAAGTTGTCCACTTGTTTATCAGGCTTCTTTGGCCTCCCATATCATTCTAACAAAAATAAAATAAAAACACTTAAATATTAAACAAATGAGAGCTTGTAACATATGGCAGCACAGTATGGACAGCACAGTGCTGCTTCTGTCTGATTCTACAGTTTGCTCTTACCACAACAACATCAAAGTCTTTTTTAAATTTTTTTTCCCTAAAAAAGTGTAAGACAGCCTTTTTCTAAGTAGCTTCTATAGTCACTTCTCAGCTCAGAGAGTGGGCAACTCAAATTTCCTAATTATACCCAAATCTAATTGCAAAGTTCCTTCACCAGCTTCTTACCTGGAATGCTGTGAAAACACAGGTCTATATCACATGACTTCTTGCCCCCCGTGAGGCTAATTTTTGCAATCAGTTGTTCTTCAAGAATTCTTTACAAACCAAGTAATAGAACAGCATAGTTTGGATAGATTTCTTAAAAAAGAAAAACTATATTCACCAGCAGCTTACAATGTAAACACTGCACTGTCTGCTTTGTGTACATAGTACAGAGAGAAATGCATTCCAGGGAAAACAAGTCATATTATTTTAATAATCATTGTTATGGAAATATCAGTATATCCTCCAAAAAGGAGAATTTTTTTAAATTTACTTTATTATGGGTTTCCAAAACATAAGCATGCTTGCCCGAATTTCCTTTAGTCACTAGAGAAAGAAAAAAAATCTATAAAGGGTCACTTGAAATTTGAATTACCCTTCTGAAGGGTAAGTGTCCTTCTACCGACTTGGAATAGCAGAGAGGTATGGGCAGTGGATTTTAGAAGATTTAAACTTCAAAAAGCTGAACTAGGAGTTTGCTCAGTACTCCTTCCACTGCGTACATGAAAAATCTAATTAATGACATGTATCTGTCCCCTGCTGGTCCCGAACAGCAGAGCTATTTAGGTTCTGCAAAGCTATTTAGGCCGCAGAACTTTTCATCCTGAAAATGGTAAGGGCAATGAATGATACAGCAGCAGGAACCAGGAATACACACATTTAAGAGAAATGTTACCCCCACCAGCAGTCTCCCAGCTGTAGGTTCTGAATTACCCCAGGAAGGTGCCTGTTTCTTTCAGTTACAAACTCTGAAGCTTAGGGAATTTGTGCTGTAAATCTAAGGATCACAAATTTGGCTATAAATATTCAACTCCTTCAAATGCATTAGGAGAAATTACTTTTTTGTTAATTGACTTTGCAGCTCTGAAGGTACAGAACCAGCCAGCATGAAACACCGTGTGGTGGAAATTACATGTCATCACCACAGATTGTATTTGGCCCTTCAGGGCTGTGTCATACATATTACAGGCATTCAGAAAGATGGCTTTAAGTGCTGAAATCACTTCACAAGGAGTAACACTTCTCTGGTAATGCACTCTAACTGCTTTCCCTTTTCATGTACCTGCTACTTTCAAACAGATTAGCTCAGCTGGAAATGATTCCTGTTAATATATCGCCTTTGGAACTCCTACTCTTACAAGAATTGCTGCCTCCTCTCTTGATTTCCTGAAGTTCTGCCCAGTCTGGAGCTTTGCATCTACCCAACAGATTTATTACAAAGGTGTCAAAATTAGCAGCCTGAAGCCAATGGCAAAAAGAAGCTCTGCCTGTGTGTGTTCTGTTCAAAGGCACGGCAAATAAACTTTGTGGTGCAGTTAAAACCAAATAACTACAAAGATATAACAAAAAATCTTAAAAAGCAAGGAGTATTAAGCTTTTCCTTCCCCTGGCAATTCGGACTAGCTAAGCAAATCTCACATTGCAAGGCTCTCACTTTGATTTCTAGTGGATGCAGTGCAGCTTCACAGGAGATGAGATGGCTCAAACTGGCTAGGATCAGAAAACAGAAAGAAAGTGTGGAGCAAGTGATGGGGCTGGAATGAAAAAAGGACCCTTGTCTAGTTCCTCCTCCTGTCACTGCAGGGATTCAGCTTCTTCAACCGATGGGAAGATGTGTACTTGTGTTTTACTACCCTTACATTGTGATCCACCACAGCATTTTCACAAATGTTTACTTTAAATATATTAGTAGTTCCATTGAGTTCCTAAAGAGCCATGCGAACCAAATACTGTGCTCAAAGGAAGTAATCTTAGCAAGTGCTGTGTGCTTTGAAGGATAAGATTCCACTGGATTTAAGACGTATCCATATTTGCTTGCTCTCAAGCCAGGACACGATGTTAACTGTGTTATTTGAATTTAAGAGACATTAGAACAGACATTCTCTAGGTGTGTCTTACAACAGTTGCCAGAAGTTTGGCCAAAAGTTGCCAAAATAACACTGTACAGTTTATAACGGAGCAAGGGGGACTCAATGACCAGCCAGCATTCCAAGAGCTACCAAGTCCTTCTGAAGCCAGAGAATGACAAATTTATGCTGCATAAATTGAGGGACTGAAAAGACCTTTCACTGATTTAGACAGCTGCACATATAATATGCTGACATATCCTTCAACATGCTTCTTCCTACTGCCATGGCTGAATGAAATAAAACCCATTTTACTAGGAGAATGAGTTTAGTTTGAGCTTTTGGGGGATTTTTTTGATTAATAGCTATATAGTACTCTTCAATTCTAGATGTCATCTCTGATTAATACAGTGTCTTTCCCTTCCTATGATGTGCCCAGGATTCATTGAGACTGACTGAGGAAGTGCAGGAACTGACAAAGGCCGTGATGATTTTATCTACATCCAGAATTAGTTCAGCTCAGATCAAGGAGGTCCTGAAGCTATAAACAGTATAGGAATATCTTTGCTCCTGGAGTCTCAAGTAGTATTAATTTTAAGCTCTGGAAATGTCTATTTTTTTTAAGGGCACCCCTTTCATTCCTTATGCTATTTTTTGGTGCATATTAGGTCAGTCTTTGACCCATCTTGAGGCTTCAGGTGCTGCATAACTTGCAGTTGTTCTCCTTTCCTTCAGACCATGTTGACATGAACTCATTCACTTGCACTGTATCTGCCCACTTTGGTATAGATTCCTTGGACCATCATCGTTCATGATACCTGGCCTCTGAGAAGCTGCACAATACCCAAATTATTCTTGAGACTGGGTTGCCACACAGAATCTTTGTCGAGAAGATTATTTAATAGTATCAGTCTGTAATGAATCACTGAAGTGTTCAAATGCTATGAGCTGGTTGTAGAGCAGGAGATAAATATAATAAGATGTACAGGCTGGGTAGCCAGTGGATCAGAAGAAATGCGTGGCAGAGCGAAAATCACCAAAGCTAAGTCCAGTTAGTGCACAGGTGAACACAAATAAGGATTAAACACAGTCATAGACTCCTAAGACGGCCACTGAACTGATTTATACCAAGCAAAGGGTTGCCTCAAGCCTGTTTAAGTAATAAACTGGATGTACTAAATGATTTTTGACAAGAGATATGGTCTGAAGACAAAGAACTCTAGATATTTCAGGGAGATTGGACAAGAAGACAAGATAAATTTAAGTGCTGAGAGAAGGGGAAGGCAGCATGAGCAAGCCTTTCATTCCATAAATATGGCTAATCTTGTAGCAGCCAACTAGCCTCAAGTATCTGAAATCTTATCTCCCAAAATATCACTTCTAAGCACACTGGATTAGCAGTGTTTACTATAAACTTTGTTACTGGACAGATGAAGGCACTTAGGACTGCATATTTCATTTTGAATATAAATAAAGCTTTAATTAGCACTTACTGCTTTGTAATCTCACAAGCTGTAACAAATACCAACACTTCTGCCTGAAATACCTTCTTTTTAACAGAAAGAAGTGCCTGTAACATCTTGGTTAGTTGTGTTTGCCCGGGTTAGAAATGTAGATAATTGCCAGCTAGAAGGGGGGCCCCATTCAATCTGTCACCTGTTGAGGAAATATTACCCCAAAATATCACAAATATTTAAACCCAGAAATTATCTAGATAAATGGGGAAGTAATCCAATATGACTTCAATAAATCACACAGACTCTCATTTACAAAAATCCTAAAATTTCATCCCTTTTCAATGAGCTGGCTGCAGAAAACAATTTGTTGGAGTGAGAAATCAGGTTTCCACCAAATTACATTAAGAATTCAAATATCTAACGTCCAACTTCAATGAGTACGGGTAAGTGTATAGCTTTCTGAGATCCAGGAAGAATGCAATTTAAATGGTACACTGTAAATTTTGTGAAGTAATTTAAGGTAATATCATACACCTCTCTTGGGAGACTTCATGCAAATTTCAGTTTTCTGATCTGCAATTTATGTGCAACTGAGCAAAACCAGTAAGTTTTTCAAACCCTCTGGCTAAAGATAACTTCATAATGCAATTAAAAGCCATCAAAAAAAATACTGCTCTATGATCAAGTGATTTAAAAATCAACTTATATTACAGACTTTCTGTCATTATCTATTTTCTGTTCTATTGTATTGTATATACTATATAAATATAGCTTCATTAAAAAGAACAGATCTTGGAATCCAGTAGGCAGGAAAACAGATGGCAATGAAGCTAAAGAACATCTGCATCTTTGGGGTTTTAAATCTCTTATTTGCTTGTAAGTAACAGTGACAAATTGAACATTAGAACAAAAAGTGCAGTTATCTGAAAAATCAGTCTACATCAAAGATGTCAAACACTGTGATTCATAAAACTTTAAAGACAGTAATTATCCTGAACAGCCTCTAAAAGGAAAAAAAAAAAAAGAAGGAAGAAAAAAGAAAGAAGACAATGAGTGGAATTTCTAGAAGCAGGTTATTAATTACAGCCAGTGGCAAGATGTGCAGAAGGACTATCCAAAGAGAATTCCTGGCCTGAATAAAAGGAAATGCTGGAGAATAGAGGGGAAAAGTGCTGAAACTGCAAAAGGCCCTGGAGCTTTTCTCTTATTGAAGCCTAGCTATGTGACAAAGCTACCAGAAAGAAATGGCATCCCCTGCAGCAAAGCCTTGTATTATGGAGAAAAAAACCCCCGACCTTCTAGCTGACTTTATAAATGGAGAAACAGCCAACGGTCTTCTTTCAACTTCTATCTTCAAATTCACAGTTCTTTTATAATTATTTCGTTTTACTTTACATATTCTGTCCCCACTCAACTCCGTTAGGTGTCGACCTAATGGGAAAATTAAATTTTCTCCTTCAGGAATTCAGGTTCAAAATTTCTTGTCCAAACCATACTGATGTCAGACGAAAGATTCCTCCCCTGATTTCAGCATTCTGCAAGTTACATCCAAAAACATCGAGCAGCATGTGAAATGTGACTTGAGAGAGAATAAAAGTGCAGTTGCAATGTAAGGAAGAGAAAGAAGGCACATGAGATTTTAGAACTTTGACTGCTCTGCTACAGATGCACTGAGTAAACTTGGGAAAGTTACTTCTCCCCCGTGTCTGCAGTCCTCACCGGGCAATGGGGTGGTGACTGTTTAGTTCCTGCTCCTCAATCAGGCTTGTTTTTATTTCATTCAGAACAACAATGTACTCACACTGAGCATGCATAACTGTTTGTTTCACTATGGAAATGCTGATTTTTATTTTGGAATGTATTTAAACGTCACACCCAGAGGTTTCTACCAAATTATCTTTGGTTGGGATCCAGACTGGAAAATCTAACTACACAGCAAAGAAAAATTCTGGACTGTTACCAAAATATACCATGAAAAAAAAACCCCAAAAGAAACAACAAATCCAGAAACTAACAGGCTCAGGTAAAGACAAGGAGATGAAAACAGCAAGTTTGAATGTGGTTTGGGACAAATGAAAGAATAAAGTTAAGCACCGTTTTACCTTAAGGGCATTCAGCAATCCTGCTAAGATTATCTCCAGCAGGTGTGCTAGTGTTAAGAATATTCTCTCAAACTGTTCAAATGCTATCACAAATTAGATGTACTCTACGATATCCACCATTAGGCTGTTCCTTCCAAATTCAGTGGAAATCTGAAATTAGCAAAGGCTTATGGCTGAACTAATAAAATATGTTATGGAATTCTCAGGAAAATCTACCTTAAATTTTGAGTATAAACTGTCCATGGTTTATTCCAGTGTCTTTGACTTGCCTTTACCTGTCTCTCATCTATATTTTCATATATACATAACATAAATTATATTATATAGATACATAAAAGGATATAGAAAGCGAAAAAAACCTTCAGGTTGTGAAAGGTAGCATTCTTGATCATGAAGCTACAGGCAAGTCAAGTGGTTAGATAGGTCATGCAATTAATGTCAAAAAGGAGATCAGAATTTACACAGTTTGAACAGACTGAGAGCACCGTGAAACCGGAGCGGTGTGAGACGCAGCACTGGGATAAACTGGTTTCTTTCTGAACAAATAGGCTTGAATTTGCCATTCAGAATTTCACACAGCATTGATAACCACAGGCTGAGAGCTGGGAAGGGCATGAGGCCAAAAAAAAAGGGTAGGTGATCATCTTAGAGAGTCCTTTAGAATTCGTAACTCTCAAACACCTGTATTTACAACAATGTACTCAACAACAGCAAAACTGTAAATGATGGTACATTCTCATAGTAAATGTACTGACAAAGGACAGAAAGATAATTTTACCTCATAAGGGAATTTCAAAATCAGAAAGTCATTATTTGCTAGTCTTTGAACATCTGAGTCGAATCACTCAGAAGTCAGGGACTTTGAATCAGCCACAGGAACTCCACTGCAATTAACTCTATAGGCTTCCACTTTTGAGCCAGGGGGTTACTGATAGTGTCTTTTGCAATGAGTCTCTCTGGCAACTAGGATGCCTTTCAGAGTTTCCTTCAGAGGTTGTGCAGCTGCATTTCCATAATATAGTTTTTAAAGCTCTATCTTGACACTGCAAGTTCTTTTTCACTTTCCCTGAGGCTCAGTAAAATTCAGTCACACCTCTTTACATATAAGCACAATTTACATATTTTTGCCTCATCTGTAAATCATGATTTCCCCCCTCAAAACACCAATAATATTATTGAAACACACCCATGAGGGACAGAAATTTACAAAACTTCCTATACTTATACAACCCTTGCCAACAAGGGAAATTGGACCAAAAGTCCTGACAAAGTCTGATGTTATATCTCTTAATCCATCACAGTCAGAAGCAGATACTCCATGGAACTGGCCTGTCTCCAACACATCAGCCCTTGAAAATAAAATCATCATGATGAGCATCTGCTTTTCTACATAATTTGAAGATTTTCAAATGGCACATAATATTCAAATATCCAGTTTGGAAGTCCAAGAGGAGCTGGCTGCCAAAAGACTGCCGCAAAGATGCTCAACGGGCAAATGAGGGCCAAGGCTGTTCTAGGGATGGCTTTTTCAGAGGGTTTTTAATCATTATCATTGAGAAAACAAGAAAAAAAAAATACTACCCATGGCTGGCATTGTGGCTAGGCAATATTATGGTGAAAAAGGAGGTACGTAAGCATGTAACACACAGTAAGTTAAATCTCGTCTGGAATGAGTTGCCTCCAGAACTGGAAGCAGGATGGCTGCACAAGCATGGCTCTGAGCCCAGGCTAATTAGCCCTGCTGAGAACATGTTAACATGGCTATTTCGCTTCCGGGACCCTGGCGAGTGCGGCTGAACGGGAAAGCAGGACACTGCCAGGACAGCTCCAATGGCTTTGGAGAGAGATCAATTATCCACACAGTGATGCATTACACGATATAGAAATGCAAATAATGTTAATGGCTCAGTCATCCTCAGTCACAGTAAAGGCATGGCTAGACTGTTTCCAGGACAAGAAAAACACCTCTTTACTTTTACATACAAGCAGCCCTGTGGCAAAGCCCACCAGAGACTCTGGACTTGGAGCCGCAGCAGAACAGCTCCCTCCTGCCATTCTGGGAATACAAATTGCTTAAAGCACCAGACAGAAGGCAAGGTCATAGCCTTGAACTCTGCTGATGTTCATGGCTTTGGAAATAAATTACATTACCCAAAGGTGGAATGCAGGGTGTGTCCAGGGCTCTCCACTCAGGAGCTCTTAAAATGATTACATTCCACCGTGCTTAGGAAGCACAGTTTAACCAAGAGGGCTGTGCCTAATTGCTGTATTCTTTTCCCCAGGTACAGCTTGGTATATATAGGGGTGGAATGGCATTCCAAAAAAAAAAAAAAGAGAAGACAAAGAGCTCACTTGTTCCCACTAGAACAAAGGCTGCTTCTGCATACTGAACACTTCGGGAAATATGGGAAATCATCAGGGGCTGAAGTGATTTCTTGGCAGTTGAGGTCTCAGAAACCAGCCTCTAAGCCTGCATGCCGTAACTTTTGCAATACATCACCAAAACCATTAAAGAGGAGCTTGTAACACAGCAAATGCAAACCGCTATAATAATAAACAGGATTTTCATACTGCAGCAGAGAGACTACTGCTTTTGGCTAATTTCCACTCCATTCCAATACAATGAGGCTGTAATTATGAAAAGATGTGTTTCTATATAGATAACAAACAAACAAAAGCTCCAACAACTTTCTTCTCTCTCCAAAACCTTTCTGTGGACTCCTCCGTGTTAGGATTTTTACTTCTCACTTTATTTGAGTGGGTGGTTTCTAGGGCTATTTTTGTGCATATATGAGGTTGTCAAGAAATAGAATTACAATTCTGCCGTCATTTAGTGGTTCATATATACAAAAAACGTAGCTGACTTGTTACTTGACTGCACAGGGCACAGTGCATGTATGCTGCAATTTTTTAAAATTTTTTTTCCAAAATCTTGCTCAGTGTGTAATGACTGCGTCCTGTCTTTATCTGAAGCAAAGTGGTTCAGCATTGTGGGTTTGAAGACAATGTAGCTGCAAAAGCTTATGCCTGTGTTTCTAGAAATAGAAACAAGTGGGTCCATGCTCATAAGAAGTTAAGGTTTGTACAATCATTTAATATACATATGTGTAACTGCATGCATTTTTAAAAAAGAAATAAACTTTGCTGGCTAATCTTCAATAGTAGTTTTTCTATTTACTTATGGCCTTACATGAAAATAAAGCAAATGACCCCAAAGACTGCAATTTATGTAAGTATTAACATACCATAAGTAGTATCAGGTACTGCAGATAGGGCACTGATACTTTTTCTGCCTCACTCAAACCAAAAACAGGAAATGCCATTTTCCATGATAAATTACACAACTGGTTCTGAAAGTGACTGTTGAAAGCACTTCCTCCCCAGTCCCACTGATATCCCTCAGTGACACAGAACAGATGACGTAAGCCTGAGTGAGTGCTGTGGCTGCAGAGGCTGCGTCAGTGCAGCCAGGCTGCAGGACACTATGTATGGCCTGAGGAACAGGACAAGGGACAGCTGTTTGACTCTGGGCAAAGAGCTGCCAGCAAGAGTATTGCAGTCTTCTGAGTCTGAAAGTAGCTGGGAAAGGGGAATGCTTTCCAGAGAAGATTTTCCCTAAGGGCAAGGATCAGTGAGAGATCATATTGTTGAACCCTTGAATATTAGGCAAAGGATAGGCTGCATTGACTAAGCTTCTTATTAAAAACAAGGACTATTCTAATTTCAGCATGTGTTTTCTGGCATTAATGCACAGGAGCCCTGCGGCACAGTGAGGTAAAGAGCAATTGAGTTCTAGTAAAAAAACCTGTGTTTACACCAAACAAATTGTTTCAAAAGTTGCTGATCTCCTCCCATCCACTGCTATTCTCTGCTTAACACGGAAAGAAGGCAAAGGCTTAACTTTGTGCAGCAGAGGTCACATTAATGAGACCATGCAAGTAGAAATTGCTGTTACCAACTGCTGCAATCAAAGACATTGTTCCCGTATCAGAGACAATTAAGCAGAGCAGATGTTTCATACCACTGCTCAGATCCAGAACAAATTAGTCCGTAAACATATTTTTTCTATTTGCATATTTTAATTTCTATTAAATACCCATAATAATTCTATTTTTATTATAATAATTAGCACCGTAATTTTTTTTATTTGCAGGTAATTAAGAAAAATATCCAGAAAAAACAGGAGCCTGGATTATCCAAAGAATTCTGCAACCAGTGGGAAGTGCTCAGTAGATAAAGAAGACAGTGCAGAACTATTAATAATAATCACCTTGCTTATCAGTTTTCATTGTTTTGCTTTGACTATTAAAAATAAAATTCATGACATTTTTCCTGTTAACATGATTACTCTACAAATTCATTCTCATTTGAGGTATGATTATACCCAGTCATTAGGATTTCCTTACAATACATTTGCTTTTATTATGATATCTTATCTCGTCTTTTCTCTAGGTAAAGGATGCTAGAGATCTCTAGCCAATATATCTTAGTTTACTATACTCTCTCATGTGCCTTGGCTTGAAAATGTTGTCTATCAATTTCTCCTAATGCATTAAGTGCTTTCTCATAATCAGCAAATGCCATGTCTAGCAGCAAATCATGTGTGTTTGCATTTCCATTCTGCCATTAATCACACTGCCGTGAAATACCCAACCAAAGATTATCCATTCTTTCGTCTGGCTAAAAACCTACTACAGGACTGATTTATGAATGAGTTTTTTGTTTTCTTAACACTTTAGGTCAAGGACAGAAGTGTGAAATGGCTGTGGCCACTGAAATCTCAGCTGGAGTCGTGAGTTTGCTGGACTGCAGAGCAGTTTTAGATTTACATATCCCTACACTTGTCCACTCTCCATTTTTCAGTGTGTGTCCATAGCTGAATGGGTGCTCTTCCCCTACACACATCTTACTGCAGATCACAAACTGTTGTTCATTTACTAATTTCCATGTTTCTTTAGAAGGTAATTTTCACTGCCAGCAGAGTCACATTGCAAGTCAGAAAATGCAAGTCACTGACAGCTTGTGAAAAAAATATCATAGAAATGTACTTACTTGTGTGACTGCTGTTGTGTTGCTGATATCTAGTTCATCACATGAGACAAACATCTGGTCAAAGCTTGTATTTACTAATATGAAGACAGCTCTAAAGTCCTATTTTCCTGACCTTTACCAGTCATTCCTGGGTATCTGGACTCACTGAGGACCTAAGGACAGGGTGGGAGCACTTACACTGACTGCTTCTGTTACTACAGAATGTAGAAACAGAATGTTCTGTGGGACAGGGGAGTGGACAGAGGGCGTGTCTGAGACAGAACTCTACAGACCCTTCTGCTGCTGTGGGTAGAGACCTCAGTACAACCATCAGGCTGTTAAACAGCAAACTACACTGACTGCAGCCTTCATTGCAGAACTGCTTCTTCTTCTCAATACCATTTGAGGAGGCTTCTGCCCTTGCCAGAGATGACAGAGATGCTTCCAAAGAAGATTGCAGCCTGTGAAAGCCTCAGTCTGCGTATACCATAGGGACACAAATCTTTTGTAAGGGGCACACCCAAGCATAATGAAGGAGAAAGTGAAGGAGCAATCATTTAAAGGAGGACAGACACCAGCCAAATGAACTTTTTACACTGCAGCAGACCCAGGGTCTGGCTCCTCCTGGTCAATGGGTCAAGGATTGCTCTTCTTCCCAAGGGAGGAAACCTCCAGGCAGATGTGGGTGTAGCTCAGAAACTGTGTACTTTTTTAGCCTCCCTTCACTCCAACTGATTATCAGGAATGTGCAGAAACAAATGACTGACCCCAGCTCTCAGTAATGCCCAGGAATGATGTACAGAGCTAGGCTGAAGGGATGGGTTTGTACATCCATGCATTCAGTGGGCACTTTTGACAAAACCCCAAATACCTTGCCACTGTGTACACTTTGACACATCAATCCTCACTGAAAGCTCATGAAACAAAGCAGGACATTGTTGCACTTGTGAAGGTCAATACTTTATTGTTCGGACACAAGATTGTAATTTATAAGCATGTTAGCTTTTTCAAAAGAGGTACACAGCCAATATCAAGTCTATTTTTTGACAACTAAATTTCAGATGGCATTAGCAATCTATGTTCAGAAAAATTACTATGATGGCTCATCGGGTAATAAAGGGGAAAACAGATTTCTCACAGAAACAAACCCAGTATTACTTAGTTTTTTTCTTCAAATAAAATAGAAAGATAGAGTTCTCACCTTACAAACTCTCCCAACTCTGGAAAGGATTGTCTTGTCAGATGTGCCACTATCTTGTGATATTTCTCGAAAAAAGAAGTAGATTTTATCATCATCTGGGTTATAGGTATCTGGGATGGGAAAAGTTCCAATGAATTTTGCTCCTAGAAATTAAAAAACAAAAGGGGCTTAAAAACTGAAGAAAAGCCTTAGTACTTGCTATTAAATCTCTGCATTTATGTTGCATCTTCCAGTGAAATAAAAATATCATTATACAGATATGTAGTAGTGAGTTTCTTACTAACTCCAAGCAAAAAAACATAATGGACTTTGAAGTATTTACTCTTAGGTTGCTGGTTTTGTGTATCTATCTTACTACCACTTACATCAATATGCAGCACTGGTTATCATTCTCTGTTTGAAAATAGGATAACTCTCAATACAAAGTATTGCCTACACAAGTCTACCTTACTGCTCTTGCCACCAATACGAAGCAAAGTAAATTTTCTGCAATCACCTGGCAGAATTTAAATTAATTTAATTATGCATTGCAGCAGTTATGAATACAGAGATAGCTTGCAAAGGAATGGAAGAATGTTTAATGATCTACGGGACTAAAAACTCAATATAAATGAAAACTTTTGTAAGTTAAAAGTTTCCTACATATCTGTGATATAGCAATCTTACTGATTGCATCTACCAAATCCAATACAAGCCATGCTGGCATTCCCCAGTTAGCAGAGCAAACTCCAAAACTGAGTGGTCAGTCTTGAGGACACAGCTCCTTGTGCATGAAAACAGATTAGCTATATCAATGCCATGGCTTGTTTGGGTTATTTAAATCTGCTTTTTGCAAGAAAGGCCTTGTCTTAGCATGCTGGGCCATTATTACTTCTGGTGTCTTCCAAAGGAAGCTGGGGTGCCTGCCTGCATCTTACAGGCATGCTTGTTGAGCTAAGATGTTCTTCACTGTCTTCCCCACCTCCCTCATGCATGGTCTCCAATCCTGCTCTATCTGCTCGCTAATTGAGGGCTTTTCGTTTTGGTGTTGGGTTTTTTCCTTTAAGTTTTGCTCTAAAATCAGAAATTAAAGTATTTCAGGGGTCCCTGACTGCAGTAGAGCAGGCAACAACACAAGTCTCGCACAAGTGAACCAGCTATTTGGGGCAGTGATTTTTAAGACATTCCCCAATGTGCTACAATAGATGAGCATTTTTGAGGGCACTTGAATCAATGATGTTTTTCTTTAAACAGAAATGGCTATACAAATATAGTGCAAAGAGACCCTTGACTGTAAAATACATTCTTTCAGCAATAAAATACACAGTCTTTGTCCCCCATTATCAGGTAGGCTGCAGCAGAAAGCAATAAGGAGGGTGGTGTAAGAATGCAGAGCAAACAGAGCACACTGTTTATACGAGGGAATACTATTATCAGCTTTCAATGTATCTTCATGCCTTTGTCCTTTTCATAATGATTGTTACTTTATATTAGCCTTGAGGAATTTTCACCATGAACTCTACAGTACACACAGGAGAAAAAGAGAGTCCTTGATTCAAAAGACTGCAGTCTGAGACAAAATGGGATGTGTTTAAGTGCTCAATGTGCACCTTCATGACAGAAGAGTAAATTTATGGGTGAAAACAGCCACAGTGCTGCTCCCATTTTAAACCTTTCTGACACTAGAGAATGGTGTCAGCAGAAAAAATGCAATGATGCAGGCATCAAGATCTATAAATTTAAGTTAGGATTTCAAAACGAGCCTGAGGAAAATATTCAATTACCCCTCAGGGCCTGTAAGGCTACTTTGAAGATTAGATCTCTAAGCATGAATAAATACATAAATATGGTTCCAGTATGGTTTCTTAAACATGTGGTTAGCTAAACAGCCATTTAAGATGAAACCTGTGAAATGCTTCTATACCACGTTTTTGAAATTCACATCCTTTTTTTTTTTTAATCCACATACACAGAACAAAACACTGAATGTATTGGGGGGGGTTAAGATTAAACTTCATTGCTTTCTTTGGCAAGCCAAATGCAAAAACAAATGTCTCAATACCAATTCCTGGAACAGATTTAGAAGCATCTCTAACAAATGAAAGGAACACAAATATTTAACAATTTTAAATCACAATTGAAAACACTGAAGTTGAAAGTTAAATCCAAACAAAAATACATTGTAAAAGATACAAAGAAAGTGAAAACAATTTAATGGAGTAGATTATGATCTGAAAAGCACATTATGTTCTGCGAGTAAGATCTTTGTCTCATCTTTTCTAACCCATCCATCCAACATATAAAAGTGCATTTGTACTAACTGTGAATTAGGTTTTTGGATTCTTTGCATGGGAAAAAAATTAATGATGATGATTGTAAATCACTGTTTGTTTTCCCATACACAGAACTGTCCTCCCCTATTTGCTTCAATAGGAACTTTTCCCACATATTAATTTCATGGCTAGACTGTACGTAACCAAACTGGGGACTAAAGGCATCATGAGCTCTGGCAATAGATGGTACAGGTGTTGCTCGTGCTTTTTTAAACATGCTCATGTGGCCTGGTGGGAAAAGCTGATACAGCTGGTCCTTCACTGCTGGGCTGGCTGGAGTGGTCCTGTTTGCTGCTGGTTACCTGCTGGCCCTCACACCCTTCTGGAACCAGCAGTGATTTTAGGCAGTGCAACTGTGTGTGCCTCAGTAAGACCTCCAGAGAAGTTAGGCTCAGATAAAGAAGACAACAAAGGAGCAGCAGTCCCAGAACATGAAGAAATGAAAAAGCAACCTGAAACAGTGGGAGGCAGCACCTCTGTGTAGTTGGGCTGCCAGAAATACATGACATGACAAAATGCAAAGGCCAGTGCTTACCTCATTTACCATAACCTCCTAGAAGTCAAGCTCCTAACCCATACTCAGCCAGGTCCCCTCTCAGGGAGGGACAAAGCGACTATGAATAATCCTATTTTAAGACAGATTCCTACAATAGGCGGGGTGAGTCACCCTCTGGAAGTGTCACCTCTCTCAGTAAATTACAGAGACCAGCAAAAGGACTGAGCTCAGACAGGATGCTAGCTTTTGCCTTCTAGAGCTAAGGGAGCTGAATCCCATCCAAAGTTCGCAGGACATAAAGAACTCATTGCCTGCAAGACTTTGCCCTGGAAAGGACGACTAAATTGCTATGAAAAAAAGTGAAAAGGAAAAAAAAAAAAGAGATGAATGCAACTCAAGGAAGTTCTCATTCCAGCTATGGCTTTAGCTCCCTAAGAAGGGGAGAGGAATGTGCAGCTGTCTGGTGGATGCCTGTGTATAGGGCTCGGGTATCCAGGCGGGATGCTCTCTCCTGCTCTCTGCCCACGGGGCTGGCACGGGGCAGACTCGGTTCCAGTGGGCGGCTTTGCCATCCGGAGAGGGGCCCCCAGCCCCACGTGCCTCGTCCCCAGGCGAGGCAGCTCCGGTGAGCAGCAGTGGGAACGCCTGATTCCCCAGCCCGGCTCCCCTCTGCTCCAGTGCCACCCCTGCGGGAGTATGAGCATGTGTGAGCCTGAGTCATGGGAAAGATTAGCTGCCTTCCTCCTCTTCTCCTTTGTGGAGCTGCTATTCAGTCAGTGAGATTAAGACATGTCTTAATTAGTCAAGATAGAGATGCCCTGCAAGGAACTGGAAGGTATCCCACGCATTTTTCCCCTTTGGTTTGTCTTTACTTCCCTTCCCTCAGGAAAGGATAATTCTGTTTCCAGAAACAGAGTAAGACTAAACTTTAAAAATATTAAGGTGCATTACAGCAAAACTTATTTAGCCCTCTGGAAGAAAACAAGCTATACATTTTATGCTTATCCTAAGTAAAACATGAGTCATGCCTGGAAATAATTTATTTTCAATTGTACAATTATTCAAGTATGTACAACTTTTCCTGGAGGTCTAACACATGCTTGGTAAATGGGTGGTAGATTTAAGGAAGAGGGGATTTAGATGAGATGGGAGTTTTAAAACTGAAATCAAGTAAATATTTTCTTTACACCAATATCAGCTGAAAGCACAGAAGTATGTAATTGGTAACATTACAATAAACTAGAAATATATTGGCCACTCTACGGCTTATTGCAGAAATGATTCCATCATTTCGAGTTGCACTCAAAATTTTCTCAAACCTTAAAAGGACTGTTTCCAAATATTAAAAGCACCTAGTTTATATCTATGCCCCTTAGTATAACACTGAATGGATTGTGTTTGTGAAGTCTTAGACAGAACTGTGGCTGTAGGTTTTTATATGGCTGGAAACAAGGTAAACCTGAAGAATATATGGGGTCTTCAGTGTTTATATAGTGTGGGGTAATTTTCACCTTACAGTCTAGCACACTAAAGCTGTTTTTCAGACCCAGACATATTAATATATTATTCTCCTTAGAAAACTTTCACAAATACAGACGCTTTAAGTGAAAACAGAATAAATCATGAATCAATCTAAAAGAAAGAGGAAAGGCAGACACCCCCCACCCAGTCTCCAAACTAAAACATCTAAACATTTCTCAAACCTATCATTTATTCTGTTTTCTTGTACTGTTTCCTTGCCTCAAACTGCTCATGAAGAAACAATAGTTATATTTCCAAAAGAAATGTTTGGAACTGGATATTTAAGTTACAAGTTCTTTTGGGCTGAGAACTGAACCCTGTAATGCTCATCAAGGTGAATCTATACTAAGGATAACACCAGACGCTCATCAGGGCCAAACCACAATAAATCTTTCTTTTTAGCTTATTATTGCATCCCTTAGGAAAGCAGCTACCCAGCCACCTTTCCATGCTGACCATCTGCAGGCCATCAGTGATAAAATTGGATATGCAGTTGCATGGCTAATTAGAATTAGAGAACTGACTGCCATCCTGGTCCATACCACTTACAGTCCATTTCTGGTCTGCACTGCAAGGGGTGTGTGGCAATGAGAGGAGACAAGAGAGGTGGGATAAGAAAGATTTTAAGCACAGGAGATGAAAGTGGGATAGGTCAGCAGAGTCAGATGTGAGATTTTTCTATCTGTCCAAAAGACTGCTCCAATTTGGAAAGGTAAAAATTACTTTTAGGTGGCTTTTCCTTTTTCTTCTCATCTCACAGAAGAAATCCTGGGGTTGTGAAGTTACATCTAGATAGAAATTTAAGGCAACAATACAGAAGAAGGAAGAAGGGGTAGGGAAAAATAATTAAGAAAAAAAATCGGAACATTTCATTTTATTGAGGTCTCAAAGAGTTAAGAGGCAAAATTATCCTCTTTAGAAGCTGTCTGCTGGGAAGACAACTTAACCCTGTGGTCAGCAGGCCCTGGCTTTACACTGCACCCATAATAGTTACACAGGCATCCTCAGCCAGGGCCAGTGTTGCCACATCTTTAAAGACAGTTGACAGCTAAAAGGGGGATGCTTTAATTGAGCGGGGTTAGCTTGTGAGTGAAGTTTTCCATGTTACACTGTGTGTGGTTTGAGACTGGCTGGGTGCAAATACAGCCAGTTTTTTAGAAGGTTTACTAGCTCAGAATGTTTTTTAACAGGCAAGAAAAAGCAGTGTTTTGCTTGGGAAGCTATTTTAGTGTGCCCTTAGTGGTTTTAAAATGATCCTCACAGCAACAAAGGGTGTTTTTCCCTCTCAAAAAAAAAGGAAAAGAAAAAAAAAAAGACCTCCTATCAAAAACCATGGAATTTCTAGTCTGTCGTTTCAACATGCTGTATGGAACAGCTTCTAACAAGTGATTGGAAAGAACAGTTAAAAAAAAAATTATTCCAACAAGACTGGAAATAGAAGCATTTAAGTCATGATATTATTCCAATTCCAGGATTATACAGAGATATATAGATCAAAGATGGAAAGTATGATTAGGTCTTATGCTCCTACTCTTCCCTTAATTAGCATTTTCAGCTCTGTGACTTTTCTCAAGTGCATTTTTGTTCCACTGAGCTTCTTAAAAAAAGCCTACGTAATCCAAAGACACCATGATACAATATCTATATTTACAGTTACTGGACATATATTTACATAAGGAAGGAGCTATTAACTTCAGAGAGGCAGGGACAATGCAAATGACAACAGCATATGTTTGGGATCTTACCAGTAAGCCAGTAATGTTCAGAAATGTCAGTTCTGATGTAATGGTGGTCGTGAGAAGGGCCCAGAGAACGTGTCAGAGCAGTGTCTTTGCCAAGGAAATCAGAAGCTGTTCCAGCATAAAGATACTCATCTGCAAATGAAAAAGAAATAGGGTTTCTACAGCTGTGGGGCAAAATAAATTAAAACTATTTACATTTTGTTGGGTGAACAACACCTGTGTTTAATTGGTCTGTGAACTAATTTAGTGCTTTAAAGTATTATTGGGTCATATTTTAATGGGTTTTTTGGTTCTGTGAATTTACTTACATTTAAATGAGAGTAATATTTGTAATTATATGTCTGAGAAGTAATCAAAGCCTAATTTTCAGATTTTCTAGGCACTCAGAAGAGCAAATTCCACAGTTTTTAATGGGTACTGGGCTCTTAGGGGTATAAAGGTCTATTCAAACTGAACACCCTGCCCCATGCACCTGGGAGCTGTGGTGAGGACATGACCATCTACCCATTCCAGCTACCTCTAGTGTCCCAATGGCTTTGCTGGCCCTGGGCTTCAGCTAGAAAAACAGCATGGATGCTTCCCCACGGGAACTTTCCAGCTTGGCCCATTCCTGGTGTGGGGATCTTCATCCAACACTTAACTCACGAAGAGGAATTCAGGCACTGTGGGAATTCCTTGTAACTATTTAACCTGTTAATGGCAGGGATATGGCTACAGACCCAAACTGTCATCATTTTAACACCGAGTGGTCTTGCTAAAATAAATGACACATCTTGCTTGAATAAGGCAGCCAGAATTTGCCTCACAAGGAAACTACATCTCTAACACAGTGCCCTGAGCTTCCTGCAACTGCAGTCACCATTTGCTCTTCTGCCACCTTTGTGGGAAATGAAAATGCTAAGAAATGCACAATATTTTCTGTTTCCCTTCGGATCTCAGTACTTTTCAAAAAGAAGCAAAGAAACAGTATCACTGTCAACTTTTGTTTGCCACACAGTGCATTTTACAATACTCTGTTCTTTTCCTGCAAAATAACAAGATAGCTTTATTGGTTGAAAGAGGTTTGTAGGTTTTTTTTGTTTAATAACTTGCAAAAATAAATCCCTAAAGTTCATAAAAACAAAAAAAGTTAGTGTTCATAAACGATAGTCTTATAAAAAGCTGTATGATACATAAAAATCCCCTTACAAAAGTTCCTTCTCCAGGTTTTCTGATACTCCAGGGTGGAAACATTTCACAAGATCTTTTAGAGAGAAGCCTTTGTTGAGAGTGAATGCAGAATAAATACCATTCAACACTGATGTCTGTGCTTTCATTTGCGAAAGATGTAAATGCACTTAAAAAAATAAGATCAAGGGGAAAAAAAATCAACAAACCAACCCACAACCCATGATCCACAAGCACTTTTATCTGTCCAAAAAAAGATCTATCATCTTTCATTTTACCTCATTATTATTGTTGCTGTTGTATTATTTCCATGACAATTGTGGAAAGCACATCTTTCAGACAGCATGTTGCCTTTGTAAAGACACAATAGTGCATTCTGAAAGGTATTTGTCATAATGAGGAATGGGCAGGGTAATTGGTGTTTGCTAACTGACAGGCACCCGGTGATCGATAAATCTGAAGGGCCAACAGAAATTCTCCATCCTTGCTTAGGCTCTGCTGACAAGGCATTTTCAGCACTTCCCTCAGCTTTTGGTATCTCTCATTCCAAGCTCCAGTTATGTCCTGAACAGTTTTGGTGAGTGGTAATTTGTAACAGAGGATGGATGATGACCAGGTGATTTTTCAGTTAAAAATACTAGTTCTTCGAATTTATCTGTGGGATTTACTTGAGGTGAAACGTCATGTAGTAATCAAAGAGAGAGTACTTATTTCTACAATGAATGAAAACTACTCAGTTGTGTTAACTCACACGTATGAGTGAAACTATAGTTAGATATTACTCAGCTCATAAATGTGTAACTGATTAAAAAGTGTTCTCTGAAGGATGCAAGTAATCTGTATTGCCATTTGGCAAATAAATAAAACCAGACAGAGAGAAGTGACATGCCAAGGGTTACTCTGCTCATCAGTGGAAATGATCTCACCCGAGCTCCAGGGCAGCATCTTATCCGTGAACTACACGGTTCTCCTAATCCATTTGGGAGCAAGGTAAGCATCCATAGACCAAAAACATATTCTCTAGTCAGGCCTGTAACTCTTTGCAGTGCTCCTTGTACATTATTGTGAAGCACTTGACACCAGGCACAGTCAAAAAAGGGATACTAGAATGCCCTGACTAGTAATTTTATCTAGCCCAAAAACTGTTTTGTAGCAAAGTTCATGTCTTAGGTAGCTAAAAGACAGCAGCTTCTTCATTTCACAAGATTTAACAGAACTGGCAGAGCACTAGAGTGCTACTGAAATTAGGCAATGCTGTAATAAATCACAGAGTTCTATTGCTTGCATTGAAAAAAAAAAGTTAAAAAAAGTTAAAGTTTCTGGAACCCCATTTTAAAAATAGACTTCGCGGTCATTAAACAGTACTAGGGGTCTCTGAGAAGAATAAGCACGGGCTTTAATCTATTGTTTTTAATAAAGGAAGTCCTGCCCCATCTGTAGGGTCAGAATCACAAATCATCTATCTTATTATCTGAGAATAAAGACTGAACATTAGTCATATTCTTTTTATAACACAGAGTGACCGATACTTCAAAGCATTGTCACCACTGCTCTTTGGCTGTAAATGAAAACGTCATGGTGCTTCACTCTTATCTTGTATTCATGTGCCTGACGGACAAGTTAAATGAAAATTGTCCAAAGCCATGAACCAAACCATGACAAAAGTAGCTCTTATAGTGATTTGAGATCCGGAGGTCAGGCTGACATTCCTGGGCCCCAAATGTCAGACCACACAGCGCTGCGACGCACGCAGCAGGCAGAGTGCACTATCTTGTTCCTCGGCTCCCAGCTTCAGAAGTGGCTACTCGAGTAAATAGAAACCTCAGAAACGTATTTATGGAAATAGTGCATGTCAGCAGACTTCAAAGGGCAGAACATATTGATAATTGCAGAAGGAGGCCCACAAGGGCTTCAAACACTCTCCGTCCATGTGGGTTTTTTGTTGTCCTCTTAAAGGAGCAATGACTGGGTGAGGGTGAAGCCGCCTTCCTGCCCGGCTGACAGAGGCTTCACAGCCGTTCTAAAGCCTCTGTTTGCTCTGCTGCCCTCCCAGCTCTTTGGTGTGTGCAGCCTGAAGGCTTCCCCAGCTCTGAGAGCAATGCCAGAGGAGCTCCAGTGGTGACATCTGCTGCGCCCCTGAGCCCAGGCTCACACCCAAAGCCACATCACAGGTCTGAGGGGAGCACCCGGCTCTGGCAGTTCCTTACCTGCCATCACCGAAGCAAACGGCTGCTGAGGATCGAACGGGCATTTCAACCTGCCAGACTCCAGGTTCTGGGTATCCAAACGGAATACCATTTCCTGAGAATAAACACAAACTCATTATTCGGGTCGGCTACAGAGAAAAACTCACTTAGACAACCTGTTCTGCTAACGTACAACGTGAAGGTGTGTTAGATGACACAGTGCTGTCTCAGCATTGATGTTTACAGTCTGTGTCTGGTTTACATCTGGATTTTTTCACTCATTGTTTTACTGTATCCTGGTCATTCTACAGTGAAACACAAATCTTAAAAAAATACAACTGTTTTCAGGGAAAAAAAAGATGCATTGTTCATTTCTACTCAAATTAAAAGCTGGATTGTACTTAAAAGGCACTGGCTTCCATTTGGGAAAGTGCTGATAGACTGTGTTGCAACAGGAGACCCTGAAGGGATTCTGGCTGACTCTAAAATTTCTCCAGGGACTGCTGAAAAATGTTCACAGCAGACACAGTTCAGAGCCTTTTTAAATGAAAGCAGCATATGCTCTCTCTTATTATTTTTAACAAGGCTAATGATACAAGAGATATCAGAATAGATTCTTCCTTGTAGTTTCCCAATACAGTGTGATTAATTCCTGGGTCACAGAACAAGGGCACAGAGGAAGATAAAGAAAATAAATTAGTTAAAAATTATTCCTGATGTTTTCAGTGGGCAATCAACAACTCGATTCCTGTAGGCATCAATTTGAAGTTTTATAATAGTTTTGAATTGCCAACAAGGATTCTTTTACTTACCTCTTTCATTAGTTTCCTGAAAGTACACTTAATCTGAAACCCATAGTGAGTCCTGCTGAAGGCAAATTGATAGCTCAAAGGAGTAAAGTGAAGTCTCTGCAGGTATAGAGACTTGATCTTCAGAACTGTGCTGCCATTAAGAGAAGGGAGATTGCCTACAGAAGTGCTTTTAACATATTTTCCTTTAACTTACTTTCCTACCTACAGTGATATTTAAAATCCCACTAGTATTCAGAAATCCAATCAGTGTGGATTCAATGTCTATCGTGGAGACAAAACTTTAGAAGGTAGCTTAAAAAAAAATCAAAACAACTCTATGATTGAAACAATTACTTAAAAAAGGGCAAAGTGATCTTAATTATCTGTTTCCATAACTCTGCCTTGCAAGAGGCCTGGAGAATACAAATGACAGGCAAGTATGGATGGCCACATAGGATTATACTCCACAACACATGAATTCAATTCATCCTTAATGCACATCAGATTATAAATGACCAAACCTTTCTATTTTATTGAGGTGCCTCCTAAACTCTCTAGGCTCAGAAGACAAAAGCTCAGGATATTGAATAATTAAGCTCCTTAAGAGAAAAGAAAAATCAATTCCAATCTGGGAACATAAATTCAATTTCCTCCAGCAATCCCAGCCCATACAAAGCAGAACTGAATCATCAAAAAACTCTTGTTACCTTCCCAAACCTGTGGAATATCAGGCTACTCAGGCTACTGAAGTGAGCACAGCAAGGATAAAACTAAACTAAAAATTAGGCATTTTTTTTCTGAGAACAGTACACTGGTGTCCCATTCTCCTTTCTTCTAGGATGTGTAATCCTTAGCTGCTCAGAGAACCCTTGCCTTATCACATGTGAAAAGCCTGTCTGCAAGCCCAGCAGTACTCAGGGGACCAAGGGAGTTATAGATCAACATCAGATATTTCAGACTTCACCCAGACAAACTAATGGACACTACCAGGCATTCACACAGAATTAACCTCCTGCCTTCACTTCGGGCAAAGCTTTCAAAGGAAAGAGCATCCCTTGGAGAGCTGTGGTAACAGCACCAACTGGGCCAAGCCTCTCCTTCACCAGCCAAGAGAAGTTTTGGCAGTGACTTGAGCAATAACAAGACAAGGGCTTTAATCCCCTTTAATTGTGTGATCCCGTTGGGGATTTGTACTGCTTCAAAAGCGGTGTCTGCTGTGGTTTTGAGTCACCTGATCCACACTGTTTTCCTCTCTGTTTTCACAGCACTGGCACTGGCCAGGAGAGCACTGTGCAGATCCACCAGCAGCTTTCAAAGGTCATCAGAGCACTGCCTGGTTTCACTGCCTCCGTAGGCTGTCTCAGGGCCTGGTTCTCCCAAGCATCCCACAACTTCCTGGAGAGGTTGCTAATTACCAGACATTCATTATCTGTTCTTATAATGCAGAGATTTAAATAAAAAAAAATAGAAGAAAAGAGGGAGTGAAAAAGAAGAAATATTAAAAGAATGGATCTGCACTAAAAGTGCTTTCACTTATCATGCAGGACTCCTGGCTTCAGTTCCTACAAGGAGACATTTTCTACTGCCTGTCAAATTCACATCACTGGGCCTATCCTCAGCACTCTCCTGCCTTGTCACATTTATCTGGAGAGGCAGCAGAAGGATGGTGGCTGAAGGGTGTTTGGGGCTCCAAGAAGGAATGGGAAAATATGCCTGATGCCATTAAGGGCTGATAACTCAGTAGGAGGCTGTAGAGGAGCTGCTCTGTCAGAAGAGGTAGGAGCAGTGCTGAACGCTGTCCAACCTACCACTGCAGCTGAGCAACCAGGAGGAATGTGGGAGAGGCAGGACTGGAAGACAGCGAGGGGATTAGGAAATACAATACCAGGATTCTTCTTCCATTTCCTCTCATAAGGTAATTGGTCATGTCTAACTGAGACAGACCCCTTGTCTAGACTGGCTGCCAGACTGAACAGTCAGACCAAATCCATAATTTCATAAAGTCTGATGAAAACAACCTTCACAAATGAAGCAGTTGAAATGAAGTAGGGCAATGGTAGAGTGAATAAGGAATCTTGGTAATGACCCAGAGGTAAACCAGAGCCTTACTTATACTCTTTTTGAGAGCTGTTCTGTTCCATTCAGCTGTGTATTTGATCATTCAGGCTAAGAAATCAGCATGATACAAGGGATCTAAAATTTCAGTTGCTTCAACTGCAATATTTAAAGTAGCAAAGCAAAAAAGTCTACAGAATTATTTCATTGTAAGCCAAATCATACAGCATATACCAGACAATTCCAGGAGCATTAATGGCTTTTTAGGTAAAGAACACCACCATGCAGATTTCACACAGCTTCAGTTTTCTGTTAGATAGGCAGCCCCTCTGGGTTGGTCAGCCAACCCACAGATTGTAGGGTACATCATGATGGGTTTCTGGGCAAGCATTAATCCTTTTGGTTTTTTTCTGTGACGGTCTTCCCTTGGTTCCATGTATCAGTGATAGAACAAGGGGAAATGGTTTTAAATTAAATACGGTAGCTATAGATTAGATATTGGGAAGAAATTACTCCCTGTGAGGGTGGTGAGGCACCTGCACAGGTTACTCAAAGAAGCTGTGGATGCTCCATCGCTGGAAGTGTTCAAGGACAGGGTGAATGGAGCTTTGAGTAACCTGGTCTAGTGGAAGGTGTTCCTGCCTGTGGCAGGAGGGTTAAAACCAGATCTTTAAGGGCCCTTTCAACTCAAACCATTCTATGATTCTATTATTCTGCTTCAGGTTATTGCTTTTATTAACTTCAAGCCTCATTTCTTATATTCTAGAATTTCACCAAGCCCTAAAGAAAAGAGAAAGTTATTTCTACAGCAGCATAGGAAGCCTGCACCACAGGCAAGCAGCCAGACAGGTCACATCTCAACACCGTCTGAGAACAGCGCCAGTGGGATAAATATAGCCAAGGTGTTATACACATAGGAGTTAAAAAGAGACTCGCGTACCAAGTGGCTGCTTGACACAACACCAAAATTCTTCTGTTGTGGGAGTTAGGTCTCAAACATTTACCACTTAGGATAGAGATTTCTTTGTCACCAGCAAATGAAGACCAATCAGCTGCTAACTTCAGCTCAGGAATATGCCACTAGTGATGGAGGATACTCAACACCTCCTCAGTGACCAGACTGCAACACATTGCAAAGCCCTGAGACACCATCCCTGGACTCAGGCTCAGAGACCCTTTTCAAACTGTGTATTACTCTCATGCACAAGTCATAGGAAACCATCTGTAGACCAAGGGTGTATGTACATTAAAAAACAGAACTGCAAGTTTCATCTTGAACTCTGAATGTATGTGAATGTGCATAAGGAAAGCATGTGCAGAAATGACTTACTAGAAAGGAAGACATCTGGGTTAGATGTTCCCTTCACTTAGTTAATCACACAGAAGTGTCACTCTGAAGAATTTTGTGTATTAAGCCTGAGGAAAGTGCTTTGTTCGAAAGCGATATGCACATACCAAATGTGAGAACAAGAGTTCCCGTCTGACCTGCAAAATCCACCATTTACCCTGTTATTTATGCAAGCTGCTGTCAGGTCATTTTTTACACACTCACACAGTATTTTCCAATCTATGACGAATGCTAAACAAGATGAGGGATATTCCTTGACATGTTAGACTAGTGAGAAAGCTAAATTACCTCTTTGTGAGTTCCAAGTTCAATGTATCCACAGAGAGGGTGAAACGCTCCTGTGCCACAGACATAAACATGGGTCCGGTTGTAGGGCTGAAGAACCCGGATAAAATTGGCACATTCTGTCTGTTGGGAAAAGAAAGATAAAGGTTAATTTTCATGTTTATTCTTCTCTTTCACATTGTACATTCTACTAAGTTACAGCCATAGCATTGGTGTATTTAAACTCAAAACTACTGTAGCAGAGACTGTTTACGAAGCAGTTCAAAGCTGTGACGACTACAATCTGGTAGTGGCTATGTACCAGGCAGTTCATCAATCAGACTTGCAAACCTAATTCTGCTGTAATGCTTACAGCCACGAGAAGCTGTGTGCTCACAGCAGTTTGGAGAGTATCTGTTCAGCCTGGGTTGTAGCAAACAACACCTGTCAACAACTGGGCAGAGGTCGCAGAGCCACTGGGTTAGCCTGACTACCAGTCCTACCGCCTTTGCTCCCAGCTCAGGCTCTGCACAAGCTTTAACACCAAAGACTACATTAATCGTGGTGGGCTGAGGGGCTTCAGCCTACTTCCAGGGGCATGATCTGTGCATGAGTGAACTTCCTCTGCACCAGCCACATCTTACTGGTCACTTTTATTTGGTCATTTCTGAGTCCAATGGGATGCTGAGGCCAGTCCTGGCTCTAGCTGGGCTTAGTCCTTGCTGGTAAGCAGCACAGGCAGCTGCTACATGCTGCAAGGATGATATATTGCTGTAACCTTTCCCAAAATGAAATTAATACAGAAACATGTAACAAGTACTACAGAGGGAATACACAAGATCTGTTCATATGTTCAAGCCATCACCCTACACCTGAGTGAGAGGCAAGCTGCAGAGACAATGCAGCAAGCAAAACTAAGGGTTTTATCCTCTATGTCCAAAACAAATATTCCCCTCTCAGGACCCTTTCCTCTTTCTCTTAGTGTAGAAATAGATCAGCATAAATCTTCCATATACGCCAGTATCAGAATATTCCCAGTGCTCAGCAGAGGTGTTGTTTAGGTTTTGACTGCTGAAGTAAAGATAAGAGTAGCAACAAGTTAGAATAAAAAGTTGAAATTCTTCAGGCAGAGAGCTGAGAGAGTGTTCCGAGCTGGAATCTACCTTGGTAACTGACATGCTGGATAGAAATCAGATTTTTTGGAGAGAAAAGGAAGAAATTTTATTTTAGAGCCAGGAGATGTTTACATTTATAGTGGGCTCTAGACACATGATGTAATCTCTGCTATGCAAAAGATATAAAAGTTGTATTGTATATATGTATGTACCTCAAATATACTTCCTAAAGAAGATTTGTGGTTTCAGGAAAAAGCCAATGAGTTTAAGATTTTCTTTTAACCCTAACTGCAGCTGTCTGCAAATTAAGTTAATTTGTACTCTGCTCTGCTATTCTGTTTCTTTAACGAATTATAATGAAGTTACATTCAGGATATTCCCAAGAAAAAAAGCAGCACTTTAATGTGAAAAAAAAGGATTTCAGCAAAGTATCACCAGGTATACATTTCAGAGGAAAGTCCACTCATCTCTGAGCTGCATTTATTACATAAAAGAACAACCTAGCATGATTGCTGCTTGCAATATTGAATTTTTTTTAAGCATTAATATTTAAAAAAAAATAGAAGTGTAATTTTGTTTTAATTAAGAAAAAACACGTAGTACAATGGTTCAGAAGAAGTGTAATGAGAGCTTACTAATGCATTTTGTGCAGTTAGTAACAAATACACAGATATTCATCATCCTCAGCAATAATAAAAAATATACTTCATACTCACATTGGCATCTTTCCCAGCTAATTTGCATAATTCTACCTTTTCTTTTGCTGCAGGCCAGTAAATCTGTAACATAGTTAAAATAATGGCAAAGATTATGAAGATTATAAATTGTCCTGTGACTGTAGATTAATTATTCCACGAATAAACAGTTAAAACAGATTTATGCATGTTGAATGACTTTGCATGTAACTTGAAATGAACATGACTTCAAGTACAAGATTCCATTACAAAATGTTAAGAGGCTTTAAATCACCCCCCCGATCTTTGTTTATTTCTTCATTGGCTATATGTACTTTTAAAAGCATTCAGTTAATCTGGCTAGGACACCTTGTCACCATTATGTGTTTCTCTCAAAGTTATGATGAGTCAAATCATCTGGAAACTAAACTGACTGCAAAGCAAGGCAAATTACATTTGTGAGGAATTTGGTCCAGTGGACTTGGCAAAGCTGTTATTAAAAAATACTTAGCTCTTTCTGCCAATTTTCAAATGAAAATAATTTTGTTCAAAAAACTAAGGATAGCCTAAGGGAAATTTATAGAACGAAAAGTACAATTGACAGAAATCAATAAAGAACGGTTTAAAAACATCACCCATCAACACTAACTGAGTTTACTGAGAAAACGACATAAAAGTTTAGAGTAGAATCGTGGACCTTAGATAATTGGGAGTATATATTGTTACGATTTCTCTTTCTTCTTTAATCTGCCCTGCAGAATTTTATAAAATAGGTTTTGATGTAGATTAATACAGACAACATAACGCTATCAGCTATCATAATCCAAATTATGTTAGTGAAGAAATATATATGAATAACAGTTCAGGTTCTGCCTCACTGATTTCAATGAACAGTCAAAACTGGGTATTATTGAGTATATGTTTGATCCTATTAACTTTAAAATAGAAGCTAAATACAAATTCTTCCAGAATCACCGTGCAAAATATGGATCTTTTGTACTTCTTATTTTGACAAGAAAAAACTATAGTTATTTCTCATGACTAATAATAAAACCACCACAAACCAACCTAATTTTTAAGCAAATATTGATTAGGAAGTTGTCTCAAGTCCCAGGTACCAGTAAGCAGGTCATAGTAGTCACAGATGCTTTAGAGTAGTCTCCAATCACACTTTATAAAACCTTAAATAGCAAACCTATAGGAATAAAGCATTATTATAATATGCATTAGGAAAAAACCCCATCACAAAGAAGGATTCATGAGTCAATGACGGGCAAGAGGAGTTGACTGCTGTCATATTCCCTCTCTCTCACCCAGTTGTTGGCACCTTGTAGGATGTGGCTTGGCATACAGACTCAGTCCCATGTGGGTAAGGAAAGCAAAAAGTGCATGTCCTGTGTCAAATACCTTTATCACTGTCCAAAAGCTACAGTCACTGTTCCTCTCAATCTGAAAACAGTCTCTTGATTTCACTTCTTTCTCTTTCCTTCCCTACAAATGCATGTATTCACTTTCTGCAAGGAAATCAATTTCCTCTCAAGTGAATTTAGTTACCTCTCTGATAAAAACCTCTTAGTAGAGATAATGTATTTTTAGTTACTTAAACCTTAACCCTCTACAACAATATTTACATGGAGTCAGAGATAAGACTGTGTAACAGCATTTCAGCACTGGAGCACAAATTTGCTTTCCCAGAGCATTTTCTCAGAATGATGTTGTGACAGCATTCAGGTATGAATATATAATCTGAAATTAGCCATGCCAGTGTGAGTGGATGGCACAGGGCACAGTGCCAGGAAATACAGAGGAAAGCACTGGGAACACCACAAAGCTATCTGGAAGGGTTGAGGGTAGGTCCAGTCTGTTCTCTGCCTGGGCAGAGCGGGATGAGTCTCAATTGCAACATGGGAAAGTTTAAGAGGTGCCAGTGAAAAAAAGCTGATGAAGAGGAACAGAGAGAGGAATGCAAAATCATGGACCTGCAAACACATTTGTCCATGGAGACTTGTCTGAACTGAGATCTGATCCTCAGCTCTCTTGTAGATAAACTTTATGCCCAATTCTGCCCAAGATCCCTGAGTCAGTAACAGAGAAGCCAACAGGTCTTTGAGGGGTTTGGGAGATTTTTGGCCAAAGTTCAGTTATCCAGTTAGGGAGACAAGATGTCCTTTTTTAGGCTTTTGAAAATGCCCAGCTCTCACTGCCAAGTACACAGAAGAACTGGAGGAGTTAAATTCAGAGACATCTGCTTCAAGGCATCAGAAGTGTTACTAGACTTGCCTTACCCTCAATTCTTCTAGAGATTCCTTCATGGGAATTAGTGTTTGTCCTACACGGCTGAAACATACACACCCCCACTTCTATGATAATTGACCACAGACAATTATTAAAAAAATCAATTGTTTTACTCTCTAGTTACTCAACAGCCTCAGTATTTAGCATTATACAAGGCCACATTAGGCAATGAAAAGTGAAGCTAAGTGATCCAACTTTAAAATCAATTTGCAATTATATACGGGGGAGTAAAAGTGATATTTATTTGCTTTCCATATGAGAAATGAGAAGTTCCCAGAAACTGTCAGTTCTAAATTGCAATAGATCAAGAAAATTGCATAATAAATAACAAGTCAGTGTGCTGAGCAAGAAAGCATAAACTTCGTTTTTTATTACAGGACATGCTGTGTAACAGTACCACAGGTCTGGTTCCCTCCAACACTGACACAAGTAATGTTACACATCTGTATTGACTTTTCTGTAGGGAATGAAATTAAGTTTTACTATTGTATTTTATTCAGATGAGTTACTTAATTTCACAAAATGCCAAAAAAAATAAGACTGGATGCTTCAGTAGTTTCTTTTATATTTAAAATCATTGAGCTTGTTTTGTTTCAAACCATTTGAAGCCTTGAAATTGGTCATTTTTAATTTCCTATTTTATTTCTATTTACATGCCTTATTCACAATGGTAACATCTTATTTAACAATTTTTTTTTTTCTAAATTTCTCAGTAAGTAAAAGATTCAAAGAATGGGAAAAAAATCAGGTAACCAAAGACTATATAATAATGGTGACAACAATACTGACATGTAATGTTATAATAATTTTGTGCTACAAAGAAATTATATATTAAATATATATTATAGTTCCATCTGTATCTGAAATGTCTGCAGAAATCTTAGAATAGTTAAATAGAGTTACCAAATGTAAGGCAAAAATGCAACTAGCTGGAATATGTGAACTATATATTTAAATAGGATTAATTTCTTTTCTTCATCTTTAGTTTATTTTCCTTGTAAAATAACCGTATCAAAATTCCAAAGGTCGGCTACTGTCATGAATTCCTGATTTTATCTTCTATTGCCCAATTAAAAAAAAAAACAAAACAACCTTACCATTACTTTTAAATCATTCTTCAAATATTTTCTTAAATTTAGCAACAGGAAAAGAAATTAAATTCTCCTAATAAATGCAAGTTAATAAGTTCTTTGCTATCAGAGTGAAAGAAAATCTCCCAGGAGTACAAAATTAAGCAGTACATAAGTGTAGAACAGATAAGGTATCACTTTAAAGGGTAGCTGGAAATTGATTTCTGATTAAAACAAAACATTTAAAACCACAAAGGTCCTTTCCAGATCAGGAGCAGTGAATTTCTAAAAGTAACAATTTTCCTTCTCCAAACATTCATTTTTACTATAGAAAGGAAAGAAAAGGACAAAGTGAAAATTAAAAAAAAATAGATTATTTATATAGATATAAATTGAGATGTGAATGCTATACATAATGGATGCTCTATATATATATGTGTGTGTGTATATATATATATGAATAATATCTGGATCCACCTCTAAGAGCTTAATTTCAGCTGCCATCTGTCATGAATTAATAATACTGGCATTTTCCTCATTTTTCTGTATCTATCCTTCTCTATCCAATTCTGTTCCTAGGCTAGCACTTAAGACTATAAATCCTTAGGAGAAGGGATGCTCAAAAATAACACAGTGAAGGCTGAGTACAAAGAAAATGTTGTGTGAAAGTACAGCTTCTTCAAGAATCACTTCTAATTAGACTACTAAATCTAGGATGGTGCAGGACTTTACAGAACGAGTGGAAAATGCTATATATTGTCACAATACAAAAGAGGAGGATCACAAGCTATCCAAGCAATTTAAAATCCCATTGGTTTTATTTCATCTGCTTGTAAGGATTCAAATCAAATTTTTAATTAGGGAAGGAATAATGTAAGTTTCCATTGAAAATGGAGTGTGGCAGGAAAGACAATATAATTTGGTAAAGAGACATTATTCCACTGTAATACTGTACTTTTCTTTAATAACCTAGATGAATTACATTAAGGTGGTAGAGTTCCTCTTCATCAGGGCTCAATTTAAGTACGTACTAAATTGCCACATGGAAACTGATTAGCTCAGCTGACAAAAATATGCATTATTAAAAGAAAAAAAATGGTCTGATAAGTAAAGAAATTGAGGTAGAAAGCTACTCATGAAGTTCCTCCATGAAGAAACAGTGTCAGAGCTCATCCTATTTCATGTACTCTTCACTAGCCTTGGTAAAAATCCAGCACTCTGCCACAACCCATGCAGGTGACACAAAGCTGGGAAGCATCACTAATACAAGTGAAGTAAAATTATGCAGGAAGAATCAAAGGGCTCTGAAGACCGGAATTATAAACAGCCAGAGGAAATGGGTATAAACTGCTCATAAATAAATATATATATCATAGATTGTAGATTTTAGCAAAAATTAGATCTGAAACATGGGAGTAACAAGGTTCTGTTCCACAGCAACAACATTCCTAAAGAAGCAGCATGAAGTATCCCACTTGCAACAGATGTGGACCGGGATATGAAAGGAATAACTGCTCCATGAGGTAGCTGCTGCTGATAGCAGGGAGTGAGACCAATTGACCAACGTGACTCCTTCCAGTTTCAGGTCCCTAAGATAGCCACGCTCCTGCCAGCAGCAAGCACTTGAGTGTCCCATTGAGGCTGATGGCTTTCAGCAGCCCTGGGGCTTTCACTGGAGCCTCTCCCATGCTGCCCACATGCTTCAGCATTTCTCTATCAGTGCAGTCTCTGGTACGAGACACCCCAAAGTGCTTTGTTAGTGGGGCATGGAGCACCAGCAGGATGTGTCTCTATCAGGAGTGAAGGACATCAGCTGATGGGCATGTCCCATAACACTCACACACTGAATTTGAGGCCAGTGAAGAAAGGGATTGCTTCCTTCCTATTTTAAAGAAGTAAGAGGTGGTAGAAGCACTTAGATGAAAATACACTGATTTTAAACAGCTGCTTGATGCAGCAAGAGAAGGCTGGTTTTCTTGCCTTGTTTTATCCTATGTACTACATATTCATCATATTGATGCTTGAGGGAAGGTATGCAATAAAATTACAGCTTTCTGGGCATCAAAATGTCTTATTAAAGCTTTGTGAAGCATGTACACCATAATTCAGAATCTTAAGGCTCATTGGTATGGGTAAATTCCCCATATGGCAGTCCCAACTGCGGTTTCCAAAGAACAAAGGCAGACTGAGTTGTAAACCCTTTGTCACATTGGCATATGCAATATACTCCCCCTGAGAAACTCTTCTCCATGAAAAACTACCCCCGAGTGAAAAAAAAAAAAGATTCATGACTTAGCTCAATGCGACCATAAAACAAGTACAGTAAAGAGGGCAACATGATCCAAACACACTGAAGTAAACCAGGAGACAGTCTAATCCTAGTTTTGTTATTGCATTACTATATGTGACAGTCAGCTCCCAATTTTCCCACCAGTAAAATGACAATAATGTGACTTTCTTTTTTTTTTCCTTTTTTTTTCTTTTTAGTTTTCTGAAGAACTTCGTAATTCATAGCTCAAAAATTAAAAGCAAAGAAAAACAGTAAGATCAAGGAGCACTGAGAAAACATACAACAGTGATCCAATAAGAATGTCACCCTGCTGCACAAGACAATATCATGAATGTCATACCCCAATGCCATAAGAGTGGGTGTTCGTGGATTGCATCCTGAGAACTACAACATTTGTCACTACTGTATACTGACCCCAGGTCACTTCACTAAAAATTACTGCAAGCACTACAAATTTACTGAATTTCCCAGAAAACACTGGAAAGAATTTAATGCATTTTCAGTATTAGTTCAGAATTACCACAGAATCACAGAATATTCTGAGCTGGAAGGGACCCACAAGGATCATCGAGTCCAACTCTTAAGTGAATGGCCCCTATAGAGATTGAACCCATGACCTTGACATTATCAGCACCATGCTCTAACCAACTGAGCTAATTAATGAGAAAATGATCTGCTTTTAGAACACCATATTTGTATACCAGCTGTTCTCTAAATATATCACATCTGCTACATTAGTGTGTGCAGTATGGAAGTCCACAACTTGGGGAACTGGACAGATTGTTCTCATATACAAATCCTAACAGGAAGGTTACCCCAAGCAGTTTTTGTATCTGGCTCCCACTGTACTTGGTGTACTCTCTAATTCAAAATTTTAAAGTCATGAGCAAACAAAGGAGGCTGTTACATCCAAGTTCCTCATCTGAATTTCTCCCCATATTTGGAAACTAACCAGGCTGTCTTCAGAGTTTTTTCACCTTGCTTTCTTTGTAGCAGTTTCATCAAGGTTTAGCTAACTCTCAAAAATAATTAAGAGATCCCTAAAAGCCAGGAATGTATCCTCAGATCTTGTTTATATCTGCCACAGACCTTCACCTGTGGTACTATTCACCATACCTGCAATACATATCCAGGAAATTAACTGACCAGAATATCCAATTATTTTATAGTAACAGCAAATTTGATCTCTGAAAGATATAATTTGGTATAACAGGACAGGGACAAGAGAAAATATGAGGCTTGTTTCAAAGTGATTTACAAGACAGCAGGAATGCCAGTGTCAGTGTATGGCATTCTTTATTTTCATGGTGCTGTCAAACTGAGTAAAATGCACTGGAAGTCAGAGTGAAATAAAAGTTGTGTATTTGGATGACACATTCACAAGCTTTTGGTAGCTTAAATCTGGCAGGTGGCTGTTAGAGTGAAACCTTGTATTAGAACCAAATGGGCTTTAATATTGCATCTGTCTGGGACAAAGCAACATCTCCACATGCCCCAGTTCTCCTCTTAAGCTGTGATCTCCAACTTAAGTAGCAGCCAATACTTCCAGCCTCAAGGGTTTTCTGAAAAGTGCATTTTCATGTGCATGTTATAAGCACATGCGAAATCTTGAAGAAAATGGACCAGATGCTGATTTCATTTATAGTGGATTAAATCTTGAAAGGCTTCTGTGCTTCTACACTTCATTTTCCACAGTGTAACCACAGCAGACTTCTGACCACCGTCTGTTTCTCCTAAAAGGAAACCGTACACCAGGATTTTTAGGGTAAATGGCATTGCTCCTGACGTGTTTATCACTTCAGACTGAAAACAAATCCTACCTTTGAAAAAGCCGATGACCAATATGAGCAAATGTTTTCAGAGAGCAGGATACTGGCCATTCTTTATAGTTAAACACACCGGTAAAATATAAAAATGACAGCGGATGTTTATGGAAACATAATTTATGGCAACAATGCAAAAGGAAATAACAGAGACACTTTTCCACCTAGGACTGCTGTCATTCTGGATTCATACTGCTTTTTTCACATCGTGCTCCATCTGTTGTTTTGTGTCTGTAAACACTGTTGAAAAGCTTTCACCTAGTCTACACAGGTGCCTAAATTTAAATCTGTCAAACAACTTCATAAGAGTAAACAGCTCAGTGGTAAGACCCCTCCAAGGGCTAGCAAGCACAAAGATATCACCTCTGCCTCGGCAAGTCCTTAACCTGAACTTTCACTGGCTTTATCCTAGATTTTCTCAGTCCTCGCGCCCCACTTTCAGAAATTTAAATATCTCCAGTGGTTTCTACGTGACTCTTTGGCCTTCAATTATGCCTCCTGGCAAACATTTTCTTCCAATAGGTCAAGAAAGCTTCACTCTCAGGCTGTCTACAGTTTTGCTGACAGGCAGGAAACTAACTTCCTTCGAGCTACAGAACAGGCAGCACAGATTTTTTAGGAAGTACCAATCTTGGTATTACTATGTTTCAAGGCTGCAATAAACACCTCAGACTCTTTCTGTATTCCTGAGGCTCAGGCTTGACGGCAAGAACCAAAGCCTCCCTTCAGTACTAGCCAAATTCCCACTGGGTTCATTCCTAATTGAGACCACGCTTATATAGACTGACAGAAAGTTTCTCAGAGGAATGAATGAAAATTCTGCTCCTGTACCTCGAGGGTGCTATTTTACATAAATATGCATATGTATTTGCATACATGTTCCCCTTCCTGCAGAGATGGGTGGGTCACACTGCAAATAGTGCACAATGATAATAGTGCTGAAATATAAGCCCACTTGGACTCTTGGCAAGCACTGGAGTTATAGAAAAAAATTATGTGCAGCTATTTCATAAGCATTTACCCAGCTGATAAATATGTATTTATGCACATGTATATTCCTCCCTGTGAAATACAGATAATAATCAATACAAGAGGGCATTCAAGGATGTCACAAGACAGCTGCACATGCCAAAAAACTAGTAGCAACTACAAACTGAGGATGCTCTAAGCAATGATAATTTGTGACCCTGAGCCAGTGCACACTGGGACAGATGAAAACAACTTGTTCCAAAGCTGCTATTGGGGATCCGACATGTTTATCTATTTGGCCCACATGGGGCTGTGTCTTCTAGCACTGACAGCTCCTGCAGGCTGGCAGCTTTTCAAAAGCTTGTCAGCCCTTGATAGCATTCCTATTCCCGTGGAGCTGGGCGGGTCGCGCTGGGATCACACCGTGCTAATCGCGCTGACACGTAACCCCGCGTGCACTGTTAGCACAGCCACAGAAAGGGGCACCATTGCTTTGCAGCTATTTACCCACTGTTTACCCAGCTGACAACATTTTGTATTTCGTATTTATTTAGCTTAAGGAGTAAAACAGAAAAGGCTTTAAGCAAACTCACAAGAAAATTCTATGTACCAAAGTAATGTTTCCAGAAGGAACGCAGAGCTTGGGGTTCCTATAGAATTTCTTCTCCAGCTTTCCAGCCTCTCATGCTGTTTGTTTTACACTGCACTTGTACTGGCTATGGCATAGAGGCCTTCGGTAGGTTTGCTTTCTTTTGCTGAACATCTTTCTTTTACTCATAGGAAGGAATCAAAAATCTTCCAGTTTACAAACAGCTTGCAGTGTTTGTCAAGCATGTGAGGATCTTTCAAAAAAAGACTATGGCACTTGATAATGTCATTCCTGCAATAGGAGCTACAGGCATCAGTACAGGAAAACTTCACAGAAATTACATCCCTGCTACAGAGAGATGAGTATCCATTGCTAAACTTTATGTATTTATTGACTATAATCATTTTAGCTTTCTGCATTCGTCTGTCATTCTGGAGGACTTGCTTATTACACAATGGTACTTACTGTTGTTTTATAATGAGGTTTGCAAGCACTGGAAACTGAACAGATTTTTTTTTCAAGCTTCCAGCTAAGGAAGTTTTCAACCTATTACACAATAAATTGAATAAAAACTACAATGATTTAAGAAATTGTAACTCCAGCAGAACTATTGATCTATTTCATCAGGAAAAACACACCAGGAAATAAAGCCGTAATTTAATATATGTAAGTCAAATTGACTAATTTAGGTAAATAGGTTTTAAAAAGGAAGTTATTAAATTATATATATGTATACATTAGAGGAGGGAGCAGGATACAATGCTTTGGATTCTTCTTTGAATACTATTCCAGAAATGTCTTAATATAGATCATTAGACTCCACAATATAATCCTGCCAAGTAATTATATCTACATACAAGAATAAATTGTTGAGGATCCTGACTTGGCTTCTGGAGGCATCAGTAGCTCCTAGTAAAACAAATATCTGAAATTGAGAGTTTTATTAAAATAAGATCAATCTACCCAGCACAGAGCATTCTAAAGTTCATGTTCAGCTTTGTTTTAAAGGAAGGAAACCCCACACTATGCAGAGTCTTGCATTCTAGTCTCAAAGTTGTTACACCTCTCTTGCCCCCTCAACTTGCTTTTAACATTCCTTCCTCAAAGTCATTAGTGAAAACATCCTTTATAGTCAGAAACCTAATATTCTAATCAATTTCTACTCATTTTAGTGGCTGTGTGTAAGCAGATTATTTTTTCCAGACGACTCTTACTCCAGAGGAGTACAAAGGACACACTTCAGACCCTTGTAGTCCCAACACGTGTGGTTTCCTCACAGTGGGAACGCCTGGAAGCAAGCCTCCTGGCCCAGCGCCAAGCCAAACCACGGTCAGTCTAAACACAGCACCGGCAAACGCTACTTCTGACAGTTCACTGCTACTGTACAGTATCCTTTAGCATCCTCCTCAGTGACTGAGATTTATACAGTTTCTCACACAACTTCCTTCATCTCATCCCTTCCCTCCACTAACAAGATTCTACCAGCCAAGCACAGTGGAATCAAAGAGAAACATTCCAGTGACACTGCCAGGTGTTACCTGGACATTTACACAGGAAGATTAAGTTTATAAAATCACTGAATGCCCATGGAGATCTTTCAAATCAGCACACCAGGATGCTTTGCAGGGCTTCTCAGTCAGTTTTTGCCATTTAAATAAATTTTTCCTCGGTGGTTTTTTCTGAAAAGTTAAATATTATCTGAATGGTTAAACTAAGAAGTAGAAGTATTTGAACCTGCACACATATTTAGTCCAGATATGCAAGTGGTTAGGAATTTTATTTCCTCCTTTCACGTTACCACGGATATGTAGGCATACATTCTCTATTCAGCTAAGGAACTGCAAATTTTCCTTCCAATACAAAGTGAGTGTTTGCTCCACAATATCTATTGGCACTGTCTGATTGCACTTTAGCTCTCCTGGCACCCTCTGTGTTCTGCTCTTCTTGGAAAGCACAACGTTCACAACGATCAGCAGTGGTTTGGCCGAAGGGAAAATGTCACCAGCTTGGAGAGAGGGGTGGCTCACGCAGGGTGCTGCCACCTCCAGCAAGGCCTGGGCTCATAAAGCCCCACTGAACATACAGGAGGTGACAGCACTCAGCATCTCTCAGGAGTCAAGCAGCATCCCACAGAAACAGAAGTCTGCTTTTCACACAAACCAAATTTGTTTTCTACAGAAAGCCTACACCAGAAATCAATTTGTAGTCTGAAAATTTGCAATTATAATTAGTAGCACTATTATTAATGCAATATCCTGAGGGGGTGGTGGGTTTTGAGTGAACTACTGAGATGACAGAAGCAAGGTATGTGCTTGATAAAGCATCCCAGGGAAGAAATTTCCTGAAATACTCAGAATCTGAGTTTTAAAGAAACTGGCATGTGCAGCATTGCTGAAGTCACGATAAGGAACAAGATATCCAGCCTGGTACTGTATCTCTTCTATACAATGACAGCAAGTGTTGCTCTCAAACATGTGGGCAAAATAGTCTCTTGTTACACCTGTTCAGCCCCTGCCTGCAGTCGCATTAATTCAGGGTCAGTTACCTCTTCAGAGCTGGCAGCAGAACACAGTAATTTAAAACCCTCTTCTGGTGCCTAAAGAAAATACCAAACACAGCTGAGAATTTAAATTTTCTTCATATCTGGAAGAAGCAGGAAACCAGTTTTCATGTGTTCCTGTGCAAGCATCTGGTTTTCACTCGTAGCAGTCAACTGTGCTTACAAAAGCTCCAGTTCACCATGTCTGCTAGAAATATTGAAGGCTAAATTGTCATCTTATTATCTCGAGTTAACACATTGTCACAGGGCATGGGCAAGGGAGTACAGCAGATCCCAGCGGAAGCTTTTCCTATCACTAGTAATTCTAGATATTAACAGAAATGTTAAAATTGCCACTTACATTTTACTATAATTTAAACCATCCAAATTGCCTCTGCTCTGTTCAGTATTACAGTAAAGTAATCCCAGTGATGCTAGGAAGCAATGAAAAAGCTGTCTTCAGTTATTTCCTTTCAAATGCTTTTAAATGAGGAGGGTAACCATGGCCAGAGGAATTGAGAAATGAACGCTCTGAGCTGCCTTTTTCCTGTTTGCTGATATTTTGATATGCACTATTTTCATACACTGTAGGACTCTTCTACGTAGCTGACCTCCTGCAGGTCATCAGTCACACAGGAGATTATATAACATGAGAAATTAAATTCATTAAAGATAATCTGTATAACTATGGAAGGTGAGATTATCAAATCTTGGTAAATTGCATTGCACAATGAACCTGCAGTTACCCAGTGAAGAAAGAAATAAATAAAAACACAAAACAAACAAAAAAAAGACTTTAACAAAATTTAACCTAGGAGATAAACTCTGTGGAAAACACACTGACCTTTTTTACATTTTTGTTTACATCAATCAAGTTGAGCAGGAAGATGTGGTCTTTAGCCCCGATTAGCAGCCGGCCCCGCTCCTCATCTAGCAGCAGGGTTCGAAAATCAAGCCCCTCTGTTGAGCCCAGGAATGGGATGCAGCTGTTTGAAAGCAGCAAGTCTGTGGGAAAATGAAAAAATCTTTATAATCAAAATGTTTATGTATGACTCATCAGTGTCTTTCATAAATATATGCAACCAGCATGGAGTATACCAGTGAGATAAGTGCAGTCTTGGAGCATGTCTTTCTAGAGTCATAATACAGTTCCTGTTAACCTTGGGTTTCTCTGGGTTTTTTTTACTTCCAAACTGGGTAATATTTACATTCACAAAATACTTTTCTATATAAAATTTTCTTAATAAATTATCTGTATGGCATAAAGGAATCAGAAATTCAACATAAATTAGAAACCAAGAAAGACAGATCTTTACAAAATGTGTGCTGTATCTTTCCTTCATTCTAAGAAAACTAATTACGTTTATATCATCATGGATGATGGATACACATCATCAAGGATCAATATGTCACCATATTTGGTGCTCCAGACATAAAGGAGCAAAGAAGGTCAATGCCAGCCAAGAATAATTAGGAGCAGGAAACAGTGGTTAGGGACATTACAAGATCATCCAATGCAACGCCACTCACTATGAGGAGGAACATCTCTCACTAGATCAGCTTGCTCAAAGCCCCACCTAACATGGCCTTGAACACTTCCAGGGATGGGGCATCTGCAACTCCTCCGGGCAACCTGAGTTGCCCTGAGTCCTGCCAGTTTCTCACCATCCTCACCATAAAAAATGTCTTCCTTATATCCAATTTCTATCTACTCTCTGTTTAAAACTATTGTCCCTTATCATGTTACTAACAGCTTTGGTAGAAAGTCTTTCCTCATCTTTTTTACAAACCCCGTTTATATATTGAAAAGTATCATTAAGGTCTCCTCAGAGCCTTCTCTTCTCCAGGCTGAACAACCCCAACCCTCTCAGCCTGTCTTCCCTGGCAAGGTGTTACAGCCCTCTGATCATTTTCAGGGCTCTTCTCTACACTCATTCCAACAGTTCCATGTCTTTCTTCAACTGGGTGCCCCAGAACTGAATGTAGGACTGCAGGTGGGGTCTCACCAGAGCAGACTACAGAGGCAGAATCCCCCCCCTCTTCCTGCTGGTCACACTTCTTGTGGTACAGCCCAGGGTACAGTTGGTTTTGGAGGCTGTGAGCACGCACTGCCGGCTCATATCCAGTTTTTCATCCACCAGTATCCCCAAGTCCTCGTCGGCAGGGCTGCACTCAACCTATTCACGACTCAATCTATTCATCATCCAGTCTGTGCTGATATTGAGGATTGCCTTGACCCAGGTGCAGGATCTTGCGCTTGGCCTTGTTGAACTTCACATGGTTCACATGGGCCTCCTCCTCCTGCCAATCAAGGGAACTTCAAAGATAATTTATTCCAATTCAATGAAGATAGTATAGTAAGCATCCAGTAGCAACACCTCTAAGATCCCTATTAAAATCAAAAATTTGACACTAAAATTTTACTGGGAATTAATAGTGGCTATGAATCTCTTTTAAAAGCTAAGTAAGAAAAAGCATGATAGTCTATGAAACTAATGAAAGAATCTATACCGCTGTAAAAAAGCTAAAAGCCTGTAAAATAAAAGTTCTGTATGTAACATTTTGCCTAATGAAAACCCTGTGGACGTCATTCTGGATGAGGATACAAACAACATATAGAAAAGAGCACAAGGAGAGTTAAGTCTTGTTGGATAGTCATTACTTTGGGGAAAAGAAAATAAACATGTGAATCAGTTCTTCCACAAGCAAACCCTCCAAGTGAAACTATTTGTAAATCTTCAGAAAGAAAGGCAAATCCTGTCTTTAACTGGATATATCCACCTTCCTGGCCCTGGATGGACAATGTAGCATTCCTGCTAGATGAGCCAGACTTAATGCGCAAGTTATTTGCACATTCTGATCATGATGAAAATTAGGCCAGCGTTTTGCAGAAAAAGTCCTGAATGAAATAAAGGGAAAAAACCCCACCCAAATATTTTTCTCCAAGGTCTCTCACAAACCATGTGACAGGCAAGCAAAGATTAACTTCTGGTGCTGGTTAATAAACAGCACTGTGAGAGGAAAAATACTTTATTAATCTGACTACCTGGTATATAATTATGACAATTATTTTTTGGCTTAGTCAGTTCTACTTAAGTTTGTGTGCTTTTGTCTGGCTCAGTGCAGAGTGTTATGCTACAATCTGAAAACAAATTGTCTTGCATTGCAGCTCCTATTCCCCTACGTGAAATTTATTTGACAGTACTTTGGAAAAAAGATCTTGCTTCATATTGAAAAATTATATCCGATGCTGAGCACTACACTGCTATACAACAGCACTGTCCTTTCTCACATCTTTTGTGAAGACAAAGATGTCAGGGTTTGTTTTCCAAACTAGTAATACTTCAGAAGATCTGTTTATTAACTGACAGCAACATCATTTAGGAGTAGCTTATGGTTAACATGGTACTATAAAAACCTCAGTCCTCACCTGCAGGACACAAGTAACTAAGACACAGAATATGAAGGAAAATTCCTTCACATCTGCAGCCACAGGAATTTGATCTGAGGAAGGATAAATGATATGTTTGTGCAAATGCTCTAAAACACTTTCACTGCTTAGAGCCATGCAAAGCATGGGCCTTTGCAAGACTGTCTCTTGCAAAAATACATGGATTTGATTCTCCACACAGATGAAAGATCATGACTGAGACTGCTCTCTACTTCCCATTTCTTTCTTATTTGAAAGGAATGATCTCTTAAGAGACCATCCCAAATGGACATTTGTCATCTGTTGTTTAACAGTTCTAGAATTTTTCAGTAAAAAAACCCCACCTAGAACAGATACAACAGCAAGGGAAAAAGCTGCCTCATGACTGGAATGCCCAACTGGGAACGAGCCCTGCCCAATGCCTTGTACAATCATTTATTTCACTGCATCATAAGGAAAACATCTGTAGAATATTCCAGATTGAAATGGCAGCACCACACACTCGTTTCTTACTGACGCAAATGACACCACGAGCTGCAAAGTGGTGAAGAATCAGGTTTGGTCAGTTATTTACTATTGAAAACAGCTTGGAAAGAAGACACTGAGCATGGCCACTGATAAGACTGAAACTGTAACATGACCTAATAAAACTTTTCAAGTAAACATTAACAGAGAGTTGATTGAATTGCAGCCAAATTAATCATTGTTCTCACTCCATAAAACAACGCAATCCAATGTCATGCGTTGAAATCTCCCTTCACAGCGAGATGTATTTGCTATCACCAAGGATATTACACTGGAAAAATTTACTGTGAAAATCACATTTCCCAATGATTTTCAAGCTTAAAGCTAGCTGTTGATTTGAATCACTGCATTTCTAGCCTGCCCAACACAGAACCAGCATTCTCACAAGGCATAATAACAAAGTTAGTTACAGGGATGGTCTTTCAAGAGTCATGTTCAGCACTCAGTTTATTGTCTATATTTGCTGTTTTCCTCAAAATTAATTACTTTTTTCCAGTCTGGTGATTAAATCAGTATCCAGCTAACTCCCTTTCTGGGTTAATATTTCACTGCTGAGTGGCAGAAGCTGGAAGAGTGACTGGGTTTTATTCATTTAGCACAGTATCTCAGTGAACTTGGCTCACAACAGCATGACCACTGCTAACTTAAATAATCTCCAGCAGCAGAGCCACAGCATAAAGGCTTCAAAAGCAAAAATGTCATTCTGTTCTGATAATATGTATTTGCATTTATAAAGCGTATTTAGATTTCTTAGCATCAAGTCACATGTGTGGTGACCATGCTGCCATTCCTCAACTCCAGAATGGTGCAAGAACGCAGCCATCTGGAACCACTTAGTTGAGACTCAGAATTCCCTTTGTGACCTGTTAATGACTTTTTTTAATGACAAGCCACACCTAAATTAGCAGAAAGGGAACATCTCAACCTCTTTCAAAACAGTTACATCTAATGACACCTTTGAAGGACTCTGAATTCAAATGCTGTATAGTTTTCTATACAGTAAAGAACAAAGGTCACATCACTTGCCTCTAGATAGGAGCACATGTTGGAGAATATAAATGAAGACTTAAAATGGGCATTTTGAAATTCTCAACCAAATTTTTGGGATAGAGAAAAGTATTTATAGCATGAATACAGCAATTTATTCAATTCCTGAAGTACACCGAGTTTAAAATTGACTGATTGATCCCATATGTATTGGTACGATGGCAAAGAGAATAAATAGTTCCAGGCTACTACCAATCTCTACTACGTACTGCAAGAAGTTAGATGTTATTTAGCTGCATCTCACCATGGACAATGCTGTGCACGCAAAGTGGCTCTCACTGCTATATAGTATTATCAGGGCCGGAGGAAAATATAATATTCATGGAACAGCAGAGCCTCTCCAAAAGGATATAGATAGCCGGGGGCAGAGAAAACATGACATTTTTTTGTCACAATTTTGTGTCAAAACCTTCTTTATGAGAAGCCCAAAAAAGAATTATGTGTTAAACCACACATTTTGCAGTTACGAACTTCTCTGTTCATCTTTTAGGACTGAACTGTTTCCCAGGAGGGTATACCAGCATAGGAAAGTGACTGCGTAATGAGAACTTTTCAAAATATTACTACGAAATTCAGGAATAGTCTGCTTCAAGATTTCAGGCATTTCAGGGAATTTTTACTTCAAGCTTCAAGCATTTCTACAGGAATGCTCAAGATTCAGCATAGTTAACATATCCAATATCCCTGCAATTAGTAATCACTTCAGGTAGGTGTATAGGATGGACATTTTCTAAGAAACAGTGTGTTAAATATGAATGACTGTTTTCAGGCAATTTGAAAAGCTTTTCTCCCTCTATTATTTTTCCACAAAAATACAGGTAGATATTACTCAAAAGAAGACAAGCAACTACAGTAGGGTAGCTCAATTGCCTAAAATAAGGGTAGCTTTCCAAAACAGTTTTGCACTGACAATACCGAAAGAAGTCTTGAAGAATGATAGTATTTCCCAATTCCCACAAAGAAAAGTTGAACTAGATGACATATTTTCCTAAGGTAAAGCTAAATACAATGATCAGTTATGATTTCTGCTCTTGATAGGAACTAAATACTTATGAAGCCATTGAAAGTACACTTCAGTAGATAACTACAGTCATTCCATAACAGGAAAGTCTTCTGGTCTTGGAGGTCTGACAAGAAACCCCTATCAGGTTCTCAGTCTTCGGTGTCAGTTTCTGCCTTGTGGACTAAGGCATCATCACAACAGCACCATAATGATTAGGTGACGGGCAAAGCATCTCAGAGATTTGTGTCTGCACAACGAATTCATGTGCCACAGCATCTTCCTTCCACAGAAGAGACATGTCCTGCATTTTGCAATTATGTCCAGGTGCTCAGAATGGAAGACGGTAATCGTATTTATCACCTTAAGGCACACAACTCTTCCTTTGTCACAGTATGCTTCATGAAATTATAACCATTCCTATCTCACACTTCCAAACACATTTCCCTCATTATAGTACACTTGCCTTCAAAATACTACCAACACTACATTTCAGACTTTGCTTTCTTCAGAAGGATGAGCAAATAGTTAGAGTAGTTGCAAGAACCTGCACCTGCGATTTTCAACTACCTGCATCTTCAGAAAGGCTTCTGACAACAAACCATTCTCTAGACATGAACACAGCACCCTGAGGCAAGACAGA
>VZRJ01005925.1:0-10731 GCA_013397565.1 Ptilonorhynchus violaceus
GACTGGCACCGCCTTTTCTTACCCGCCAATGGCAGATTGCTCTACTCGTGACGTCCCTGGTTGCCGGGCAGATTCCAGTGGCGCATGATGGGAGACAGGAAAATGTCCGAGGGAGTGCGGGGGAGGGGAACAGGAGTATCCAGTTGCCCCCACTGAAGACCCTGTACATCCCAGTCACTGTCAGTTGCCTCCAGCATGGTACCAGTCAACCTCAGTATGGTTACAGACACTCTCAGTATATCCCGGTTGTCCTCAGCACGGCCGTAGTCATTCCCGGTCACTACTAGTTGCTCCAGTAAGGTGCTAGTTACCCAAGCACAATCCCAGTCACTCCCAGTATATACCAGCATGCATCCAGTCACTCCCAGAAGCCCAAGGTGTGATCCCAGTTGCTCCCTGTCAACACCAATATGATCCTAGTCACCCTCAATATGATCCCAGCCACATGCCCCCATTCCCAGTATGATCCCAGTATAATCCCAATTGCTTCCAAACACTCCCAGTATGATCGCAGTTGCCTCCAGCATAGCTTCAGTTGCTCCCAATATCAACCCAGGCAGTCCCACTATGATGCCATTTGCTCCCAGCATGGTCCCAGTTGCTTCCAGTCACTCCCAGTTCCTCCCAGTTGCTCCTAGCATGATCGCAGTTGCTCACAGCCACTCCCAGTCACCCTCAGCATGATCACGGTCTCTCCCAGCATGGTCTCATTTGCCCTCCGCAGGCTCCTACTCACTCCCAGTATGATCCCAGTATGATCCCAGCCTTCTCAGTGCGATCACCATCTCCTCCAGCATGGACCCAGCTGCTCCCACGATGATCTCAGTATGATCCCAGTGAAGCCCAGTCACTGCCAGTATTCCCACTCCTGAGATCCCCCACCCCTCTCTGCATTCCCCCGTCCCAGATCTCCAGACTCCCGAGATGAGCCTCAAGGGCTGCAAGTCCCCACCCAGGAGGGCCACAAAGCCCCACTTTAGATCTGCAGCGCCCAATTTTCCCTGTTTCCTGCTCTTTTTCCCTGGGCCCAGTTCCCCCCCAGAGGGTGAGAGCAGCCGAGAGCCCCACACTGCCCAAGCCGACCTGTGCCTGCTCCATCCCCGCTCCTCCCGCAGGATGGGAGGGATCTGGGGGAATGGGGGACCAAGGGTGTCACTGGTCCTGGGGGAAGGAGGAGAAGGGATGAAGGAGGAGAGATGAAGAAGGAGCACAGGAAGGGATGGCAGTAGGACAAGGAGGTGGGATTAGGGAGGAGAAGGAAGAGGGATGGAGGAGGTGGAACCATGGGATGAGAGTGATGCCTTAGGATTTTGGTTTTTATATTTTTCATATACTTGTAACCCTGCAATTCTTAGTGTATAACTCTAAAGCCCATATAAAAGTGTTAGCTACTGCCTTTTAGACAAAACAATCCATCTTCAGGCCTGGACTTCAAGGACACCTTACTGCTTCAGGCCCAAGATATGTAAACAACTGTTGATGAAGGGGGGAAAAACCTGGGGGGAATTACCTCATTACCTGGGGTTGTAATTAGAGGAGCTAGCCCCGATATGATAATGGACCAAACTTATAAAAGTGTGGACAACTCGTGACCAGTTGTCCATCTTGGGTGGTCTAACTTGGGGAGCGACCTCAGGGGGTACATCTGGGGTGTAGGCCCCCCCCCGAGCGAGCTCTGACTGCCCTGGATGTACCTGAAGGCCTTCAAATAAATACCACCGCTTTTAACCTTTTAATCTTTGTCAAGTCTCTCTCTTTTAGGTAGTCCCTATAAGGTATCAAGAGCTAGAGGAGGTCCCTCCCTCCCTCTCGTTGTTCCTCTCTCTCTTTCTTCCTTCTCCTTCATTTCTTGTCTTCCTCATTTTCTTTTGTGTGCCTTCCTCCTCTTCTTCTCTCTCTGTTCTTTCTTCTCTTTCTTCCTTCTCCTTTTGCTTTCCTCCCCTTCTTCCACCCCTTCTCCTCGCTCCTTCCTTTCCCTCATCCCTTCTTGTTGCTTCCTCCTTCTTTTCTGTTCCTCCTTTCTTCCTCTCCTTCTTCCTCTCCTTCTTCCTTCCTTCTCCTTGTTCCTTCCTCTCCTTCTTCATTTTCCTCATTCTTTCCTCTCCTTCTTCCTTCCTCCCCCAGACAACGAGCTGAGGATGGAGACCACAGAGGACAAACCCCCTGGCAGAACTTGGTTTCGAACGACTCCATGGCGCAGCAGCACCTGCACCCCTGGCTGTGGACGGTCCCTGGGGGTCCCTGGTGAAGGGGCAGTGAGGGCTGATGGAGCTCTGTGGCCAGCGCTGGGCCCGGCTCCCGAGGGAGCGGAACACGGAGACGCTGGATGAGCTCCGCAGTGGGAAGAGGAGAGCGTGGGCTTGGGGGGATGTGGGGGGTCTCTGTGGGGGGACCCAGGGCTTCCTCTGGGCTCTTTCTCTCGCTGCCGGTCCTGCAGCCCCTGGGCCCAGAGCCCAAGCCCTCTGGCCGGTCCCTGCCCGCTCTGGCCCTGCTGACCCTGAGCTCTGTGCGGCGGCAGCGCAGCCCCCGAGGGACCCTGCGAACGCTGGGCTGGTGCTGCTGAGCCGGGCACAGGCATCGCTTGCCTTGGGCAATGGAATGCAATTTGGGATGGATTTAATACACTTGGGAATGGACTTAATACAATTGGTGTCCTTCCCGGCCTCCCCTCTCAGCTGCCCCCAGCCCCGGCTGCCTGGACACCTGAGCCCTCCCTAGGCTCCTGGGGAGTTGAGGGGGCCTGACCCCAGTTTTGGGGTTCACCTTGGGGCTGTACTGGCACCCCCATTACTGGGGTTGTTGAGATTTTGTTCCCCAATTCCTTTAGGGGGGATGGAGATGCCCTTGAAAAGTGCCCATGACCCCTTAGGTGGGTTTGGGGGTCTCCTTAACCCCCTCACCAGCAGGTTTTGGGTGTCCTTGACCACTCCCAGCAGGATCCTTGACCACTCCCAGCTGCCTGACCACTCCAGGCACGCATCAAAGCTGCTCGGTCGTTGCCCTCTGCAACCGGACAGGGGAGAGAAAACACAACCAAGGGTTTGTGGGTTGAGATAAGCACTGAGAGAGATCCCTCACCAACTGCCCTCACGGGGGAAGACAAATCCAAATTGGAGATATTAACTGAATTTATTACAAACAAAATCAGAGCAGGATAATGAAAATAATATAAAAACACCTCACCCCCCGCCCTTCTTCCAAGCTCTCCCTGCTCTCCCTCAGCGGCGCAGGGAGACGGGAATGAGGGTCCCGGTCAGTTCATCCCGTGGCATTTGTGCCGCTGCTCAGGGAGAGGAGTCGGGAGTCCTTGCCCTGCTCCAGCGTGGGCTCCTCTCTCCACAGTGCTCACAGAAGCCCCCCTGCAGCCCCCCCACTACCAGAACCTTGGCACACAAACCCAATACAGGGGGGGTCCCCGGGAGGTGTTTTCGGGGGGTCCCGGTGGCCGCTGCCGGCAGAGCCCCGGCGGGGGGCGGGGGGATGCGGGTCTGCCCCCGTGGTGGGAGTTGGTCTGCCCGGGTCAGGCGCTGATCTCCGTCAGCCCAGAGCCACGTGGCAATCTCCCGGTAGTGGCAGAGGGGAGGTGGTGGGATGGGGGAGGGGGTAACCCTGGGACCTCCGGTGTGGGGAGAGTGGAGAGGACTGACATCGGAGCTGGGGGGACACTAGGCAGCCTGGGGTGGGGGTAAGTTCGGATAGGGGGGGACACCCAGGACCCTGAAACGTGGATCCTGGAGAGGGTGAAACTCCGACAGCCTGGGAAAGTTGAGACCATGGAGAAGTGGGACCCATGAATACCCTAGTTCCCTGAAATAGGGCTCCCAGACGGGGGGCCCCCTGTCACACCAAAGTGGGGAGCCCAGAGAAGGAGGACCTCCATAATTCCTGGGACCTCCAGCAGTCCAGAGAGGATGGACCCCAATACAATTGAGATCCACAGCAGCCCAGACAGGTGGGACCTGCTGAATCCCAAAGTGGAGAGACCAGAGAGGGGGAACTCCTGGGTGCATGTTTTTTGCTGAATCTTGGTGATTTGGGTATTTTGGGGGGAGTGAATCTTGGTGTTTTGGATGTTTTTATGGGCACCAGATGACTCGTGACTTCTGGAGATGGACTTGGACAGGAGAAACCCCCAACCCAACCCACCCACGCCCTGTTTTCCCCCAAAACCAGGTTTTCTCATTCCTAAACCTTGTCCAGACAGAGGAGGAGGCTGCAAGGAAGAGGAAGATGCCTTGGGACACCCAGGGAGGAAGTCACTGCCCCTTTCCCCCTCACTTCTGCTCCATCTCCCAGCCCAGCATTGCCCCTGCCTGCAGGAAAACCCCGTTGCCAACCCCATCTTGCCGGGGACGGATTTGGGGGGANGATTTGGGGGGAATCTCCCCCTCCCCTTTCCTTTGGCATGGAGGCAAATCCCCTTCATCTCCCTCCCTCCCTCTCTCCCTCCTTTGTCCTTTTCCCTCCCTCTTTTATCCTTTTCCCTCCTTTCTCTCCTAGTTTCTTTCTCTCCTTCCTTCTGCTTTTCTCTTTCTCTCTTTCTTCCTTCTCCTTCTTCTTTTCTGTCCTTTTTCCTTCCTCTCTTTGCTCCTTCCTCCCCTTCTTCTCTCTTTTTTTCCTCCTCCTCCTTCCTTCTTCTTTTTCCTTTCTCTCCTTTTTTATGGTTCCCTTCTCTCCTTTTCCTTCCTCCCCCAGGCAAGGAGCTGAAGATGGAGACCAGGAAGGACAAGTTCCACCTGCAGAACCTAATGGAAGAGGCCGTTTTGAGTGGTTCCATAGCACAGGAAGTCAATGGGGAAGAAAAATCCCAGAGATCCCCCACGAGGAGGGGCTCCAAACCCAGCCCATGGCGGTCCGAGGAGGTGGCTGGAGCTTCAGCCAGAGCTCTGACCTGGTGGTCCACAAGTGGCTTCACACTGGGAAGAAGCCCTTCAAGTGCTTGAAATGTGGGAAGAGCTTCAGCTGGAGATCCTACCTGATCTGGCATGAGAGGATTCACACAGGGGAAAGTCCCTACAAGTGCTTGAAATGCAGTAAGAGCTTCAGCATGAGCTCCCACCTGGTCCTCCACCAGAAAATCCACACCAGGGAACAGCCATACAAGAGTGAGGAGTGCAGGAAGAGCTTCAGCAGGAGATCCAGCCTTATCAGACACTGGCGCATACACAGGGAGGAATGGCCCTATGAGTGTGTGGAATGCAGGAAGGGCTTCAACCGCAAACCCCACCTCATCACCCACCAGCACATCCACACCAGGGAGAGGCCCCACGAGTGTCTCAAGTGTGGGAAGAGCTTCAAGAAGAGCTTGGCCTTGATCAAACACCGACAGAGGGACTGGTAAGGGAAGCCCTGCGAGTGCCCCAACTGCAGGAAGAGCTTCGTCCGCTGCTCCAACTTCGTCACCCATCGGAGGACCCATGTTGGGAAGAGACCTGGTGACCCACATTTCCAGTGATCCACATTGGGAAGAGACCTGGCTGGTGTCTCCACATCTTCCTGGTTTCCCATAGGCACATGGGTGAATGCAGGGGCAAGAACATTCTTCAGGAAGCAGGCCAGCATCGTAAATTCATTGGGAAGAGCAGATTTGTTGACTTTAGACCCCCCCCAAAATCTCACCTGCTCTGTCCAGTCTTGCTTCTGATGACATCAAGCAACACTGGATGATCTTCAAGGTCTTTTCTCCATGCAGGTTGTCATGGCAGCCACCATAGCTACAGGTCCTTCATGGCAACCAGCCTTAACAATGAGGCCTTATGATTCTTGTAGGGGCCTGGGCAGTTATGGAATTAGAATCATGTTGATTTACCCATGAGAAACTGCAGCCACAGTGAAAGTCACAGTGTTAGCCAAAAGGATAATCAATGAAAGAAGATGTTCTGCACACAAGGAGAAGATGTTCTTGTTATAGAATATCAAGAATATATCGGAAGGAACTTGGCAGAAAGAGAAGGAACACAGCCCTGAAAAAGTAAAGAAATGTAACTTTAGGGAACTTTATTTGCGCAAATGTAGAGATCAATTAAAGAGCAGTATTAGGTGCGTGAACAGCGTGTGAACAGAGCATGCAGCCTATAGGATTATGCGACAGCATGTGTATGGAAATACTAACTCTACATAACTGTAAGCTTTTATTTAATAAATTGGCTGTCCTGATCATCATATTGCTGTGCGTGGAAGTCCGTGGCTCGTGGGATCGATGCCTGCATTCTACACCACAGATTGTTGCCTTGGCAATCACTATAACGACAGGTACCCAGGCAGGTGTCCATGACATCAGTCCCTGCAATGGGTTTCCATGACGGGTCCCATATCAGCCCCACTCATGTGCTGGTTGCCATGGAAACAGTCCCAGGCAAAGCATCTCTGTGTCTGGTTGCCATGGCATTGGGCACCAGCCGGGGGTTTCGCTGTGAGTTGCCATGGAAATGTCACAGCTCTGGTATTCCATAGCCCAAGCCCATAGCAACAGCCCTAGTCCAGGTTTCCATGGTGTCCTGGTTCCGGCCAGGACAGGGTTAATTTTTTACAGTAGCCAGGACAGGGGTATGGTCAGACCTTCATGTTATTGGATCCCACTCAGATCATTGCCAGGGGCAGGGAAAGGGACTCTCCTCATCTCCAAGAAGAAGGGTGTCCTTTCTGGGTGGGAGAAAATACATGGGCAGGAAGAGCTGGTCAGTGCTGGTGCAGTTTTCTCTGTAAATAATTTCTTTGTCTCATCCCTTCTGTTATCAATATTGTTGCTGTTCCTGTTCGTTCCTTATCTCGTTGCTGTTTTCAGTAAATTATTCTTATCCCAGCCCAGGATCTTTGCCTTTTGTGCTTTCCATTGGAGGGGGAGGGGAGCGAGCAGCGGCACAGTTTTAGTGGGAGCATGAAATTGGGGAACGCCATTCCTAAACCAGGACCCATGGAAACCAAGCATTACAGTTGGTGTCAGCCCTGGTTGCCATGGCAACACCCCTGCGAGCAGGTCCATGTCTGGGAGCTGTGGGAACCTCTTCACTCTGGTGCCCAGGGACAGGACTGCAGGGAACGGCTGGAGCTGAGTCGGGGAAGGTTTAGGTGAGGTATCAGGGAAAGGTTTTCCCCAGAGGATGCTCAGGCACTGAACAGGCTCCCCAGGGAAGGGGTCACAGCTCCAAGGCTGTCTGAGCTCCAGGAGCATTTGGATACCAGTCCCAGGCACAGGCTGGGATTGTTGGGGTGTCCTAGGCAGGGCCAGGAGTTGGGCTCGATGATCCTGATGGGTCCCTCCCAACTCAGCCAATTCTGTGGATCTGTGATTCCATGACCCTTGGAATGGGACCACAAATGGTTGCCATGGCAACGGACTCTGATCCTGGTGATGGTTGCCTGCTAAGGAGCTGATTTGTCACGGGCACTCAGAGGGGTTCCATACTGAGATTCCAAGAATCTCCAGGCTCTTAAAGAGCCAGAATGTCACAGGCAGAGACAGGGGTTCCATAGAGACCTCCCAGGGGTTTCTGGGGATGATAAAGAGCCGTGTGGTCAAAGGCTGCTGCAGCCACTCTATAGTGACGTTCCTGGGGACATTAGGCTGCTCAGGCACCAGCCTGTCACAGACACTCACAGAGGCTCCATGGTGGCATCCCAGGGGTCCCCAGGCTGCCAAACAGCTGGGATGTCACAGACACTCACAGGGGTTCCTGTCATGGGCAGAGTGGGAGCTTCAGGTGAAGTTTAATAGAGAGTTTATTAGAATTGGGTCATGAGGTGAAGAAAGGACCGCTAACACGCCCCATAGACCCCCAAACCCCTCCAGGACCCTGAGACTTTCTAAACCCCTTCTGTGACAGGAGCCTGGGAGCAGTTGGATCCAATCCCAGCCCAATCCCTTTGTTATGTGTAAAGGATTAGAGAAGTGTAATTGAACCTTCATGCAGCATGTCCCACAGGATTGAGGATGCAAAACCAGATATATTTATATAAATATAGATAGGATTGATTCTGATCATGATTAGATAAAAAGATATTAATCAGAATTTCTCACTCCACAGTATAGGAGCTGTAACAACTATTATAATATAATACACTAGGAAGCAATATTGAAGCAATTGTATTAAAGCAAAACCAATTATTAAGTAGAGATTGATGTCACTCACCCAGACCAATGACCACGGGCAAATCTCTTTGGCTCAGCCCCGTTTTATCCTTTCTATCTGATCATCTAATTTAGCAGTCGCATTCAGAATGTGCACACAGCAAGTGGTGTTGTTCCAATTCAAGTATCCACATACTCTATGTCACAGCAAGAGGTCTAAAGCCAATCTGTCCTGTAATGTCATTTCAGTCACGGCTTGCAATTGTTCATTTATTTCAGTGAACCCCAATGGAGTTGCTCTTGCTGAATTTTCCATTTGCAGAGTCCAATTGTGTGTGGCTGGTCTGTTCCCAAAGGGAGATCTTGGAGGAGTAAAGATGGATTCCAAAATCCATCCCACTGTAGTTCCCATACTGGGTGTTTCCAAGTTTCATCCCGTTTAACCTTTCCCCACAGTCGGGTTCCCAATGGTGACTCCTCCCACAAGGGACATCACGCTAACACTCCCAGTGTCCATTGTACTCTTGATTCTCCTAAGGGCAAATGTGTGCTCCAAATTCCATTCCTTCCCACCCATCCGGTGGGTCCTAATGATGTTACTGTGTCCTGCTGACAGTCTGAGTCTCTCCAAGTCTCGTTGTTTATTGGGTGAGACCAGGGGTCATTAAGAAAGGCAGAATAATTTCTACAAACACATCCCAACCTCAGAGCCTGGGCCGCTGTCAGGAGCTGCTGTACCTCAGGATTCCGAATAGTTCAAGTGTCTACCCGAGTGCAATTCCACTTTTCCTTTGTCCTTGGATCCTTTGGCCTTGACCTTATTAAATCAGGATATTTTATACCCACCTGGAAGGGGTCCTCTGGAAGGCCTGGACTCCCTTCCCAGTCCAGACACCACTGAACTGTCTGGATATATTCCAGATATTCCAAGGGCTCTTCCATACTTCTAGTATTTGACATCCCCAAGGGCTATCAGTGCCATCTGTCAGCTGATAAATATTTCCTGAGGTTATTTCCAGATCTGGTTTGGAAATATTTCAATTCTCAACAGTATTGTTCTTATGTGTCCATGGTAAGGAATATTCTCCTTCCATCCCTGTCCAGCTGGCATGGGTACTCTTTCCTTCCCACATGTTCCCAGATTTTTGTCAAATTGCTGACTGAAGCTCCTCACGGAACTGGATTTTCTGCAGAGGCTGGTGTTGGCAGACAAGCTGTTATAGAGGTTACATTCTGTAAACTGCCAAAATCTTGCACAAATTTGAAAACCACATTCCCTTTCCCAGAGGTTAACAACACAATTCCTGTTTTTATTGTAAAGGTGCAATTAGTCATCATCTTCATCTACATCTGGTAAATAGTATCCCCCTAGAAAAACATATTCTGTTCCTAAAACAATCAATAAGATTTATGTCTCTAAGCAGAAAAACAGCAATACAAATTCCCCCACAAGAACAAAAAGAAAATAAAAACCTCCATTGTGTTACTCAGTCTTTTTTCTGCTGTATTTAATGTGTGGTGGCTGGTTTTACCCACGTGTGATAAACCCAGGGTTCGATTCCTTCCACCTTGAGTGCAGTGTAGGTTATCAGGAGGACTTGGAAAGGTCCTTTCCACTTTTCCTTCAAGTGTTCAGAGTTCCAAGTTCTTTACATACACAAAATCCTCAGGCTGGAATGGATTAAGGGGGACATCCCAAGCAACTAGTCCCGATAGGGTTATAAACTGACAGAGTCCAGCAAGAGTTTTTCCTAAAACAATCAAGTATAGATTTAAATTTGTTTTTCCCTTTGAATGTATTTCTCCTGGAATTGATGCTGTTTGGTATGACCATCCACACAGCAATTTGTAGGGACTTACTTTAGTTTTTGACACCAGCTGAATTCTGACTCACCAAAGAGCCAGAGGAAGAGTCTGTGGCCATTTTAAAGAAGTTTATGGCGTATTTTAATAATTTTTCATTTTAAAGTCTGATTCATCCTTTCCACTTACCCATTTGCATGTGGTCACCAAGGGCTGTGGCTGTCCCATTTTATACCCAGGGTTTTGCTCAGCTGTTGCACCACATCTGCTATAAAATGGGAGTCTCTCTCTGAAGACATCCCAAGTGGCCCCCAAGTCTCTGTATGATTTCCTTAAACATAATTTTTACCACTTCCCTGGGTTTATTGGTGTGACAGGGAAAGGCCTCCAGCCATTTGGAAAATGTATCCACCAATACCAAAAGATACCTATCCCTGCTTTGTCTGGGTAGATCAGAGAAATCTGTTTGCCAACAATCTCCAGGTGAATTTCCCCATTTAACTGTTCCAGAAGGTGGCTGTCTCAACTCCCACATTTTCCTATTTATGAGAGTGTTTTTTAAACAAATTTAACATTTCACTGTTATTGATTCTGCAATTACAGTCATTCCCACACTAAGGACAGAATTTCAGAGATTAGATATCATTGATTTAAGTCCCCAGTGGGTTTTGTTGTGTTCTTTTTCCATTATTTTCCTCTCATTGCAGAAGGTGGAATTATAACCTGTTGTCTGGCTGTTACCCACCATCCCTCTTGATTCTCAGTGACTTTTAATATATTTGCTTAACATTGATTTTTGCAGGGTCTCACCCCCTTCCACTCAGTTTGGAACATCCAACATTTTCCCCCTCTTCCCCATC
>VZRJ01005925.1:15465-25673 GCA_013397565.1 Ptilonorhynchus violaceus
GAGCCCCAAATATCTTTGCATTTCCCTGGGACGTTGTTTTTGGGGAGTGGGGATGTGTTTGGATCTTGCAGGACTCCAGAGCTGAGCCTCGAATGTCCCTTGAGGGGACATTGGGGCGTTCCGCCTGGCGATCGCCCGGTACCGGCGGCGTGGGACATCCGTTTTGTGGATCCGCGGGAGAGCCAAGGAGGTGGAGCGTGGGATCCCCGGAGTGGGGAGAGTGGAGAGGGGCGATACCGGAGCAGGGGGACCCCCAGCAGCCCGGAAGGGTGGGGGAGCACGGAGGTGAGGGGGGGCCGGGACCCCCTGACCCTGAAAGGGTNGCCGAAACAGAATCAGGGGAAAAGGGAACCCTGGACCCCCCAGCATCCCTAAGCAGGACTACAAAGAGGGGGGAGATCACCAGGAACCACGGGACCCCCTGCAGTCCTGAGAAGGGGGATCCTAGAACTCCACACTGGGGAGACTGGAAAGGGAGAACTCCTGGGAAGGGTTTTTTTGACTTATCCAGGAGGATGGGAAGCAGCATGAAGTGACCATAACCCCCATCCCCGTCTTCCTGCACTACTGGGAGGGAACTGGGGATGAAATGAAGCCTGGGAAGGAGGCAGTGGTGTGGGAATGGAATTTTACTAGGATTTGTTTTTATTCTCGTTCTCCTGCCGTGATTTGACTGGACATAAATTCAAATAATTTCCACAAGCTGGGTCTGTTGTGACTGTGGCAGCCACAGCGAAGTGCCCTCTCCCTGCCCTTGACCGACCAGGAGCCTTTCCTTCTGTGTTCTCTTCCCTGCCCGGATGAGGAGGGCAGCGACGGAGAGACTTTGGTGGCACCAGGCACCTAGCTGGGGTCAAGCCATTACATGTGGCTCATTGGGAATGTTAAACATTAAAGCTTAAAGCAAACAACAGTTTCTGGAGGGGATTCTCCACCCCTTTGCCTTTCCTGGGAGGCAACATCCTGGGCACAACAGCCCAAACTGCTGGAGCACAGCCAAGTGCTCAGAAGGTGACCATGAACTCTTCACCCTCCTTCCCAGTGTGTGATGATACTTAAGCAGCCCCGGGAATGTGTTTCAGTCTCCATGAGCTCATATTTGCACAGCCTGAGGGATCTGGTTCGGTCTCTGTGAGCTCGGCTGTGAGGGTGAGTTCTGGAAAAGCAGCTTCTGTCTGTAAAACTTGGGGCTGGTTGAGTCCGCGCTGGCTGGAGTGATGCCAGGGCTGAGATGGAGCTGAACACCCAGACCATGGCCTCATCTTTGGGGTGGTTGAAATAACCAACTGATGAAATAAAAGTGGCAAATTAAAGAGAGAGGGGAATAAAACACCAAACTCACTACTTTTCAGCTGGTTTTATTGAAGCTTTTGCCACCACAGGGTTGGTTTGAGTGTCTAGATGTGTTTTCTAGGTAAGTTTTAGTTCTGGCTGCCTTGTAAGCACTTTTCAGTGATTTTGTTGGGGTTTTTTCAGGCCTTTCTAGCTCCTGTAGCAGTGCCTTTGGGTGGATCAATATTAGGGGGCCCTGAGACCCCTTGATGGAGGCTCAGGTGAGAAAAGCTGCCCTGAGCAGACACAGGTGTGTCCCCACACTGCTGCAGGGAAGAGACTCCCCTAACCCCGAAAAACCTCTGCCCTCCCCAGCTCTGCTCCCTCCTGCCCCTTCCTCTGCAGGTGTGAGGGGGGAGAGGAAAAGCCTGCATCACCCTCCTGCTTGCAAGCCCAGAGACGGTTTATTTAAATTCTTGTTCTGTGAGGGAGCCGGAGCCTTTCCCTGGAGCAGAGGCTGTGCCCAAGGGTGGGAAATGGCTCTGTGTGGGCAAGGCTGGTAGGTTACATCACCCTTAAACCGTGGCACTTGTGGCCGGTGGGTGAAGGGGCCGGTGGTGCCCCTGGAAGGGGGTTTGTGAGCTAGTGCCTCCCCACTCTGCAGAATTTCCTGAAGCAGCTGCTTTGATCCAAAACAGATGTGTGAGTGGGTGGGACTCAAGAATTCTGGGAGAGAGGAAAGGAGGGGAAAAGCTTGGAGGGAGAGAGATTTCTGTGCTTCCATCCCCTTTTCCCACCTCTTCTTCCCCTACCAGTTTTTCACCCCAAAATGCCCCAAGCGGCAACCTGGAGCAGAAGGAATTTGGGGGTTGGAGACAGTAACAAAACACTGCATCAATTAAACCTTATTCAAAATTCAGGTGTTTGGAGGGAAAAAGGTCTTACCTTTGCAAACACAGGCAGGTGGTTCTCATGTGGAAAATACCTGTGGGAAGTACTAGGTGCAGGGGCTGGTAATAATTTTATTTACAGTGATGACAAAAACACCTGCTGAGCATTGATGTGAGGGACTTATATAGTTGTAATAAGTATAGAAACACTTTGCAGTTGCCAGTGACTCAACAGCAGCGTCCACAGATATTTCTGGTCTGTTGGTTGACCCTTGTTCTGTTTCTTTGATTTTTTTTCTTTATAAATGTTCAACAAATTGCTCCTGTGGGATCAGCTTTGCTTTGCTGAGGAGAGCTGTGGCTGCCTGGAGGGTTGGGAGGATTATCAGCTTTTTGTGTTTTTATTTTAGGACCACAGGAGCATCCTGGAAACGCCCCAGGACAGAGCAGGACCTGGTTGGGCCCTGTGAGCTTGGGGTGTTTGAGATCACCTAGTGGCAGGAGGAGCTGAGGGACACTCTCATCCCTGGAGGGTGTGCCTGTTCCCTCTGCGGCCCTGGGGATGGCAGAAGCCCTTTGTGAGGAAGGTACAGAGGCGCCATCCCCTGTCCCAGGGGCTCCACAAGCTGCCCTGCGCGGGGTGGGCAATTGGGGTTGGCTCAGGTGGGTCTGAAGGGCCATCCAGCACCAGTGGGATGCCCTGAGTGGCCTGGAGTGGGGGTTGGGGCTGAAAAGCCCTGTGGACTTGTGCAAGTCCTTGAGACAACATCTTTCCAGGGCACCCAGAGCCAGCAGGACTCGGCTGAGGTTGAAGCTGATTTGAAAAAGCAAAGCAAGTCCTGGTTTTTTGAAAGCTGAAATCGTATTTTCCTTCCTGCTGCAAATGTAAACCTGGCAAAGGGAAAATGGTGCTTGACTGTCCTGAGGAAAATGCCCCAAATCAGGCCTTTCCCACTCCCCACTTCCCGGCGTGAGCAGGAACTCTCTTCGTTTGCACAGGTGGAGACTCAACTGCTACAGTGGAACTGCTGCAGCAGAGAGCAGCGGGAAGGACCTGTAAGCATCAGCTTGGTTGTGGGGCCATTGTTTCAGGTTGTGGCTCAGCGTGTTGGGGGAAGCTAAAATGGTCAAAGGAGCTGGGGGAGGAGGGATAAGGAATGTCAAAGTGTATGCAAGCTGAAGGTCTGGGGGATGGTGCCCATCCCATGGTGAAGAGGGGCACAGAGGGAATGCAGGGAGGTTGGGCAGCCCCAAAAATCCTTGGAAGCTAATGATAGCAGGGGGATGCCCCCTGGACTGAGCCTGTGCCCCACTGGGAGCCCCCACCGTGTTTTGGGGCTGTGTTGGAAGGTGTTGAAGGCACCCATGAGGGAAATACGAGAGCTGGGGGAACGTGGGGTGCTCTTCATGCCCTTCCCACACGGTTTGTCTCAAGATTTCAGCCTCAGATGCACCAAAGACAGAAAGGTGACCATCGGGGTCACCGTGCTCGCCGTGGTGCTGCTTCTCACTGTCGCCATCATCGCGCTGGCGGGTGAGTGGCTGAGGGTGCAAGAGCCACCCCAGAGTCTCCTCCCTGGAGAAAGCTCGCAGCATGAGTCACCTGGGCACATTGTGCTTGTTTCCAGCTAAGAAATGCCCATCCTGCCCTGCTCCCTCCCTGCCTGGCTGCCTGGAGAGAGGGATTGGCTTTGGGAACAAGTGCTTTTACTTCTTGGAGGAGGAAGCAGACTGGGAAGGGAGTCAGCGCTCCTGCCTCTCCCGCAGAGCCCACTTGGCCACCATCGACACCAGGGAGGAGCTGGTAAGAGGAATCTCCGAGGAGCCGGTGTGGAACGGCCTTTGGGAAGCAGATTTGGGAATTGCCTGAAGGGAGTGGTGCAGAGGTACCTGTGATCCTTGCTTTCCCCACTTCCAGCATTTCCTCCTGAGCTATGGGAACTTCATGGAGTACTGGGTTGGTCTCCAGAGGGAAGGTTCCGGACCTTGGAAATGGTTCAATGGTTCCCTCTTCAATGCCCTGTACGTCCCATCTTCTTCTGGAGAACAAAATCATGGCCTGGGCTGAGCCAGGGCGGGGGTTGGATGCAGGAGCCATGAGTAGATATAAATCTAATGAGGTGGGAGCAGCCAAACGCTGCTTTTCCTGGTTGTGCCAAAGCATTCAGACACAGCCCATGGATCTGTGGGATGCAGATGCTGATGGGGGGCTGGGGGCGTCCCTGGATGAATCCCCCAGGACCAGGAACATGGAAATATTCTCTCCTTTGAGGAGGGGGAGGCAGTTTGGGCTCTCTTGGGTGGGGTTTTATGGGGAGAGTGGTCCCTGCTCCTGCAGCGCTGTTAATCCCTCTGGAAATGGGAATCCCTCCCATCCCAGCCATGTTCTGTGAGCTCTCGCTGTGCTGTTGATCCAGGTTCAACATCCAGGGCAATGGCCACTGCGCCTACACCAACTCCCACAGGATCAGCAGTGACAGGTGTTCTGAGACAAAATTCTCCATCTGCAGTCACCTGCAGAGACACCCCAGTGAAATTCAGAAGAATCTGGAAATCCTGAATTCCACCTGAAACTTCCCTCTCAGCAGAGATCCACTGCCAGCTGCTGTTAACCCCATGCAATGTGGTACCAAGTCTCCCCGTCGTTTATATTTGTTTAAATTTTAGCTGGAAAACAACTCGCAGGTTGGGATGAGTCCGTTTGCTGAAACTCTGTCAGTTGAGATAAGTCCGTTTGCTAAAGCAAAAGCCAAGGATTGCACAAAAAAAAAATCAATCAAAAGGGCCCCACTCTGGAGCAGTTGGTGAAGAGCCAAGGCCCCTGGGAAGGAATCACATGCGAGAAGTCCATGGAGGACTGTCCCCATGGAAGGGACCCCACCCCCGAGCAGGGCAAGGACTCACCCCATGGAAAGGACCCCACCCTGGATAAGGGCAAAGCCTCCTCTCCCTGTTGGAGAAGCATGAGCATGAAGTGACCATAACCCCCATCCCCTTCTCCCCTCACCACTGGTGGGCAGGAGGGAGGGAATTTGGGATAAAGTGAATGCTGGGAAGGAGGGAGGGGTGGACAAAAGGAGTTTTAGTAGGATTTGTTTTGCTTCTCATTTTGCTTTTCCTGGGAGCCCAAGGGCAACACGCCAGGCACAACAGCCCAGACTGCTGGAGGACAGTATCCCTCAGCCATTCCATATCCTTGGCTGTTCCATGTTACCTGGCTGTGCCATGTCCCTTGGCAGTTCTGTGTCCTGTGGCTCCGTGGGGCTGGGGGCAGCAGTAAGACCTATGGCGGCCCTGTGGAGGAACAACCTTGAGCCCCAGCTGGGCCAGTTCCACCTAGGGGGGGCCCAGCTCACTCCCAGCATGGGCCCTGTGGCTCCCAGTCACTCCTGCTGTGATCCCAGTCACTTTCAGTTACACTCAGTGTGATCCCACTATGATCCCAGCATGTATCCCAGTTTTCTCATTCACCCCTAATATGGTTCCAGCCACTCCCAGTATGGTTCCTCCACCTCCCACTATGGCTCCAGTCCCTTCCAGTATGATTCCAGTATGAACCTGGTCACTCTCATGATGCCATTTACTCCCAGCATGGTCCCAGTTGCTCCCAGTAACCCACTATGGCTCCAGTCACTCCCAGATACTCACAGTATTATTCCAGTAACTTTCTTTGTGGTTCCTTTATGATCCTAGTCACTCCCAGTCTCTCCCAGTATATCCCAGTTGCCCCCAGTATATCCCAGTTGTGCAGTGTGTTTCCACTCACTTCCAGTTGCTTTCAGTAGATTCCAGCATGATTCGGTTTCTCACAGCCACGCCCAGTCACCTCCAGCATGATTCCAGTGGCTCCCTGTATGTCGCAGTTGCCCTCAGCATGCTCGTAGTCATTCCCAGTCACACCCAGTTGCCCCAGTAAGGTTTCAGTTTTTACCAGTATGATCCCAGATACTCTCAGTCACTCCCAGTATATCCCACTTGCTCCCACTATGATCCCTGTTGCCCCAATTCTGGTTTCACTGAGTCCCAGTGTGCTCTGATCCTGCTCCCAGTGCGTCCTGTTCCTGGTATATCCCAGTGTCCCAGTCCATCCCAGCCTGTCCCAGTCCATCCCAGTCCCTTCTTGGCAGCTGCTGTCATTTCCCTGTTCCTGCCCCCCCGCCCCCAGCCCCCGGAGTTGCTGCTGGATGCCCCCCAAGATGCTGGCAGGGATTGGGGACTTCGTGTTCGGCTTCGTCTACCTGGGCTGGGGCTCGGCCTCCACCTGCGGGAGAAGGTGAGGGGGGGTCCTCAGGAGTCGTGTCCCCTCCAGAGTGTGTGTGCCCCCCACAGATTCCCCCCCATCCCGGGGTCACCCCCATTTTTCTCCCACTGAGCTCCTCACCCAGCTCTTGCTTCCCCCTGGGAGGGGGCTTTGGGGAGCCCCNCAGCCCCCTCCTTTTCCTTGACCCTGGGACCCATCCCTGGGCACTGTGACCACCCTACACTCCCTACCCCAGCACCAGGACCCCCCTGCAGCCCCTCATCCAGCACCAATACCTACCTGCACCCCGTTTCTGGGGCATCCCACCTCTCCCAGTCCCTGGATCCCTTATTTCCTAGGGCAAGGGGACACTTGGATCCCCATTTCCGGCTTCCCAAGTCACTTCATCCCCAGGTCCTCCTTTCTTTGACCCCAGGACCCTCTAAAGCCTCTTCCCAGCTCTCCCAGTTCCCCCTTTCCTTAATCCACCAACCCCCCCCAGACCCCTCCAACCTCCATGTCCCCCCAGTTCTCCACTCCCGGCACTTCCTGATCCACCTCAGAGGCAGCACAACAGGTGCTTTTCTTGCGGGATCGCTTGGAGCGGGTGAAAGCAAAATGCTGCTGAGAACCAGTGTGGCAGCAAGAACAGATTTTATTTTTGGTCTCTGGAATCGTAATTGGAAAAACCGTAGCTGGGAAACCCATAACAGGGAAGGGATGTCTACAGCCACTCTGGGATTTATCATAACCCCAATGAAAGGGAGATAAGAGGAGAAAGAGAGAGAAGGAGATTTGCAATCAGGGACCGGGGTCACAGCGCCCAATCCTGCTCTGGCGGGGGTGAGGATCTGCACATGCAGGAAAACCTGGAGCTTTTCTCCCCTCGGTGTCTCCCAGGGAATGCCCCAGGAGCTCCTTTGGGAGCAGTTCGGGCGGGGCCCACCTGAAGTCTCCCCGAGAAGCTCTGGGAAGTGCTGTTAGGATGTCGGAAGGGAGGATGAGGGTCTGCGGTGGGCAGGGGTGGCTGCCCAGGGAGGGACTGGCACAGGAAGATTGCCCCCGCACCCACGGGATCCATTGATCCTGGTGCTTCCCCCGCTTTGGGCCGAAACCAGCGAGTTTAAGGCTGAGTTTAACTACAGGGCCCCAAGAGTTCAGCACAGCCCAGAAATCCTGTTTTGGAGGGAAAAACCAGGTGTGAGCTTGTTGGGTTGGGGGTTCCTCCTGCCCAAGTCCATCTCTAGAAGTCACCAGGTATCTGGTGTCTATAAAAACCTCCAAAACCCCAATATTCAGTCCAAAAAAACCCTCCCAGGAATTCTGCCTTTCCGGTCTCCCCACTTTGGAGTTCTCGAGGTTCCCCTTCTCTGGGCTGCTTGGGGTCCCGTGAGCCCTAGGGATTCCCCCTCCCTGGGGTCCTGCTTAGGGATGCCAGGGCATTTCAGGGGTCCCATGAGTCTCTTCTCCCCGATTCTGCTTCAGCTCCCGGGTCATCCCAGGCTCCCTCTCTTCAGGCTCCCCCCACTCCAGGCACTCAGGGCTTGCCCCTCTCACCACCACCCCACTTGGGTCAGGAGTTCCAACCCCTCCCACCCCTCCAGGCTGTCGGGAGTCCCCCAGCTCTGGTATTGCCCCTGTCTGCTCTCCCCACTCCAGGGGTCCCGTGTTCCATCCCCCTGGCTCTCCCAGGGATTCACAAAACCTATGTGCTGCCACACTGGTGCCATGAAATTGCCACATGGACCACCCAGTATCCCCCAAGGGGCATTTGCGGCTCAGCTCTGGAGTCCTGCAAGATCCAACCATCCCCACCCCTCCAAAAAAAGACATCCCAGGGAAATGCAAAGATATTTGGGGCTCAATTCTGGAATCTGTGAGTTCCAAACACCTGTAGCAGGGCATCCCCCTGCCCTCAAGAGCTTATCTGTGTTTGTTAGCTAGTGCGGTAACTCAGGGCATCTCCGCCCCTCATATGCGTTTGCTAATTAGTGAAATGGCTCAGTCGAGACAGCTTGTCCTGTAGTGAGCTATTTCAGCACCATGGACGTGGCATCCTCAGCTAACAATAAACATCTTGCCTTGAGAGTGAAATAGAAGGAAGATAAGCTGAAATTTCTGACTGACAGTTACTTCACTTTACAAACTGCAAAAGCTACACTGGGCTTTCACAAAGCAGAAATCGTCTGCACATTCCGTGGAAGTGTGTGGGGAGGTTCTCCTCAAGATTTGGGATGCCTACCTTGAGATACTCCTTCAAGGGTTGAGTGAAAGGACTTTGTGTACACCATCATCAATTTGGTGGTAAATTACATTGACTCCTAATCCATACTATTTCTTCGCTAGCTGTAATATAGGTACCTTTATGTTGTGCGCTGTTTTATGTAATCTGCTAGTAGTTCTTTTGTTTACCCTGTGTAGTAAGTTAGTCTGTCTAAAGCCTTTTGTCTGCTAATTTCCTATCTATTCAATAGATAACTCATTTTATAATAGACTTGATCTGCCATTCTTAAGAACTTGCAAGCCAGAGCGATTTAGGTGCGGGTCATTTAAGTAGAGCTGCTGCCAGAAACCTGAGGCTAAGGCAGGGCTTGTCTAAAGCTCTCACTCAATTCATAACGACACACCTCCAAAAAAGAACCCTGCTGGAGATTGCCCGATATATTTGGGGCGAGCTCTCCCTCCCTGGTCGCCTGTGGGATTTGGGGGCAGCGATGCTCCTGGGACTGGGAGTGCTGCAGACACAGCGAGCTGTGTCCCCTCGTGTTTCTTCTGCTCCTTTTCCTGCTCCTCCTCTTCCTGGTCCTCGTCCTCTCTCCCTCCTCTTCCTCCCGCTCCTCCTCTGCTCCCACCGTGGACCCCCCTTTCCCATCCCCTTCTGCCCCATGGTCGCCGCACTGGCTTCTGAGTGGGGGGAACCCCCCAGTCAGCCCCCAGGGATGGACAGAGGGGTTGAGGACCCCCCAATGTGGATCTGTCCCCCCCTTCCCTCCACCCTAGCCCCAGGGATCGCTCCAGCTCTCGGGTGCTGGAGGACAGGGGTGGACTCCCATGGAACTTCAGCCCTTCATCTGTCCCAACCCCACCTTTCCCTCCCCTCTTCCTCCCCATTCCCCATCATTCCCACAGTCTAAAAACCCCTCCCAACTCAATTTGGGTGTTCCACTTGTGCAGAAAAGCTGTGCTGTGAAAGGAGACAGAAGACTGCTGCAACTTTATTTGAATAACGGGAGAGCGTACACTGGGCCATACACCCATTGGGTTTCTCTCTCAAGGTTTTGGAGGACACAGCCTTCTTTTATCCTAAACTCCTGGCTGCATGTTGCCCTCTTCCTTTCCCCATTGGCTGAGGTACTAGGAAGATACAGCCTTCCTGAACCACCTACCACATATTCCCCCCTTAAGCATGTTATTTTCCCCTGAAGTTCAGGAGTTTGAAGTGTCTGATGAAACGGTCTGGGTTCTGTAACAAACCTGTAGCTTGAGGTAGACATTAAGACCCGTTTCAAAGACCTTCTCCAAAAGAAGACCCCTTTCTCCTAAAGACCTTCACTCATTGAGTTGTTTGGAAAGACATTAGCACCCATCTTTCCTATTGTGCTCCTCTCCTGCTCTGTTTGGGGGTCCCAGCCTCCTCTTTCCGCCCCTCTTCTGGCCCTTCCCCATCCTCTCCCCAGTCCTCTACCCACCTCCTCTGTGCTTGGTTTGGGGGTCCCAGCCTCCTCTTTCTGAGTTTGGGAATCTCGCCCCCCCCCCTTCGATGAGTTTGGGGTTCCAACTCCTGCCCCACCCCTGCTCACAGTGCT
>VZRJ01005939.1:0-75768 GCA_013397565.1 Ptilonorhynchus violaceus
TCACCAGCTTTGTTGCCCTTCTAAATCATTTCTCTTTCATCAGGATAAAGTTAATTTCAGCAAAAGACTGGACTTCTTGAGGAACAGTGTAAGACCAGGTAATTAAATCTCTTGGGACAGAAGGGCCATCACAAACCTCATCAGGTTTTGACTCAGAAAAAACCTCTTTTTTTTTTACTGCACACAGATTCAAAGCCCTACCTAGACATAGCAGTGTACTGTATACACAGTCCTCTTCGGAGGAGCATGGAATGAATGAACATGGCAGGTGAGAACAGGAACCTATTGGGTAGCACTGATCAGATGCCAACTCTGGTTATCTTGCCCACAAAAATTTTTTCCTCAGGTGATGCCATATGATACACATGATGAAGGTCCCATCTTTCACATCAAGATCTTGTATTATGATTTTATATTATGAGCTTGGCATTGCCATCTTGCTTTGTTCTGTAAAATGTGTTACTTGTCTTTTCTACATGTGAGAAGACTCCTGAGGAACATCTGCATGGCCCAGGACTCGAGGAGGCCAGGAGCCCCAGGTCTTCACCCAGCATAAGACTTCTGTCCAAATCCTCCTCAGGTTATACAGCTTATAGCCCTTTCATGAACCTTGTCTCCCACGAAAATCCTCTTCTTCTGCCTCTGCACCACACGATTGATAAACCTCCCAGATTTTACCCTCCCTATGCCGGCCGAGAACAAACACATGCTCTTGTATCAGTCTGATTAACAGATCCATCATCAATTTATTACGTTAAAAAAAATCTGCATTTCTCTTGTCACTAGCACTAATGCAAAACACAAAAAAGAATTTTATAGAAAGTCTAGGAAGTGTCTCTCCTTTCACAACTGCTGCTCACATTCAGAGAAGACAGATGAAGACAAAGCATCCATCCCTCAAGCACTGACTACAGCTCAGCCTCTCAAAGATCATGCCCGCAACTGCAAAGACTGCTGTGTCAAATGCTTTTTAATTCATAAAGCCATGCCCGCTGCTCAGGATTCAATTGCAAAATGAAAATGGGTGAAGTTGTCAGGAAAAGCACGAAATCCCCTCCCCAGGTCCTCAGGCTTCGGGTGGTAGCTGGGAAGTGGCCCAGCTAAAAGCTTCCAGTCGTGAACCGCAGGTGTTAATTGCAACTCTTCTGATTGACAGCAAGGCTCTGAGCATGCCTTCTGTGAAACTGAAGTTTAAAAACGTTAAGCAAGGGTCAGGCGTGCTGCTATCAGATGCAACCTGGCTGGAAAACCCTGAACATCCTGCTCTGTGAACCATGTGAACCACTGGCTGAAACTGTACATTATGAGATGTGGTGGTCCAAAGTGCACTGAACAACCTCCTAGGAGCACATATACCAATTTCTTGGGAAGCGCATTTTTTACAAAGCGCACATTCATTCCTTCAGAGTAATCAAGTTTAAAGTATCACTCCTACTGTGAAACTGTATGCCAACATATGTTGTTTCATAGAATTACAGAAACATGGAAATACTTGGGTTGCAAGGGAGCCTTTAAAGGTCTTCGAGTCCAACTCCCCTACCATGGGCAGGGACACTTCCACTAGACTGCTTGAGGCTGTTCCACAACATATAGACATACTTTACGTCAGGAAGCAGAACTTGATGTGGTGAAACTACCCAGACTACTTCTGGGATTTGGCCTTAAAAAACCAGCAGAGAACCTGTTCTGCACTTTGGTCACTCTACTATGCACATGAGACACGCCTTGCCCAGACTAAGTATTTGAAGTCCCTCTGCAGCTGGTGGAAAGATACAAGGAACTGCAAAGAATCACTAATTCATTCCAAGGCACAAACTGTGAGATGGGCTGGATGAAGCATCCCTGGAAAAATTACGGTCATAACAAACAGGAGTCAGGAAAAAGCCCAGCTTCTGCACCACAACTGCCAGCACTGCCAGCTCTGCTTACAATGGCACAGCCTTGTTGTACCTCCAATGTGAAGAATTCTGGGCATAGCAGTATTGCACCCAACCCTGATCCTCTGCCAGGAATATCTCAGCAGCTCCTACATCCCAGAGCAGCAGTCAGAAGCAATGGAGAAAAGCCAGGCTGGAAGCTGCTCTGGCCCGCAGAAGTCTGAGCTAGCCTGGAGAACCATGTTCCTGCTCTAGCTGACTTCCAGTGGCTCGTATACACCAGTGCTGCAGCAGCTTCAGCCCTCTTTAAGGCCACCCCTCTGTAAAGGGTTAAGGAGGCATTTGAGCAACTCAGAGGAATGGACAGGTTCCCTTCACCAGCACAAAGAAACTGGTAGGCTTTGGGCTCACACTATCTCTCTGAAGGCATGTGTCTACTTTATTTAGACTCTAATTATGGAGACACCTGGTTCCTGAGAGAGACTTTACTGTGGCTCCTCACACTATTAGTTTTGCTGTTTCCATAAACTCAGTGTACCCAAGCTTCCAGTCTGTGCAACGTTATTGATGTGAGTGTCATTCTTGCACAGGAGGAGTCTACAGCTCCCTTCACCCTGAGCAGGAACAAATTACCAACTTTCACATTGCTCTTGCTCTGCATGGCAAGTCTCACCAGCCATCCACATAGTGCAGAGGTGTTCCCAGTTTGTCTGTACTCAGAGCACAGTGATTTATTAGCAGCTCGTGAACCACTTTGTTTAGGACAACAAAGAATTTTTCAACTCTCCAACACTTCATTCCCTTTCCTCATTGTGTCTTTTCTGATATAGCTTGTGCTCCACTAAACTCAAGTGCTTCAGTAATTACAGGCAGAAGCTTCCAGGTGGATCTACAATGCCCACAGGCTCCCTCGATGCTGCCCACAGGGTGGACCTGTTATGAACCATCCGGGTCCATCACAGCTAGCCCACAGCCTGGTGGAGCCAAGGTGTACCAGATGTACCCCCAGACAGAAGGACAGAGCTCCTCCTTTTGGAGCCAAGGTGTACCAGATGTACCCCCAGACAGAAGGACAGAGCTCCTGCTTTGAAGGTTAGGTTTTGTTCAGCAAGATTGGAGGGATCTCTGCTCAGAGAGGGCTGATGCCATGGATAGAGAAAGGCATTCCTTTGATGCTGGAAGCAATATGCTCAGCAGCAGGCATGCAGGCAGGGCTACCTGAGGAAGGTACTACCTTCAAGCGTGAGGAAGGGCTACCTGTGTGCCTGCAATAACCAATGCATCACAACTTTCCTGAGGAACACAAGGTATATATCAGTGTCCACTGACCGCCCTGCTCTGCCTTCTGCCAGCCCTTCCTGAAGGACCTGCTCAGTAGGCAAGCAAAAGTCCAATCTCAACCACCAGCTACACTGAGCTACAGAAAACAAAAGCCATGATCTCTCCTAATGCATAGCCCTATCAAATTTATAATACTTCTTTCCTGCTTTAGCATTACTCATCAAAGAGGTCTGTGACTCTCTACGGATGCCACAAATTACTTTTGGTGTCATGCCAGATGGCCAGCTGGTGGGAAACATCTCTTGGCCGTTGTCTCATCTGTTGTCACATCAGCTTGGGACTGGTTTACCCAGACCATAGACTGACAAGACACATTGACTGCTACTACAACAGGGATTCTTGGAAAGTTCAGGCTGTAAGTAGGCAGTGCCATCTCCTCAGTGGATCTGAAATACATAGTGCTCGCTATGAAAGCTGTTGTGAAGCAACCTGCTTCTGTGTTTGCCACAGAGCACGAGTTAGGTGAAAAAGTCAAGTCTGAATGCAAGTCTGTGGAAGGAGAGAAAAGAGTGCTCATACCCCACCATGTGATTCTTTCTTGCATGAAGAAACCCTTTGGCCTATGTACAGCACAAACCAAGCTCCTTGCTGTCTCCTAGGTTAAAAAAAACAAAAAGGGAATGAGTGATAAGAAGAGCAGGAGCAGCAAAACAGAGGTTGGGAAATTATGAAAGAGGAGAATGGAGAGAGAGATCAGTAAGGATAAGCGCTTTCGTGTAGGTAGCATTAACAACAACAACAAAAATCAGAGCAGCAGAACAAGTGCTTTCTCCAGCCTATTACTCCTCCATCACTCAAAGGTATCTGAGGCAAAAATAGTGCCTACATCTTTCCTTGGAAACCAGGTCACAGTGTATTTCAGCAACCAACACCATTACTAAATAAAGCAGGTATGCTTTATGGGAACAATTCCCTCTCTTCCAGGCAGAAACACTTTGGGAAGGTTCTTCCTGATAATATCTCTGTTTGCTAAATACACACCTCCTCACACAGCAATGCAAACTTCGTTGTTTGCATGACCAACTGTGTGGAAAAATTTAGTTAGCTCCTCCTGGTTTTCCCTCTGGTCTATACAAGTCAAGTCTGGGTCTTGACTAGTCTATGGGAAAGACAGAGGCGATGATGTTCCTGGGAAAGAGGGGAAGGGGAAGAGTAATCATCAATAGCTTTCCTAAGCTATTTATTTTTTCTTTTAGTAAACTGTCTGTCTGAATTAAACTTTTAACACTAGGTTATTCAATGCTGCTAACTTGAAAAGTTAATTTATTAATGTGCTATGTTTTACTGCTGCTAGCTGGTTTTTTTCATCGCAAAATTATCTATTGATAGGGATCATGGGATTTCTGTAGGAGTACTTTTTATTGGCATTAAATCTTGATCAGTTAATTCTACGAAGTTTGTCTGGGTTTCCACCCACCGCCTCTGCACTGGAGCCTCAGCCTGTGCCCCTCTAACACAGTCACATCTTCTACCTGCCTCGTTCTGCACAGCTCACCCCCTTGTTTCGGCTTGCCTGCCTGATGGAATACTTAGATTTTCCCTGAATGATGGACAACTAAAGAGTTAAGTAACTACAATTACTTATTCACTTTATTGCAAGACGGGGAAAAACACGTCATTACTTTTACAGCTAATTAAATTATAAACCTGCCAATTTCAAGACCCTGACGACTTCGAACAACATGGTGTCCCAAGGAAAAACAATAAGAAAAGTCTACAGTTTACCATAGTTACAGCATGGTTTGTGCTTCTGGAAGAGGAAAGACAGGCTCTTGCCACATACACGGGAAACACAGGTTCAGCAAAGATCTGGCAATTATGGATTTTGCACACAACTGTCCCAGTGCTAAACATGAGGACTCTTTCACAGGATACACAGATCTGCATTTCCTAGCTGAACCTGCTGTGCAGACAATAAACTGCCTTGTTTTCTATCTGCCACTCAGTCCCAGCTCTCTGTATGCTCTTTAGAAAAGGCTGGATGCTCTTTTCCAGTTGCCTCCAGTGGCAATCCCCATTATTTCAGTAAAATATCTTACATTAATTCCAGCATGTTCATGTCCCAGAGGTATGTTAAGGTACAGAAAGCCTATGTCTGCTCTTTGGCTAGGAAAAGAGGCAAGCAACTTCTACAGGGTGATACAAGCAGCACAAGAGAGAACCTGGTTCCTCTGCAACGCCAATCTGAACTGCTTTACAGTAACTTTTCATGAAAGCTCTTTTGGTGGAGGATTGAAAAGAAAAGTCTCTCAGCAAATCCCTTGGTACATCCCATACTACTGTGTCGTGCCAGTCAGAGGATTTGCAGCCCTCTTAAAGCAAGAAAGTGTTAAGAAGGCCGAGAGATAGTCAGTCATGAAAATTCCCAAGCCTGAAGCTTATACATTGAGTATTTAAATCCTCTGACTCGTGAGATGGGAGTATCCATGCTTGTCAGGGACTTAGCGTACTATAAAGGCAGGAGTCAAGCAAACAAGCAAACAAACAAACAAACACATACTCCAACAAACAGAGTTTACTCCCTTCTACGTTGGGGCAATCTAGAGTTTAACACCTTTGTTCCAACCCATGTGGGAGTCTAAAGCAACACTACTACAGTGGAGAGAGGGTTAACCTTTACTCTATAGTATAACAAAAAAATTAGACCCAAAGGGCCAGAATTTGTGTTTATTGGCAAGAAGCATTGTAAAAGAGGGTGGAAGTTTCCTGTTAGACAGGGAAGCAGGAGAAACTGCACCGCACTGCAGAAAAGCTCCCGTTAACAGCTGAAAATACTCCTCCATTTCCTTCATCTCCCCATCAGGCTGCCTGCAGACTCTTGTCTGAAACTCCCTCTCTGAATCACCCTCTTGAAGTCACTTCCCCCTGCCAAAGTCATAGCTTGTCACATCAGCAAGATCATGTCAAAGAGAGCTGCAGACCTACCTCCTGGACTTCGCTGTGGTCTCTTCCCCTCTTTAGGATGCTCTGCCCCAGGACGTGAACACAGGCACAGCCAGCTCAGTGAGCGAACAAAGCCCTCGTGTCTGCTCCATCCTGCCACTGCCCGCAGTCTCCACCATTACCAGTGCTTCAAGCGCGTGTGAAGTCGGACATACAGAAGCAGTAGAGATGACATTATTTCTTACAAAAATTACAAAAGAAAATAGTAAAATGTTAGCTGAAAAATAGTGAACATGGAGGCTTTGCATGATAAGCTGTGCAAGGCATTATCTGTATAAGAAGCATATATTTTTTTTACTCACATAGCATTTCCAAGCACCAAGATGGCAGGGAGAAAGAAACACCACAAAAAGAACAGATCACATCAAAGCAAGCCAATTTTCTTCTCCAGCAGAGTAAAGAGGACTTGGCAAGAGGCAGAAAAGCACTGGAACACGAGGAGTCTCTATCAAAAGCCTCACCAAGTTTAAGATGTGAACCTTACTTCAGGTACCAAGACTCCAGGTCTCAGAGGCCTTGCTCCCTACACAAATAAAATAGCTCTGACACTAAACCAAGGCCAGAAGTTTGGAAAACTGTTATGAGAACCACTGTCCTGGTAATACTTCCTGAAATTCTTTTTAGATATGATGACCTGCACTGCTAGTTCACCTATATGTAAATACTTCATATGGTATTCAATGTCTCCTACATGGCAAGAAACACATTTCTGGGCTATTATACCTGACTTTTCTGTGTGTAATGCTTACAAAGAAATTTGAAGAATTAAGCACTGTATTATTTGCGTATACCACAAACAATTATCATGGTGTTTTCCCTTGAGGAAAGCACTGCAGCAGTACTTCTAAGGCATATGCAGCATTTTCCTCCTCTCCAACCGCATTTTGACCAAAATACTGTTCACACTAGCCTCCTCTTCATCACCAGTCTTCCAGATGATACAGAATATTTATAAATTGCATTTCTGTGACTGAAGTAGACTGAATCTCATAAGCCCCACAGAGGGCTTTGGGTGTCATAGATTCAAGGGATCCTGCAGTTCTGTCTTAACTCGATGTCCCCAGCATTGCAAAATTATACAAAGAGAACAGTACCCAGATTCCTTAATATGGAATATTAATACTTAATATTAGCACTCTCTGTATGCATACGATACACTATGGCACAAAAGTAGATGGGTCAACTTTACCTCTTTTCAGTGTGATGGGAGGGTACAGTAGCCAATTGTAACAAATGTTATCAATTGATAAAAAAATTAAGAATATGGGACATCTTCTGTGAGACAAAAACTCCCAGTACATACAAAACTTGAAAAGCTCTGCAGACAGGTATTCATTTTTTGAGTAAGATACTGCTGACTTGTTCTTGCCTGGAAATCAAGCATGCAGAAAGTCCGCCCCCCACCAAACAACAATGCACCACAAAAACACACACGGGCCAACTGCACTCCACAGCCAATCCAAAAGGAAAAGGTCTTTGATTGGCACCAAGAAATCCTGCACAGGCCAGGGGCTAGCTTCTTGACCCATCAGACAAGCCATGCAGCAGTTAAATAATATGACAGGGAACGTTGTAGGAGCATGGGCGGGTCTCTGACAGGCTGGTTATCTACCCTCTCGTCACCTGCTTATTGATGCCTCTGTCTGGGCGTGGTGCAATTAGAGAGCTCCTCTTTCTTCACAGCTATCCCTCCTGTAAAGGGACCTCCCTGCTGAGGGACCTGTGCCTTGCACTTAGTCACACTGCAAATTCTGGTGAAGCGTCCTTCATTTTTGAGTGTTTCAGTGAGAGGTCTGATGAGGCTTGACTTGTTGACAATTACGCAAAATGTACTCTGTTGCTGGATTCGGCACCATGCTGTTTATGTTGCAGAAATGAGCTTTTTATGACTCATCTGGTGTGTTTCATAGTTCCTTTATCAATATTTCTTGGAAGACCTCAAAAGCTGGAGTCACCTGATGACTCCTGATGACTCTTTCTTAGCTGTAACTGCTACGTAAATGCTTTAAGCCTAATTCCTCCTAACTTACCTGGACTACTACTTATTTCAGATACAGTCTCTTGCCTTTCACCAAGGCATTTATAGGATGATCACAACCAGCCTGTTGACTGACTAGAATAATTTGCACGTTAGACCACAAAATAGCATGCATAATATAGATTATGATCCAAAAAATACAGAACCTGGTACACAAGCAGGTTTCAGTGTGTGGACCCCTTTCTTGGGGGTTTGGATCCCCAGTGTAATATCACACAAAGGTGGTGCCAACACAAGCAACTGAAACCTGAACATATTCCTTATCACCATTACTGCTTTTCAAAAAGGCATAGTCCTTAAGAATTACTAATTTATATGATACATGTGTCAAAAAGCATTAGCCAGATTTGTTGCCAATCTTTAAATGGCTTCACAGCTGGGCAGCATACAAAAAAATACACAAGAACTGGGCCAAAACCCACCAGTATCAGACGTATAAAACCAGAAACCACAGGTGCACAAATGCAGCATTTTTTTTACCTGTCTATGACCATCTCAGAAAAGCTACATGCATGAAAGAACAGTCACATCATATACATGGAGCCTATCCAGCACAGGCTGTTGTCTCATAGGAGTCAAAAGCTGATGCTTGGAAACAGCAGAAAGAGCAGAAGGAGAACAAGTACTCTCAAACACCTTCTCCACATGTCTTTTCCAATTCCATTTCCTTACAGCTCAGAAGTTTTCAAAGATGGGTTACAACTGCCTGTTTCTTATGAAATTTTGGGTTCTTTCATCCAGTCATTTTTGAAGCTACATAAGCTTTCCGACATCCAGAGACTAAAGAGTGTGGGGGTAGGGCAGAACACAACTACAGCTGACTTGAGCACGGTGTAGAAACCCACTTTCTCGTACTTCCTTTCAATCTTTTGCCTTCCAGTGAAGGTTTGACTGTTGTAATTCCCTGTCCAAAAGAAGCAAGCAGTTCTTTCTTGTTAATCACCTCCACCTCAGTTGCAAGTTTATCTACCATCTCTACACCTCAGCTGTTTCTCTCACAAGCAAACAAATGCAAAAGGATTATTATTAAGGAATTGTTATTTATGTAAAAAGGCTACTAATAAGGAAATGTGCCCATCTCAAAAACGAAACAGGCTGGTTTATGGATTAGATGTTTGGAATGAGTTAGAGGATGTTCAACGGAGCAGATCCTCAGGTGGGACACACTAATGGTTCCCCGTAAGGTCTTCTTTTTTAAGTCTTACTCTGGTATTAGTAAACCTGTTCACCCCATAATGACGGACAAACTGCTACCGTTTCTCTTCGAGGAAAATAAAGTTATGACAGATTCTTGCTATTGTTATATTCTGTCTCCTCACAAGTAAAAAGAACCTCTTTCCACACTAAAGAAATGACTAAGTGCACTTGGCAAATTTAAACGCAGCTACAGACTAACACTAACGTTTTTAGCAATTTACTGAGACACGAAAAAATGCCAACATCACAGCAACCCCGATTCCTCTTACCAAACCTCACTCTAAGCCGGTGTAACTGTTGCTTCTGGAGAGATTATGCGGCTGCAACATCTGGGCACACCGCCTGCCAGCTAGGCTGTGGGCAGATGTGTGCCCAGGCTCCGGACACCCGCATCCTGTTACCGAGACGCAAAATCCCTCCTTAACTAACTTTTAAGACACACAGCACCTTCTTACCGGAGCTCTCCCACAGCACCGGCACCAGCACCGGCATCGACCCTCCTCCTCCTACTCCAGCCGCTTCCAGCGCCGCGCCCGGCCCAGCCCGGCCCGGCCCAGCCCTCTCGCCCCCGCGCAGCGCCGCCCCGCTGTGCTACCGCGGAGTCACACAGTGCCGCCCTTTTCTCCTCCTCCTTTCAAACTCCGCCGCCACGGCCGAGCATCCAAGTTTGCGCCTACGGTGGACCCGCGGGGAGGAGGAAGGGAGCTGCTGCGACCCCAGCGCGCTGCTCCGCGAAGTTCGGGCTCAGCTCAGCAGGCTGGGCCGGGCCCCCTCGCTGCCGCCGTCCCGGGACGTGTCCGCCGGCCGCACACTCACCCAAGTGGATCGCGGCCGTCCCGGGCCGGGCGCGCTGCTCGGCTCGAAGGGGCGCGCGTGTGCACGGGGTGTGCGATGTGTGTGTGGCACAGTATTTTCCTCCATGACGTGGAGGAAAAAAAGAAGGGTCGCCGCCCGCCCCGAAACCTGGCGGGCAGGAGGAGGAGGAGGTGTAGGAGGCGGTGGCGAGGTCCCCGCCAGCACCTCGGAGGAGAAGGAACCTGCCGCCTCCACGCCGCCCTTCTGGCAACCGCGGCGCCGACCTCCCCACGGCTGCCCCGCGAGGGCGGAGCGGCAGAGGAGCTTCGCCAGCATTACCGCCGGCTCGACCGGGCGGAAGAGAGGGTTCGGCTGGGGACGAGCCCCCGGCCCGGGCTCCTCGTCCTCGGCTCGGGTGCCCCCGGAGCACACAGCCGTGAAGGGCTACGGGCTGAGGCGGTCCTGGGGCGGGTAGACGGCGGGGGCGGCGATGGCTGCAGTTCTGAACAAGCTGCAGCCTGGCTTTAAGCCTCTGCTTTTTAGCAAGTTGGTTGGGGAGGTTTTATTATTATTTTATATTAAATTTTATTTAGCATTGAGATTTATATTTATTTAGCAGTGAAATGACCTGCCGCTGCACTGGAATACTGCAGCTCCCAACGACTTCCAGGCAAAGGCCGTGTTTTAAGGTCAGGCAGAGCTGAGAGCCTCCAACCCTGATGCAGCGACTCAGTGGGAAATGTGGAAGATGCCACCACACCGGAAAGCATCTGTCTGCTGCTGAAGTACTGATCGTAGAGCTGGGCACAACTGTGACAGCTCGGCTTAAGGCTGGTAATTGCATAAGCCACTGTGACCAAGTTATATGTAACTGGGTGTTTGAGCTCTCACCACAGAAATATGTAAGTGAAATCAAAGGACACACGCTGGAAAACTCACTTGTGGGTTACTCTGCTACAGTACTATCACTGTAAGTGGTAAAACCTGCCACAGACAAAGCCAAAGCCTGAGTAAAAACAAACACCCCAACAAACGAAAAAACCCACATCCATAACCCAGAAAACCATATAGATACAAAAAACCCACATAAAAGTTCTTTGAATTCTGTTCCAAAGTCCCACTCCTTCGAAATGTTTTACTCTTGTAAACTTGTAAAATGTTTACTTCTTGTGTCATGCTTTTCTTGATATGGCCAGTAACTTAACAGTTCAAATTTCAGATCACCTGTCATTTAATATCCAACTAGTTAAGTGACTACTGGCGACCAGAAAAAGGGCCTGAGTCTCACATAGGCAGTTGCTCATTCTCTTGATTTAAACAGCATATTTTTCTCCAGTTTAGTATTAAGGTTTGAAGACCAGAAAAAAAGTCTTTGTGTCATAATGACAAAACACTTGCCAACTGCAACTGCTTCAAGAATTTATCGAAGCTTTACGGCAACATTATTCCCCCTCCCCACCATCATTTCCACCATCAAAAACCCAAGCAGTTTTTGTGCCTTTAGAGTACTGTAAATACCTTTCCTAAGCTGGACTTTATTCCCATGTTTCTCTTCCCTTACCTGCTCTGCTTTGCCTGGCAAGGTGCAATGTTTTGTGCTGATCCTCTGCCTAGAATGACTTCAGCTCTCTCTGCACTTACATCTACTTTTCTCTTTTCCCTTGCTTACAGAGCTTCATAACCCCTGACCTTGTTACTCAGGAGGTCACATTGGTCCCTGCTGGCCTTAAAATCTATGGATCTTGTGTACTGTCGGCCTCCCAGCTACTTGTCTTCCTCCTCACTCATTCTTTTGAGTCTTGCATTCTTCCTTACTGGTATTAATCTCCCCACTGATTTTTAATTCCATCTCAGCAATAAATACATCTATAATTCTGCGGAAACATGAATCTGAATTCACGGCTTTTGTTCACTGCATCATCTCTTTCTCCTTTTATTCCCCATCTGAATATTAAGAGCAGTCAGAATGCCAATAGTTTCGTATTATTATTTGCATTTTATATCCTTTTTTACTTTAGCCTGCACCACATAAAATAAGTGCTAACTCACAGCCTAGGAGTGGAGAAGAGGTTTACTAAATAAAAGAACTGAATCATGAAAGCAGCAGGAGGGGCTGGAGGACTAACTGCCACTTGTGGGCGGAAGCTTTGTTACTCTGCTGTGGTTAGCATCACTAACAGCTGCCTACCTTTGACCCGTGACAACCGCTTATATTTTTATGCAAAAGTACACTTAAAAAGTATAAATTTAAACCGAGAAAATATGACTCTCTAAGTTTTTTTCCTCTCTCCTAATGGATCTTTACATTAAGATCAAAGGATTCCAGCAAGGAGAATAGAGAATATTCACAGTTCTAAGACTTGGGGAGCAGAATCCTACATTTGTTAGTCATATTAAACCATATGTTGTCAAGCTCATGCCTTTCTCAAGATGCTAATATACAAGATAAAAATTGAAAAAAGCCTCACTGATAGCTTACTTTTACATACAGCATCTGTAAGAGACAGTGGTTTTCATGTAGCACTTTGCATTTTTGAGCACTTTGCTGAGCACCTCTTTGTTCAGCTTTAATCAATTCAATTTTCTGTCACTGTATTTTAGGATTGCCTTAGGTCATGTAATCACATTAATATAATGGACCAAAATACTACTGTCAAATTCTCCCAGGTTTTGTACATTAATTTTATTAGACATCTTGCAACAAAGAAAAAACATCAAACGAACATGTAATTCAGAGGTCATTTTAACAGTCAAATACCTTTTACTTTTCAGTGAGAGAGCAGTATTTGAATGAGCACTTCCTTTGTAACAATATGCCTTCAGGTTTGTTTTGCTGCTGTAGTTGTGAGACCACTCCATTTTCTTTCTGTGTGAAACTGACTTTACAAAATACCTGTTACTCAGTAGCTTTTACCTTTTTTGACTTCCAGACTACTTGCATTTCTTTATTCTTACAGCCCATCAGGCTATGATTGCTGATGCATCCTAGGGCACAGTACTAGCTCTCTGCACATCAGACCCCTCTCTCTTCCCTAAACCAACTTCTGTTTAAGACACTAATCAAATCTCTGCAGAAGGGCTCTTTGCACTCCAAACAGCTTGCTGATGTTACATATTCACAGGAGATACTTCCCATCCTATTCACTGGAGTTAGAAGTAGCAGGCACTATTATTTCATCTCTTCTTATAATCCAAAGAATGAAAGAGCAGGAATGCCATTTGAATGCAGATAACTCTCATAACAGTCAAATGTGTTACAAATATGCCGCTAAAGCAGATTCACACATTATAAAATTAAAACAAATAGAAATCCCTCAGAGATTGGGATGAATATCTAAGATGCTGTTAGCTGGAAAAATGTGTGTTCCGCAAACAGGCTAACAGCATTTCCTGTCATATGCCAGCACATTTTCTGCCTATCGGAAAGATTTGGTGGGAACATGAATAGAATTTTCCTGAGCACTTCCAACAGCTAAGATTCCTCTTTTAACCTCTCCAAGCACCTGCCCCTCTTCTCAAATGTTTTTTTATATATACATATATATATATACACATATATGTGCCACATAAAGCAAAGCTGCTGATGATTTTCAAGGCTGCCCCTCTTGATTTTTTGACTAACCAAACGGTTTATGTTATTACACAAACACGCACTGCCATTTCTGATAGCACATGCTCAGCCAGAGCAGTTCGAGGTTTAGGTGTAAGAAGTGACTATCAGTGTTGATGCCTGTCTGGTTCTGTCCTGTCCCATCAAGCATGCACGGTTACTTTAATCTTAAATTAAAACTTAAAGTCCATACAAAGTTATCAACCTGGAATGTAATTCATAATAAGCATCAGTGTGTAAGTCCTATCTACTTCCCCATTTCTTAATCTTGCAGCACGAAATTAAATATTGGCAGTTATCCTTAACTACTACTAAGTACTTCTCTGTTCCTCACCTACCCAAACAATCTTTCCACCATTCCAACTGCTGGACAAATTATTTATCAAAATGATAGTAACAAAACAGTTCTAAAAGTTCAAATGTTTACTTTTAAGTAAAGGTGAAGAAAAAAATATTAGCACTCAAGAAGTCTTTAGAATCCAAAATCTTTGCATTCTTTGTAGAAACTCCAGTGCTTTTCCATTGCAGAGCACGGTAGAAACTCCTGTTTACGTACCATTACTATCTCATGGAATTGAAGAAAATGTGTCAGGCTTTCCACTGAGTTGAAATGGACAAACGAGCCTGTTGAAAATGAATGCAAATGATTACAGAGTGTAAATCAGAGTAATGGAAAGCAATTACTGGCACTGTTATCTAGAAAGGTGTTTGCAGTTTGTTAGAACCTTGTAAGCATTAGTGATCCCTAAGAATCCGTAATGTGTCCTAGGAATCTTGTGGGGTAAGACTCGGGACATCTTACCACTATCGCTCACTCAGACCCAGTCTTCAGAGAGACAAGGGCCATATTACACTTTTAGGTGCCCAGGCTGAGAAGTTAGTCATCCTGGACATTTCCAATTATATAACAGGAAAATGCAGTTACTCTTTAGTACTGCTTGAATTTCACATATTATGTCTACAAAGAGGCACATTTAATGTACTTTCCCAAAATTAAGGAATCTCTCTCACAGAGAATGCCCGTCCTGAAACAACTATATAAAAAGGAACATGTACACCTGTACAGAAGAAAGTGCAGGACTGAACAATGGGTATTCGCAATATCTGAGTATCTGCTGGACTGAATTAACTACTGCAATGCATTAATTTAAGGCACTTGCGTCAGTACAGGAAAGGCTGAACTTTTTTCACTGTTAAAAATCAGTAACAAAGTAACATTGTAAAGATCCACCACTAAGAAATATTAGAAGACATTTCTCCATAACAGCACAGACTCCAAAAGCCACTTGGAACTGTGGATTTCAGAGTTACTTGCTTTCATACATCTTTCATCCCCACTTTCTCCCTTCACTACCCTTGCACAAAGAGCTGCTGAGCTGCCACAACCAGCCCACCACAGAAAACTGCCAGTGAAGGCAGAACTGTCACACCTAGCAGATGGTATCAAGAGAGAGAGAACTCTCATGAAAGTAAGGATGCATTCTGTTTGAAAAATCGACAAAACCCACCAATACCAAAGCAACAAACCACAAAAAACCGTGTCCAAACTATATTCAAGTGTCTCAAGAAGAAAAACAGGATACGTATTTCAGCATTATTAGATCAGTCAAGATAAACCCTTGTCAAAATGTCAAAATGTAAACATGTAAACATCAGTTGGCCGTTTAGCTTGTACTTATTACTGGGCTATCATATGCCATCCCAAGAGTCTTTCTTCGTTATCACCATTTCATTTGTGTCACCTACACCGATTCTAAAAACCAAAATATATTCACTGAAGCGACAACATCGTTGGTGCCAGTGCTAAAACAAACAGTGCTGTTTGTAGGTGTCAGACCTTTTAACTCCATGTCTGGGTGACGATTGCTGTGCCATTTCCTGAGTTCCAGGTGCACACCACCCAACGCCAGCAAAGTAGCAAACTGCTATTAGAAGCGAGCGGTCGGTGTTCAGAAATGCAAATAGATTGTTGTGTGTGAGGATGTGTGTTGTTCCACACCCGTGACACTCACAGCAAAACTTCTAACTCCAATGAGGACAGGATTGCATTCAGTACCTTATGCCCTCGGTGCCTGCTAAGGACAGTGAGCCCTAACACAGTACATAATGCAACAAAATGCATGATCTGATGTCTGGAATATATTTAAGTATAATTGACTGCAACAAAGATGGGCAGGCTGCACACAAGACCCACGCAAAACGTTACATCACAACACCCCTCACACGAAGCAGCAGTCAGTCACACCAGAAGAAGCCAACTTATACACTCATCTAGAAGTAATGTTTTAAAGGGCACAAGGAATGCTTAGACAAAAAAAATCACAAAATGGTTTTAAGGACAACTTCAGGTAAAAATGATGTTAAAGGTATGCCTGGGATTGTTTTAATAAAATAAACTGGCAGAAATTGAGATGAAACGTTGTCACTAATGTGAGTCTACAGTGACATGACAGGAATGACTTCAACCTGCTTTGGTTTGTTGAAAAAATGGGGGGTTTTGTTCTGAAATGTCCACATATTGTATGCAAGTAGAGGAAAAATTCTTAGCAAAGCCTGAAGTTAATTCAACATCCTTTCTTGATAGATCATAATTGGAGAAAAGACATTCTTTTCTTACTTTGGAAATGCTCTTCTCTGCATTGCAATGATTTATCTTATTGACTAAAAATTCTAAACTCAAAAGTGAAAGTGTAAGAGAGATAAGACCAAATGAATCTATTGAAGTAACTTTTTTTTTCAGCAGCAGCTGACAGCTTTCTTTGTTGATTCCTTTGTGTCAAATTTATGTTCTAGCTACTGGATTAACATTTTATAGATTAAATATCAGTATTCTACCATAAATACTTTACCTGAGTGAATAATCAAAATATCTAATCTCTACAACCTCTACTTTCCAGTGATTTTAGGTAAATCAACAGCTAGCAAAACCACAGTAAATCATACATCCCAAAGCTGCCTTCCTCAGTTCTGACATCAGCGTTTGATAACAAAGTTTTTATAGCCATAGACAGTAATTTTTCCTCAGTAGGTATGTATTTTAGTCTCTGCGTTTCTTCCTCTATATTCTGACACAGATGATTAATGTCCTTCCCATTTTTCTTTCTCAAGTCTTTCTCCCCTTTTTCTCTCCCTTTGGTACTATATTTAATCTTCTGATACCCACTCTGATGTTTTCTTCCTGCATTTTGCTGACTGTTAACTCTCATCCCCTTAAAAAGGACTGGCAGTTTACAGGCTGTAAGTACCCGAGAAATGCTCCTACACTGTCATCCAAAACTCAGTGCCTCAGGTACAGAAGCAAACTTAGTAAATTTAAACGCACAGGCAGGCAGGGTCTTTCTCTGCTTTCCTACCCCTACTGTCCTGTTCTGTCAGTCTTCTGTCATGTTCATGAACTGTAAGATTAACTATCAATATCAGAATGAGCTTTTCTCCCATAAATATGGGAAAAACACATCTCTTGGTAGTTTTTCCATCCTGCTTATCAACATCTTTTCTGTCTCTGAAGGCATCTATTTTAGACTTACAGTTTTGAAACCCCCTCTAAATGTTTTCAACTTGTGTTTCCATTTTGTTGCATCTCTACCAGACCTTCTTTGCTGTGGCTGCTAAGAATCTGAAGATTGTATTTACAGAGAATTCCCATTAATGGTGCAACTACATGAATGTCAGACCATAATCTCCAGTTGCATAAAGGTTAGTCAGCAAAGATAAGACTGTCACTTCAATGCAAAGTCAGCATTTTCTGGTCATTAAAATAGCTCCTGAAGGATCAGTTCTTAAAAATCCCATCAGTATCTTCCTTATTTTTCTCAAGCAAGAAAGTACTGGGACTACCCAAAGACATGGTTAAACATTTTATAACTGTTTTCATTGTGTAAATTATTTGCAAACAATTTAAATGTTCTTGCAGTTTAAGCAACATATTTGAGTAAATTTACAGGCATCAGTAAATCCAGCTTAAATACTTCTGTAAAACACGTAATAATTATTATCACACCTGAGGGAAAGATGAACTGATTTGCAGTATCTGGCAAAGTCACATGAGATTTTATTCTTCTGACTCAAAAGGATCTGGTTCAGCACAGCTAGTCTAGACATAGGCTACAGATGCGTAAGCGAAGAGAAGATCTAAGAACAACACACTTGAAGGTGACAGCATTTGATCAGAGCGCCACAGGGGAGTATTAATAGAACAAAAATCTGTCTTAACTGCTTTCAAGTTTCTTGGGCCTTAGCCACACTCCCCTTAAGAACTTAGAGAACACCAGTCAAAATCCAGGAGTTCCAATAGGCATTGTCTAGTCAGACCAAGTAAGGCCTCAGAAGTGACAGCCAGCACTTCACATAAACAATTTTTGGGCCTTCTGAGTCTTTCAAAAAAGGCTGCTACTGAACTGAGGCACAATAATTCTGCCCATGCTGGTAATAATTTTGAAAATAACTTTTCTTTCAGCTGATTGAGACCTGGTATTTGTGGACTGATTGCCATTTTATCCATCAAAATATAATGTATTCCCAGTAATTTCATAATTTTTCCCCTCTAAATGTATTTGCATTTCTCCAGGTCTCCCCACAGTTACTGATTCACTGCACATGATAAAGATGTCAATTCTTTTTTTCTCTTGTAAATGCTGGAGTCCAAGGTCTCAGTCCTTACAAACCAATCAGTAAGGAGTGATCTTTTTCTAATGATCAGATCAACCATGTCAGCCAGACAGCTGAAGTTAAGGTGGTGTCCACCCACTACAAGATACAGGCCCAGCAGGGATTTTGGCTAATTGCATTGTGATCTTTTGTGTCTGTCTCCATCCCAATGTTGAAAGTACCTTTTCCCCAAAAATTAATTTTTCGAGCGACCCTAAATCATGCACACTGCATTCTCTGCATAGGTGATTATAACCCTTTGAAAAAAAATCAAAGGTTATTTATAGCATCACTGTAATAAATAAATCATTTCAGTTCAGAAGCTACATAATGGACTATAATGACCAGATAATTCATAGAACAGCTCTAACAGTGCCAGGAGGACATAGAGCACCTCCTGATAGTATCTTAGCCTACATTTTCTTTCTTCACGTATCAGACATGACTCACCGTGGGTGATCTATAGGTTCAGTTCATCATCTGCCTATAACTGAAATTTGTATAGCAATAATATGGAATTCAATTCATACTCTCACAATTCATTACTCTATTCTGTTGCTTCTAGATAAAAAGCTGTATTTGAGAAAGAAACATTTCCTTCTCCACTCAATAAAGGATAGTATTCCTCGGAAGTTCATTTTTTCTTTTTGTCCTCTCATAAAGCAGAAAAAAAAAAATTAGGTCTTCAGAATCATTCTTCTTTCAAAGTATTTCATAACAGTGGCCTTTCTTGTTGCACTCTGTGTCTGCATGGGAAAAGGACTTGCAGGTATGATTAAGGATCAACTATTCATGCCTTTTATTCCAAAGCATCAGTTTCAAGGTTTACGCTGAAATCTCAGATTATTTTATGTTTCACGTGGTAGAAAGTATTCTTCCCACAAAAGAACCCGAAGATGTTATACTTTTTCAAGAGACACAGTTAACAATTCATCTATTTCTAAATGTGTGAAAAATGTACAATAGAAATATTGCTTTATAGCTTTCTTTAAAGCATTGCCCAGATAAGTGATATGAATACATTATTTTCCATCAAACTTTTGCCTGCATCATGATCTTACACAGTAACCATTTTTTGTCTTCTCCTAGATATCTTTGGGTATATGCCTGTTAGACAGTAACAAATACTTTGTGTATGACACATTCTGAATTATTGTTCTTCAGGGACCTTGGATTGGTGTATCAAGGAATTTTTAAGTTATTCATTTAACAATGTGGCGGAGTCAAGTCCTCCAATGTACTGTACAAATCCAGCAATGTTTCAGTAACCTCTCAGAGAAACAAAATGACAATTTAAATCTCAGTGGCTCTTACCTTCTTGATACAGATGTAACATGATTTTTTCCTCAAACTGTGAGAAAGGTATAATTGACACACATGCCAATACTAACTGGGAAATGTGTACATCCTCCCATAAAAGAATCTATCTTCAAGACTGAATTTATAAGGAAATAAAATAAGTACTTTTAAAATAAAACAAAATGGCTGATCCCATTTTTCTCACAAAAATATTTATACACAGCTGTCCAGATGACCTTTCAGTTTCTCAACTAAGTCAATCACTCTATCTAAATACAAAATCACTGAGTTTGAGCTCAGCATCAACCTAGTATATGCATACTCTAGTATCCTTTCTTAAAAGGCATGAAGATGGCTTTAAAACAAATTGGAGGAGACTATTTCTTGTTATGTCAAGAAGGGTGTAGGTTTCCAGCATACGATTCTTTCTTTTTAACTGATTAAGTTATTGTTGTAGACTTGATTAGATAATGATTCACTTGTACGCTTACTTGAAAGGAAAACGGTTCTCTAAAATTATTTCTAACCATTTTAGAAAACCTGAGCTTAATGTGCCAAGATAGTGCATAAGAGTTGTTCCAGGGCCAAACTTGGATAATTAAAACGAGAACACTTTAAAATTCTTGCAGTTTATAGCAGACTGAGATACAGATTGGAAGAAACAGAAGACAAGTTATAAAACAAGTTTCAGTTCAGGTCAGAACAGCCATCTGAAAACCCAACAGCTCCTGTTTTTCATGCACTGGCAAAATCTACAGCAGCTGTGCTTCATTTGTTGAGTTTTATGTACAGCCTCAGAGCAACTTCCAGAGCCTTCTCTCTAACTTTGTTAAAAGTGATACCTGAAAAAAAATAAGATAGAAGTGTGATATAATCTGAACACTTCCCAAGGTAAGATCATCAGGTAGTCTCCTAAATACTGTCACTTCACATTACCAATGTGGTGTCAAAATAGTCTGTCTTCTCTGTTTAAAGTCAAGGAGCAGCTGAAGCCAGTGCCTCTTGAAGCTTGTTGTTTACCACAGTGCCTTGCATTTATGGCTTTTGTAAGACAAGGAAAGTAAATGTGTTCTAGGAAGATTATCTACAACAGTTCTATTTGTCACACTCTTCTTTCAGTCTCCATGGGACCACCAAAGCAGCTGAAAATGTTACAGTGCACGTGATGAATTAAGAAGATGGGTCAGTTATTGAAGGATTTTTTTACAACTTGTTTTACAAAGTAAAAAGGCCAGAGAGCCAATGTCCAAAGCACTCGACTAGAAGGCAGTTTAAGTACTCTTAGCCGGACTTCTCAGGGGAACAAGGTTTCTGTGTCAGTTAAAAAGAGGCAATGGTTACAAGTTTTAATAAGCAAGATTCCAACTACATATATGTGGAAAAATTCATCATGAGCATGGTTAAGCATAGGAATACCTTGTACAGACATGTTGTGTAATACGCATCCCTGAAAATATTCAGAATTTGACTGGACAAGGCATTAAGCTAGCTTATCTACCTTGGAAACTGGTCCTACTTTGAACAGAACATTGGACTAAAGATCTCCAAAAGTCCCACTGAACCTACATTAGCTTCTGATTCTGTGGAATCACATTATCATCTAATTTCTTCTGAACTGATTTGCCAGTTTCAGAAAAACCTGGCTTACAGATAAGAAATACAGACATGACATCTACAATTCTTAGAACTGGCTTCCATGGCATGCAGTCCCTGGTAGCTGTTTCCTTTCCCCACCCTCACCTCCACAACAATTTTTGACTCTCTAAAAAGTGATTTTTGTTTGGCTCTTACTGGCCATGTAATTCAAGTCTGAATCAGTCATGTGACATTCTACCTTCTCCCCGCTCACAGTAAAGTAACAGCAAGTAGAGGATTCTAGAAAGGAAGATAAAGGAAGCCTATACCTCAGTCATGGTAAGCAGTTACTGGAAAATACAGCTTTTAAATTCTGCAGACAGAACTGTGAACTTCTTTGTAAAGTATTTAAGTACATAAAGCAAATGCCTGAACTTTACCGTACTGGAAAATACTTTCAAGTATTTTGTCTGTAAGCCATGAAGAAGAGAAAACAGTGTAATAGTTGCATCTTGAAATACCCCTGAGACTGAAAAATTTTATGAATAGACATTATTTGTCCACAATCTCACTTTTCTTCCAAAGTACAAATACTAAGAATATATAGCTCATTTCCCTGTCTTTTAGAGTCACATAAATGGGGACATAGTGTAGTAGATGAATGTTCTGCTATAGGTAAGGAGGAAAAAATATATATTAGATATCAGGGTTTTGGATTTGTTTGTATGTGATTTGTTTACTGGGGGTTTTTAAACCTTTCAAGTACTTCTCTTTCACATTACTATCATCATTATTGATGGTATGATAAGGTACTACTCCAACAATACCCTGTCCAAAAAATTCAGATATAGAGAATCAAGTCCCTTTAAGCAATGCCACTTTTGTTAGAAATAATAAACTTGGGGTTCTCAGTTTACATCTTGACTTTCAAACCACTAATGATAATTCATCATTTTTTCCAGCTTTCCTCCAAGAACATGAAGATGAGAATAGTAAAGTTTTCTAGTGAAAGTAGTTTCTGACGTAATTGTCTGAGCCTAAGCAGAACTTGAGGTTCTGATGTGGAGTACAGTACAACACAAAATACATTATTGTACAACGGGCTAGATCTGTTGTTTGGACTATGTTACAAAGTATCTTCAACCAGTTCAAAGATGCATATGAGATCCCTCTCCTGAAAAGTTTACCGTTTAAAGTATAATGGAAGACTCTTGCAAACATGCATACACAGTATTTTCTAGTAGATCGAATTTACACCTGTCTACGAGGGTACTGAAATATATAATAGCTTGGTTTCATTTTACTGGTATGGTTCACATGGATTTACATATTCTCCTGTTAAGTCAGCCATTTCAGCATCACAACGTTGTACTGGTGCACAAGACAAGAAGATTGACAAGCAAGAAAACTGAAATTAATTACTGTTCTATCATTTTCCAGGAGTAGTAAAGCCCAGAAAGTAAACTAGTTTAAAGGCAATTTATACAGCTGAGTTTTACATTCAGATTTTATTTAGCACAATTAAAACAGCAGTGGCATTGTGTATGTGCCTAGTTCTTTGGAAACAAAAGTAGAGGGCAAACCAATGCAGCAAATCCATCTATGGGTTATGGGCTTTCTCACAGCACTATGGGCTTTCTCACAGCACGTAAAAAATTTCAATTAGGAGACTTAATGACATACTAATCCTGAGATACCTCCTTGCAAAGGAACTTCCTTCTGAAGCGGGAGTTTGATTTTTACAGTTCATTTTAAAAAATTGGATCAGACTACGAATAGAGTTTAATGTGCAATCAATGTAAAAATGTAATACTGAAAACACAAAGTTACAAGCTCAGTCACCTACAGAAAGGTCAGAGCATCTTCAGGAGCATTTGCACATCACCCTTTAAATTCGATTACATGTAATTCGATTACATTACATTACAATGCTTATGTATCATATTTCTCCAGCTAAATCCAGAAGACATTGTCTATGCTATTATTTTGTGGAGACATTTAACTGAGTACTCAAAATGGTATGGAGTTATTTTGTTAACTACATCAAAATAGCAAAACGTTTCTAATGTGGACACAGGAGAGTCGACCATAATGAGCTCTGAAAAACATTGCTACTGGGTCATTTAGATCAATCCAACCCCTCAACAGCATCATCATTTTTCCCCAGTGCTCCTTCCCTCCTACACACAAACCAATTCCATGCCACCTACTTCTCTTTTTCCTTTCGTACCTCTTGCATCCCTTGCATCCACCATTAGCTTTTTTAGACCACTAAAAAAACACTTATTCATAAATTCCCTGGCAACAGCTGCTTCTCCTTCAGCACACAGCTCTCACAACTTCTGTTTGCGGCAAGGCTGGTGGTGTTTTGGCTGCATATTACTCGGGTCAAAACTCCCAAGAGGCTGAGCAATGGAGGCAATATCAAAACTCTAATAGTGCTGGGGTCCCTTGTGATAAAATTCTTTCCTAAGAGCATAAAAAGATACTTTTGTTCTAAGAACAAAAAGTATCGCTTAACACTGGTGGTTTAATGCACAGAGCAGTTATGCTTTTTATTTTTCTTAATTTGTTTCTCTAAATTTTCACTTAGCCTTACACCACCTAACACATGTAAGTGCCCACTTTCCTTTGCTCCTTTATCAGCCCAGTGGTCGCTGGTCTAAGATGACTGGGGCTGGTTTTTTTTTAAAATGTATGTCTTCCTTGGCAAAATAACACTAGACACCACATAACTCTAACTTGAAAAGCAGCCTACTAAATATATGTGTCTCATTGCTTGCTTCAAGGAAAACAGAAACATACCATATCACATATGGTCACAGCACAACTTTCTTACTTGCTTTCAAGCATTCCTACTGAGTTCAGTTGCTCATTTTATGCTCCATGCTTGAAATAACACTAACATAAACCTTCCAAAACAGCTCATGCTTCAGCCATTAAGAAATCATTTGCACTCCCTTGAAAGCACTCTTATTCCATACAGCTTTAGGATCTTTCATGAACAAAAGGTCAACGAGAGCTGTTTTAATCTTTACAGGTGGCTAATGGTTATTAAAGGCAGTAAGGGATTGCTAGAGCACAAGAATTGGACTAGTCATGCTGTTTTCCAAAGACTGTCTTCCTGAAAAAGCAATCTGCAAACTGAATGTGCATATCACACTTACTGTAACAACTAGATAAACTTTTCTTTTAAGCCACTTTGCTGGAATTTCAATGTGAAATATCTAACACCAATATTTGCTCTGCAACTGACATCTGTTCTTCAGTTAATGTCTGCTTCTGAATCCTTGTTATTCTTGGTCATTTTTAGCAAACATTGTCATCATTACATGTATCAGAAAGCACAGAGAAATAACTCCCAAGCCATACAGTAACTGTTTCTTCTGCTTTCCTATATACAGATAGTCTAAAAGTACTATTTGCTTAATGTTTAGCTTTCACTCAGACTTGAATACAGTAATTCTTGCTTTCTGCTAGCATGATCCTAGAAGAGACTAAAGATTCAGACTCAAAGAAGAGTCTGAATAAACTGAAATTCAGTTAGGATTTAGATGACTGATTCCAAAATTGCAATCTCTAATGCTTCTGTTAAATGCCTGCCTTGGTCTGGGACTGCTTTATTTCATGGGCTCTTCAAGTTTTTTGTACTAACACCCCTAAGGTAGCTAAACGTCTGATGCTATACAAACCTTGAAGCATCTTATTAATCTCAACCAAGCTGAAAAGCTGGGTCATTTCTTATTTTGGCAGACACAGAACAGCAAGTCCTTCACTTGTCTCGCCAAGGGGCCTTGATTTGGTAGAAGTTCCTAGGATATGCTTCCTAAACTGGGCTGTACAAAAAGTTCACTGGTAGCTGCTTCTTTCTATTACAAGATGGCTAGATGCAGCCACTGCATGTATAATTCTCTCCCACTTCTCTATGCTCTTCATACAGTAGCTCAGGGAACACTGAGCTAAGATATAGGAAGCTGAAAGGAGAGTGAACAAGGGGTATTTAATTCTCCTCCAAAATCACTCAGATTTCCAGACCCCAGTCTTCTTTTTTAAAAATGCTTTTGGGAGGCACAGAAAAAAAAATAAATTCATTCCTACAGTAAGAAAAAAACAAGTTTGGTTCTTTAAAAAGCAGGATAAACTTCTACTATGTAATACATGCACGCTCTAAGTATATTAGAAAGATAAAAGACTGCCTGGGAATATCCCCAGGCAGGCAGTACAGAATAGTTCACATCCACACCAGCAAACTTTCCTCTGCTTTTGAGCAGGCTGGCTGCAGGCAAAGTGCCTGTTGGGAAGAGCCCTTGGAGCAAGCTAACTCCTGAACTGAGCTTGCAAACCATTTGGGGGTTGTCCAATGATCACAATTGTTTTCACAATAGAAGTGCAGTTTAATCCTCTTCTGAAATAATTTAAGGCACTGTTTAATTTCCTACCATGTATCTGGCCACGCAGTATCTGAAACAGAACTGAAACTGAGAACACTTTGACTTTCCCTCCCTCAATCTCTCACCTAAGGCTAATGGTTAGGCAACGGTTACTCTCACCTTAAATTATACTTTGCAAAAATCTTCCTTAAATACTGTTTTCCAAGTGGCCCTGGACTATTTGAGCAAAAACACTTACTGATCTTCAGGCTGATTTTTGTTTGTCAAGAGTAGTTTTTGAATAAATGGATTTATCTGTTCTAGAAGTCACAATGTTTATCATAAATTTTCTACAACAGGAATAATTCAGAAGAACTAGTGAAATTTTCAAAAGCCTCTGAAGAAGTTAGGAAACTAAATCCATTTCTAAGCCACTTATGCCTGGTATAAACTGAAGTTACTAAAGTAAGGCGAAGTAAACTCATCATCTGGATGCTCTTAGCCTGAAGCAAATACCAGTAGAACACGGTAGTCTGAATACCAAGTTGGTTATGTTGAATTTACTTTTAGTATGTTAAAAACAAACCAACCCTGGTATCCCAGTTCACATGAAGTGCCGTGTCTCACCAAATTAACAGAACCAATCACAAAAGCCCAGAAGATTTTTCGACTCCAAGTACAACTGGCTGTCAAAGGGCCTTGTGTTTCCCTGAGAACACATTGCTTATCAAAATTAAGATTGAAGTTCTTAAGTCTGCTGGGCAGTTCTGAAAAAATTGTTCAGTGTCATTTTGTCATATCAATGCACTTTGTTTCTTGTGACTATTTACTTTTAGAGAATAAAATATCCTCCTAGTTATTAGTGTTGCTTAGGCATACTGGGACTTCCACTACACAGATAATTTAATATGATTTGAAAATGTATATGAGATTAAAACTTATGCTAGTGTATCTGAGTTTGCAACAGAATAAAAAAATATTAAAATAGCTTATTAGAAACTTTGCTTTATAATAAATATTTTAATATAAAGTGTTACCAAACAATTTTTACACAGCAACGGAGTCATTAGTAACTATTGTCTTCACACAACAAATTTATGGAAGAAAAGAAGTGTACTTCTTTAGACTTCACGTGGAAGTTCTGGCACTATTTACATTTCACGCTCAGGATCTGTGATAACTACATAACCCAGAAAAAAACCAGAAAGCAACAGAGGAATTTGGGGATTTAAATTCTTTAGAAGTCACTTTCTGCTGCTTTCAGTCATGGTGAATAGTAGCTTTTAAATAGTACATACCCAAAGGCTCTCCTTCCCGTGTTGGAAACTCCAGGTCACTGGAAACTGACACTTCGTCAACAAATTTTGACAATTCTGTCCCAAGATATGTAACCTGTACAAAGAAATCTAGATGGATAACTGATTATTTTAATTAGTAGTTTTTTAGGTTTTTTCTGATAGGTGTAAAGACTTCACTTTTCTTATAAAACTGAGTTTATGCACTTAACAGTCTAATCTGTGTCAGTCAGTATCAAGGAGAAATTCTGCTAATTTGAATTCTAAATGAAAAAAAATCCCAAGCATAATACAGCCCATCTGCACAGCCCTTTAAACTCTGCCAGTGTTTCTGGAACATTTGTCCATGACACCTGGATATTTCAATAAGCTTGCTCCTTTTTATTCAAACTATCTTTCAGCTTTTTCTATCAATCTTAATAATCTTTAAAACTACACTTTCAAATCCCTGCTAGTCTACAGTGTGAACATTCCACATTCTTTCAACACTCATGACTAGTTCATCACTGAACAGCTACAGCTATGTAGCTCTTTCTTTCCTGCTCATTCATTAAAAGTAAGAAGATATTTTAAAATTTAGGCTTGTACACTCTTGTTTTAAGAAGAGTAAGGAGATCTAGATTAGTGAAACTTGTTATAGCCATTTATTATTGCTAATTTTGGGAGTCAATCAGGCCTACCTTATTCCACACATACTTCCACGTCACAGAAATGTCACCTCCTAGTAGGTCTTTAACCCACTGAACTGGGTTCTGCAGTATTTGTCCCTTACTGGTCCTAATCTTGCCATTCTTTAAGAGTGTAGCTTTATGACTAAATTCCTAAAGAAAGAATAAGAAAAAATTTCAATTCATAAATTAACACATATGAAATAACATCCTTGAACCATGAAAAATGCCAAAGAACAATAAAGCTGAAAAGTTGCAGCTAATTCTGTTTTTCTCTGAAAAAAAATTAGAATGTAATGCCACTATCAAAAACTGTGTAAAATAAGATGATTTATTCCACCAGAATAAGATGTTTTAGCCAATCAGAGGACAAATCTCCCTATGTGTGTTTATCAGAACTGTATTTGTATCTTAGTTCCTCTTATACATAACAAGGCTTTGAGTAAACTAATTTGGAATAGTGAACTCAGGCACTTACACAAGGCAAATCTGTGCAACAAGAAACTGCTACATGTGGTACATGCATGTCAGAGTGAAGTTTCAGCAACGATTCAAACATGAAACTTATTTGCATAAAAATTTCACTTATATCAAGGGATATCACTTACATGTTTTAGGAGGAACCTGACAGCCTTACCTTATGCAAAATTAAAGATAAAAGAACGTATTGTTAATGCCTCGTTCATAATGTAAATACAGCCCAGTTCTGCCAACATATACACTTCTCCAGAAGCACAAGTTAAGAGTTGTTTATAGTTGAGCAAGTCATGTTTTGCCATATTGGTCTCAGTTAGACTAACACAGCTAAATAGTGCAACAATTAGCTGTTAATGAACTCTGTTAGAACTTAGAAAGGTCACTTATCATTCATAAAGTTAAACAATCTGAATAAGAGAATGATGCACCAGCAATTATTGAACCACCTCCTACCATATCCACTGGCTTGGGGTGTCTTTAAGAATCTAAATTAAGATGATTAACCCAAATATTTCAATAAGCACTCAATCCAGTTCACAGTTTCACAGCCTAGGTCTACAGCATTCAACAACTGCATTCTGCCTGCCCAAAGCTAATCTTAAGTAAGGACTATGTACCAGCTGTATGTTGTTATCAAGTACATCTCTATAATGATAAAGAAGGGAAATTTACTGATCATATTCTCTTTCCAATGCTACAAACACTGGCTTCTAAATTTCAATTTCTATAGCACTGTCTTCCAAGACATAAATGAGTGCCATTTTCATCCTAGTAAAGACCACTGACTTCTCTATATGCCAGTACTTAAAGCGTGAGGTTATAATTCCTTAGGAATCAAGCTGGTATCACAGGTAACTGTCATGAAAAATGACAGTGGGCATACTGAATTCTTCGCCCTTCCACTTAGTCATCTTGCAGTTTAAAGGAATATTACATATTTTTAAAAGAAAAGAAGCATGTCTACATACCTATCATATGGCCTAATGTACAGCCTTGTGACTTACTCTATCCTGTGCTACAAAATACAAGACCACATGAAATAGGAACTCTCAGCAGAAAAGCACTCCTGAGCAGATTATAGGTGTAGAAAAAGGAGCTTTTTCTACATTAAATAACCTGGTGAGTTGGCTGAAAAGAACATTTTATATTTTTATCAATATGCTGCCCTGAAAATTAACTACATCACATCTGGGAGTTCAGTCAATGATTCCCTCATATGCTCAACACTAAGCCAGGCCCCCGTCAGCTGCTGTGCAAATCCACTCCGTATTTGGAGGGACAGGGACATGCTTTTGAATCAAAAAAAAAAGGTTTCTTTTTTTTTTTTTGAATATGGTTCATACCAGACTGTAAGCCTATAGAACCAGCTAGCATGTAAGCAAGTAATTTTGCATGTATGCGTGTCCATTACAGCACTATGAAATCCTTGATGTCACATTTTTTTTGAGGGACTTGACAGTTGCTTCCAAGAATGACATTAATGTTCCTGCTCCTTCCAGTATGAAAATCAGGTATTACACAGTGTAGATCAGCAAACAATTCCATTCTGGTTCTAGCAACAGGAAATATTAAAAAACTGGTAACACAAAGTTAAACAGAAATTTTACATATGCAGGCAGTATTCTGGGTCTTAAAACAATGTGCTGACAGAAGACTTTATCCATAGCATTTTCCTTTTAAATTCATAAACAGTTATCTATAATCAATGAATAAAAATATTCAGTAGTAGGTGCTGAAAATGCACACTAAACCATGAGAACTGCTGTTTTCCCATTTTAGTGTGCGGGGTATTTTCATTATCTCCTAATATTAATATTATTATTTCTCAATAATTACCTGCAGTTTGAATTCTAAAACATTTTCTCCTGGCTTTATCCTTCCCAATTCAAGCAGATCTATCAATTGAAGCTTTTTCTTATTCTTCCGTCCACTCCTCACTTGTTTCTGTTCCCATTCCTGATTACTATAGCTCTGTGAAGATTTCTCACTGATGCTTACCGGAGCGTCTGTATTTGAGGTAAGATTTGTAAGCGCCAAGTTGGCATTAAATGAATTTTCACTACTCTGAAAGACCATTTGCTGCAAAGTATTAGAGAAGTTCTTTGTAGATGCTGACAAAATTATTTGCTGTGGCTCCTGCTGCTGGAAAGCTTCTTTCTTATTCACATATCTGTGTAGGTCCTCATGTGTAAGAACCTGCTTGCAGTCACTGGCTGTCTGACAGACATTCTTATTGACAACAGTGCTTCGGGGTTCTACAATATTTAATGTGTTGGTCACTGGAGTGAGATTTAAAGACTTGTTTCCTTGTTCTACAATAGCTACACAATCAATGCCTTTTTGCTGTGAGAACTTTGTTCTAGCAGTGGAAATAGTAGATTCTGAAGGCAATGTCATCGCTTCTGCAGCATTTATCAGCTTTGACACGTTGACAAAGGGATATTCTCTTAACCTGTTTTCAGATGCCAAAGCATGATCAGAAGCCTTTTTGCTTGTAATTGCTTCTTTATTTGCTCCTGTCTCATCCAAGTAGATGTGTGGATGCTGGATGCATTCCTGAGCTGATGATCTATTTTCTAAAGAGACACATGCTTCTACTCTGTTTCCATTAGGTGTGCTAGCACCAAGCCCCATACTAAATGTAACTATATTAGGACATGTGATTTCATCAGCAGTTAAACTTTGCTGTGTATCATTTCCATGGAAAATAACTAAGTTTGAGACTTGCTTCTCTGATGATGAACTGAACATTTGCTTTGTTTTTCTGTAATTTTGTATTTTCTGCATTAATTTTTCCTGGTTTTGGGCAAGAGCCAACAGGCTCTTTTGCCTAGAAGCAAGGTTAACTAATTGTTTCCTCAGTGCACCTTTTTTAAATGACTCCACTGAAGCCCTATCGAAAATAAAAAATAAGGACATTGGAGTTACTGTAAATACAGAATTTAAAGTTTAATACATGTAATCCACAAGGAACAAGAATATGTTTCAAAGGACTCTGCCAACACCTAAAATTTGAACAATATTTTTACCATGTATGAAGTTTAATGTTCAAATTCCAGCTCTACAGACAATGAAGTGCAGAATCCCATAGCACGATGTAGAATTAAGATGCAAGTAGGAATTCCACAGAATTAGGATGTAAAGAATCAAAACTTCTGTAACAGCCTCACACTCCTATACCACCTTTACTTCAAAGAATTAAAACTGGGCCTGTATTATCACTGGCTGCTCTTTTATCAGCACAAATCACAGTAGTTCATTGAATTCAATGTCTTTGAGGCTCGAATTTGGAGCCTTTTAAAATGAGCTCAGGATGAGCTACTGAAGGATGATACTATGAGAATTTTTTTATGGTGTACACAACAAAAGATTTTGTAAATCTACAACTGTAGATGCCACATGACCTCTGAGTAAAGAGGACAAAACAGTTTAGGATGTTGCCTGTGTAATCTGGGAATGCCCCATCCTTCATCAGATGCTGTTCCCAGAGCCTCCTTCCTGTGAGACTCCTTGCCTGAGGGACTTTACCTTCTTTCTGCTGGAAGGGAATTCTTTTTTTACCCCACTTTCTTCAGCAAAAGAGCCATCAGCCCAGCATAATACTCTTTTCTCCTAATTCCCCCTCATAGGGTAAGTGATATCACTACCACTCTGGCATCACGTTGGGAAGACAGAGAAGTAACACAAGTTGTGGGAAAAGGAATTGCAGCATGGTTTGCTTTTAAGCCCACCCAGTGCAGAGGTGCCATGCAAGTAACACCATTCCAGTCTCAAAAGAGACTGTTGAGGGGATCAGGACAAACGTACACCTAGACTAGATGGCTCAAAACAAGGATAGAAAAAATACAGCTTGACAGTATTGCTGTCTGTACTGTGACAGTGCTTGGTATCACACATGTTTAGAATACATGATACTATCAACGTACCAGCATACGGTCAATCACTGAGTACGCCGTGACAACTATGGACTTCTACACAGGCAAGTGAGGCTCCACACAGTTTTTCCTCAGGGAGGTTTTGCTGCTTTATTGCAATACAGGTACAGAAGCAGCAGCAACTAAAGACGCAAAGATCATGTGGCTAAAATGACAAAGTAACAGCCACTAGCAAGTATGATACTTCTTTTTTTGCTCATTTTTCTCAGGAAAGAGATGTATCTTAGTACCTTAGAGACAGAAGACACTAGTACCTACATCCTAGCACAGAAAAAGAACAATGTTAGTAGGATCTCTCCCTGGGCCAACTAACTGAACAACTGAAGATGGAAACTGTGGTGATGTCTCCTGATCAATACATTTATGGCTTGTGTGACAAAAGTTGTGAGCCAATTAATTAAAAATAAGATGTTCACTATATAAACAATAAAAAGGAAATTTAATGTAATTTGGAATATAGCTCATTACTATTGAGAGATGACTGTTGCATTAGCTGCAGGGTATCTGCAACACCCAGAAATATTTATCACTTCAATCTGGAACACAGTCTCAGGTAACTTTGTATAGCTATTAATTTTACCGCCCTTGTTTCTTAATTCAGTCCCTATTTTGCTCACAAGGATGATTCTGGACCCTAACTCCTCTTGTCATAAAATCCTCTTTTTTTTTTTTAATTATCTGTGTCATCTATGTATCTTACATCTTATATCTGGCAAAATGGCTTGTGACAGAAATATTTCAGTCTCTTTGCTCAACCAGCCTGTACGTTTTGCCATGGGACTACGTGAAAGCTGTACACTGCTGCTTGTACATGACCAACCAAATCCTGCCCACATAAACAGTATGGAAACATCCTCATCTAGCCAGGCTGGAAGCATCTGTTGAATATGACACTACATTGTTACATGAGCACTCAGCACATGAGCAGCCTTGAGGCAGTCCTTCTCAGAAGGAAGTAAAAAAAGGCCTTGTGAGAGCTAGCACCATGAAGATGACAATTCACACAGTCCACAGTCACACTAAGGTGAGCAACCCTAGCTCACATTTTAGTTGTTCTCACAAAAAAATGAATGTCTGCAAGCATGCTTCACGCCCCTTCTCTAAATGGCTCTTGCTGGCTGTTGACTGAACACTCCTAATCTAGAAGTGCTAAAGAAACAAACCAGAGGTAGGGACGCTCCAAGTAGTGTCTTGAGCTGCTGCTACTACTCTCCTCCATGATACTGCAAAATGAATGAAATTGCTCAATATCTGCATTTCCTAACTTCTGCTTAGGTATCATGGCTCCATGAGGGGAATGTCCTGCTTATCAAACATGACTTCTTTTTATGACAAGGTAACCTAAGGCTGATTAAGGGAAGCCAGGTGATGTGATCCTTTAGGATTTCAGTGAAGCTTTTGATACTGTCTCTCACAGGATCCTTCTGGACAAAATGTTCAGCACATAGCTGGATAAACACATCACGTGACGGGTGAGCAAGTGGCTCAGGGGTTGCGCACAAAGGGTTACAGTGACTGGGGTGACATCAGACTGGCCACCTGTCACTAGTGGGCTTCCACAGGGCTCCATCTTAGGCTTTGTGCTCTTCAACATCTCCATAAATGGCTTGGATGCAGGACTGAAGGAATACTAAGCAAGTTCACAGACAATACAAAATTGGGAGGAGTTGTTGATGAAGGCAGGGAGGCCATGCAGAGAGACCTCAACAAATCAGAGGACTGGGCAATCACCAACCATGTGAAGTTCGATAAGCAAAGGCGCCGTATTCTGCACTGGGGATGGGGCAACTCTGGATATATGGACAGACTGGGGAATGAGATGCTGGAAAGCAGTGCCATGGAAAAGGACCGGCAGGTCCTGGCTGATGGCAAGTTGAACACGAGCCAGCAGTACCCTGGCAGCCAGGAGGGCCAACCGTGTCCTGGGGGGCATCAGGCACAGCATCGCCAGCCAGGCAAGGGAGGGGATTGTCCTCCTCTGCTCTGCTCCACACTGGGGCAGCCTCACCTTGACCGCTGGGGGCAGTTTTGGGTGCCACAATACAAGGATATAAAGCTATTGGAGAGTGTCCAAAGGAGGGCAACAAAGATGGTGAAGGGCCTTGTGTGGAAGCCGTATGAGGAGCAGCTGAGGGTACTTGGTCTGTTCAGCCTGGAGAAGAGGAGACTGAGGGGACACCTCACTGCAGTTACAACTTCCTTGTGAGGGGAAGAGAAGGGGCAGGTACTGATCTCTTCTCTATGGTGACCAGTGGCAGGACCTGAGAAAATGGCCTGAAGTTGTGTCAAGGGAGGTTTAGGTTGAATATAAGGAAAAGGTTCTTCAGCCAGAGGGTGGCTGGGCACTGGAACGGGCCCCTCAGGGAAGTGGTCACAGCATCTCACTGATGCTGACCACAGAAGGCTGACAGAGCTCAAGAAGCATTTGGACAACACTCAGGCATATGGTGTGATTCATGGGGATGGTGCTGTGCAAGGCTAGTAGTTGGACTCGATGATCCTTGTGGGTCACTTCCAACTCAGCATATTCTGTGATTCTATTTTTCCATACCTTTTATATTGTTCACTACCTAATTTCAATGCTCACTGGGTGCACAGCAACTGATTAGTACGCATTAGCTAAACCCTGAAGTTCCTTCATGTGACTGAAGCCAATATGGATCATGCTTTCACAAAATCTGAATGAAAACTGCATAGATTAACTTTCATGCCACTATATGCTAATCTGCTAACAACTCCTATCACTAGGACTTTAAAGAATAGCTTTCTATGAATACAATCCTTGTATTCTACTTACCTGTATTTTTTAGCAAGGGTATCCCTCTCTGTTTTTTGGTTTGCAAGCATTTCATTCAAAGTATCTTGTAACTGAGAGAGTCTTTGGATATACACATCTGTTCAATATTTTGAAATAATCAAAATTATATGGCAACAAGCAGTAGAAAATAATTACATTTGTAGAATTTTCAATGTAGCAAATACACAGCCAAAGTATGGAGACACTGTTAGAGCAGTATCTTATACTGTCATGCATGCTGGTAGCTCCTTAAAATTGGAGTACTTTTTAATAAAATTCTTATAGAAAGAATTAAATACAAATTTAACTTAAGTGCTGGAAAATTTTGAAGTGAAAGTGCCTTGTTTAGAAAATTACTAAGAGGAAAAAGAATAGATTAAAGAACTATGGATGACAAGCACTGAAAATTTTCAAGGTCTTTGGGTTGCAAGGAGCTAGATAACATGACAATCATACTGAGGCTACCTGCAGAAGTTACACAGTCTTAAGAAAGTGCCTAAAACTTTTGTTTGAAGTATTATGAAATAGCTTAATTTTCAGATTAAGCTGAAAACTGTTTCAAGATACATATAATGGCAAAAGCCTATCCATTAGTTTTACATAGTTTCTAACCCATATTACAACATTAAATTATAAACTGACCTTTTTTGTTAGCTATATTTTTCTAAAATAAAAAGTGCAATTATAAATTCTTCTTTATACATCCTACTTCTTAGACATATAACATGAGGGCTAGAGGTCACAAACAGTGGATACCACTGGGATAATCTGCTAAAATAGTAACATAACTCTTGAAATTCTAAAAGTCAATGTAAGCTTTACATAATCAGGAAAAATGAGAAATTACAGGATTAAAATTGGCGTTTATAGAATGTTTCCCCAAACCTTTTTCATAGTAGCTATCAGTATTTGCTTACTTAGTAATATGTAAATATTACTCTTATTAAGGCAGTTTAATAGCAATTTTGAATCTGTTATTTATAGTAAGTTTCATTACACACAAATACCTTGAGATTTTACTTTATGTTTCGTCAATGTACTTCTACGTTCTTTTTCAGTCTTGTGTCTCTTCAATAGTAATGACTATGACTTGGTTTAAGAGGTGCTACATTACTACTGCTTTTATCAATAGTGGTAACAATTATCATGTTCATTTCTCTCATACCCCTAAACAGAATTCTTATAGTTCTTTTTGCTCATATATGCAATTGCACTGATCTCTGTGCATTGGCTTCTGTCTATTGGATCACCTACCTGTTCATCAAACATTTTTCAAGAAAACACCTATTTTAATTAACAGTCCATACACCATAAATTTGAGTTACAAGCTATCAATCTGCACAATTCCATATTTCACATTTATTTTTAAAGGGACAAATTTACTCATAAATACAATTTGAAAGCTCCACCCCATATTTAGGAAAATAAATTTAAAAACAAATGCTTGCTTTCTGTCAGGAAGCCAAACTGTTTCATGAGTATGAGCTGCTCCAATTAAATAGCCCTGCCTAGATGGCAAGTGCAGCTGGGGAGAGAGACCTTGGTCAAAGGCATTCGGGCAGCAAGCTATGCCTCTTGAAGCATCATGGCACAGACACAATAGGCTCCTACAGCTACACAGCAGCAGCATCATGATCTCCTAGGAAGTCAAAGTCACTTACTAAATTCTCAACATTAATCTGAACTGAGATTTGATAGCCTAAGACAAATGACACCTCTGGGCATCAGCATTTCTGAAACTGTCCATCATCCACAGTGTCTGCCTTAAAGAATTCTCTTTTTTCTCTCATAAATTATTTCTGGCTCCTGGAAGTCTAGCCACACTAAAATGAAAATGCTGCATCTGCTGCTTTACATACAGACAGAGCTGTTCTTGATCAGGCAGGGGCTCATGTGCTCGTAACTGAATAATGCAGCCAGAAGTATGCATTCTCATCTAATGATCCCTTTTTATATAATTAGATTGACTTGAGACACATGCCTCCAAGTGGCATGCCTACCTTTTCTGTCATAATATTCATTCCTATGCAAACTGGAAGTACTTCAGGAAGCGCCCAGACCCGAGAAGTGTTATTAAAATTTTATTCTCTGAAGCTGTATCTTCCAGAGGAGATACTCCAATATATTATGTGCAATAACATTTTAAAAAATAATTATACTGTCAAAGATATTTACCCACTAAAAATAGGTGAAACATCTGAATTTAAGTCTACCTGCATCTTTGGAAGTTCTCAATTCAAATAGCAACAGTTCTTCTTGCTTCTTTTCTGTATCTTGTATGGCAACAACAGACTCCTGTTAACAAACACAGAAATTACAGTAAGAAGTAGAGCCAAGTGCACCATACAAAACAGGCCATGACACATAGCCTGCAGTTTAAGTATGGGTGGATTCAAGTCATTCCAGGCAGAGAATTACTGTGTAAAGGTAATGGGACACTGGTAGGACAGAGGTACATAGTGCCAAGGATTTGCTCTGCAAGGGGCTGTCACAGCCTGGTTTTGCTGTGGCATTCAAACTAGACCATGTTCGGAGTCCTCCAGAGACCTCTGTGTGCACAGCAAGGATTAGACATTGAATTTCACCATGATAGCATCACCTAGACAATGTAGACACAGCTTACAGACAACAGCAAGAACTCTCCTAACAACTTGTGCAAAAATCTTGCTGGTTGTTTTACACTAACATAAACAATTTCTGAATATCTTCATCATCATGAATTCCTTGCTGTTTCAAAAAGAAGCATTCTGGAAACCTGATGAAAAGCCTCAGCACTCATGACCTTTTTTCTATTTATATAAGCAGTAAGAAATGTGTGTCAGTATTGACAACTGTTTGTACAGTAAATTTAAATGCACAGGAATCTTGAACGGAGAGAGGTGATCATAAACATACTTATATATGTACACCATAATTTATCTACTATAAATCTCTGCATGATGCTGTTTTTACATACATTCTAATGGATTAATTATTTAAATTATATTTTTACATTATTCAGCCAGAAAATGTGACTATGCAGTAGTATAATACAAAGCAGTTTAACAAAATTCTGATATCTATACTTACTACACTGTATTTCTCATGTTGTGGCTCCAAAGCTGCATCATCATTTTTACAGTAGTCATAACAATGATGTTTTGATTTCCTCTCTCCACAGTTAAGAAAAAATAAATAAAATTTAAAATGAATTTGCAGGAGCATCATAGATTGAATTAGCTAATATAGGTTACAAAGATGCAATGGCAGATCAAATAATGAAAAGTATCTTGTATATGCAAATGAGATCAAATTTAGGTAGCATACAGAAATGAAAGATACTACTTTCAAAACTGCTTATTTCCCTTCCTGTGGAGGGAAATATGGATAATAACAAAAGTCTGAAGATCCAAATACGTTATTCTCTCAGAAAAAACAAAACCCACTCATGTATTCTATTTTCTGTAAATAAATAAATAAATAGCATTCAAAAGTTAACAGAATTAAAAATATCAGTGCCATACTATTTGAATGTACAATTTTTCCTTAAGACTACAGGGTAATCCTGTGATTGACATTACAAAACTAACATACCAGTAACTTCAATAGTTGGAACAGGAAGTACAGCGTCCATAGCACCGTAACACTTCAGCAGTTCTTTCATTTCTTCACCACAAGCTTGATTCAAAGCACTTTCCCCTGAACCATCCCTCTCACAGGGATTCGCTCCATGTTGTAGCAGAATCCTGACTGCCTATTACACATTTTTGTTATTGTACAGTGGTAATTCTTGTTGTGGACTTATAATACAACTATATATGTTGTATCTAACATAAATCACAAATAATACAGGTTCAAATAAGATACCCTAAAACTGTTACACTTGCAATCCAAAGTAACCAAACCAGGTAATTGGCTATTATGAACATAGACTTCTATCTTACATTTCTAATTTTTCCATTAAAATACACAAATAATTCACAAATTTTCATTAAACCTATGATTTTTATGGTATTGTTATACAGAACAATTACAAAACATCATATATATATATAATGAAAGGAACTGGTCAATTGCATTAAGACCAAAGTGAAGTAAACAAGTGACTTTCTTTCTTTAATAGTGGTTTTGGTTACATGAACTGATAATTTTTTTCCTAATTCCAAAAAACCTGCAAGTTTGCTTAACTGCAAAATTTGGAAATGAGATAAGTGGCATCAGTGGAATCATTTACCCCCTAAATGCAGACCACATGAAAGCAGTGATCAGGTCCAAGCTTGGATGGTAAAGATTTTCATATGTATGATTTCTCAACTTTAGCATTTCTTCTTATTCTTACACTCAGAGTGCAGTCAAGTAGGAAAAAGTATCAGAACACGAATGATCTCTCAAAGTTCTCTGTTGGTTTTCCCCCAAAATACTGAATAATACACTTATATCTTTGCAAGAACCCTACTGATAATTTGGGCTCAGGCCTATGAAATCATCTTCTTTGTTTTACCCTTGCTCACAGAAAAAGACAAATGTGATGAAATAGAGATGAAATTTCTCCTGACAGAAATAGAAGAGGTATGTTTGAGCCAATCTGGCATCACCTTCTTTACACTTCAGTTCCCTGTAACTCACTCTGCCAAAAGAACATTTTATTTACTTGTGTGCAGTGCTGGGCACAACAAATTAAGAAGAATGTGAAGGTCTTTGAATGTGCCCAGAGGACAGCAACAAAGCTCGTGAGAGTTCTGGGAGACATGTCCTGTGAGGAGCCACTAAGGACTGTGGGCTTATCTAGTTTGGAGAAAAGGAGGCTGAAAAGCAATCTCACTGCTCTCTAAAGCTTCCTGAGCAAGGGTAGTGGGGAGGGAGATGCCCATCTCTTCTTGGTAGCCAGGGAAACGTGAGTGGGAATGTTTCTAAGCTGTGCTAGCGGGAGCTTCCTAGAGAGGTGGTCAATGGCCTGAGCCTGTCAATGTTTAAGGGGCATTTGGACAATGTTAACATGATTTAACTTCTGTCTGGCCACCAAGGGATAAGGCAATTAGATTAGATGATCACTGTAGGTCCCTTCCAACTGAAACATTCTAGAACCACAGAATGGTTTGGATTGGAGGAGACCAGTTAATAAAAAATGGTTGATTTTTAAACAGCAAGACCAGGGTCTTTTCCTTACAAAAAGATTTTTTTTTTACATTGAAGGTAGTGAGACACTGAAACAGATTGCCCAAAGAAGTTTCAGATACCCCATCCCAAGAAATGTTCAAAGTCAGGTAGGACAAGGCTTTGGGCAAGCTGAGCTAGTGAAAAAATATCCCGTCAATGGAAAGGAGCTTTATAGCTATGTGCTACTCCCCTCTCCTCCTTAAGCCGCAACCATGAGGGGCAGCTGTGACTTTGGAGGACCAATGGCACTGTCTGGAACAGTGACCCAGGTATGCAAATATGACTATAAGTCAATCAGTTTACTCCATAAATAGTGGACAGCCCAGGGCCTCTTGAGCTCTCTTGCACAGCAATGGGCTGCACACCAGGATCTCCCCTAGAGTAGGGACACCTAACTCAGGGTTACTCCTCGAGGCTGAGAGATTCCTTGCCATGACAGATTCTCCATAATTGATGCTAAACTTTGAAATCTTAGCTAAATGATATAAAGGATTGATTGTGCACATACAGTCATAAACTGCTGACTGAGTCTGGGACCAAATCTGGATCTAATCATCTGAGAACGAGTTTAGAAAGCAAGGGGGTCCTTTCTGAAAATCATGACTCAACAGGAGGGTCCTCCCTACAGTTCAGACCCTGTTCTCTACACAGTAAATAACAGAATCATATTAAACAACTGTCGCATTCATCACTGAACTTTGTTAACTCACTGTTTTATATCAATAAAGTACATTATTGCTTCTCTCTTATGTGTGAAGTGCATCACTCCCATCTGCAGCAGCATTGAACTAATCAATGAAATTGAGAATGCTCCATTTTAATACTATTTTTAACAAGCCCGAACCTGGGAAAGAACCACAGAGACTTTCTGAATTTTTATGATTTGTCTGCTGTACTAAAAAAGTCAACTAACTGTACAATTTCAACTGTCACTATTGAAAAATATTTTTCCCTAATTTTGATCACTTTGAAGAATACTGGTTTATTTCCTAAATGCAAATCTACACTAGAATTGTGTTAGTAACTTTAATGAAATGGGGATTTTGCTTTGCTGACCCTCTGCTGGAAATTGGCATCAGGAAATCTTACATAAAAGAAAAAAATACCTCCAAATAATTGCCAGAAACAGCATCATGTATTGGTAAAACACCACACAGACTTCTGCAGTTAACATCAGCACCTGCTTTCAGTAATTCCAAGATCACATCAGCAAATCCTCTGTTGGAAGCCTCATGAATTGCTGTCCAACCTAATAAAAGCAAGATGACACATACAGTATGCATCTGATTTGGCAAGATCCACGCAGATCACTAATTAGCAATTATACATTTTGCTGCATTTAAGATAAATCTTACACAAATAATCATCTTGAAATGCCAAGTAAACTATTTTGTGTGTAATTCAGTTTACTTCAGAGAAAAACTTATCCACTATTAAGCAGAAAAACATTGCCTTCTTTTCTACTGCAGTACTAAAAATAATAATGAAACAAAACATTGGAGTAGAAAAACTCTTAAGAACTCAGAAGTACAATAGTAATAGTCTAATTACTAATATCAGTAGCATAATATTAAGTCTGCCAGGCATCTATTACAGAATAATACCCTTTTTGAGACTATGAAAACAGAAAAGTGTTACATATTTAGGCAGGAAAAAAGAAAACATAATCTTGTAATCTGGTTTTTGTTCTTATTTCCTAAGGAAGTAAGACCTGTCTGAATGTGCTTCATACACGCATATATTGATGTGCATAAGCATTATTTCTGCCACAAACTTTCAAGTTCACTTCTGTCCACATATCTGAAAATGTCTCCTCTTCAGCAGAGGAGCAAGATCCTACTAAAGCCCTGCTGAGAAAAAGTCTGCACTACTTCCATGCTGAGACACAAAAGCCAGGTATTCATTCAATGTGCTTGCACTTTTCTCATTACTTCCTCTCCTCCTCACAATTTTAAGTCAAGAATCCATAATCTTATTAAAATTACACAAATTATATATCTATACGACAAATTATGTAAAATTGTATCATAAAACAAGCCCATAAGAGAGTAATTTTCAAACCTGCATAGTCCTGTTCATTGACAGAAATTCCAGATGATATTAGAGTCTTCACCAAAGACAAATCTCCTCTCTTAGCAGCCATATGCAGCTGAGTTTCCCCTTTTGCATTTCTCCTAATTTTCATCTTTCTCCCTGCTCTTGTATTACAGGTACCACGTACAGTTACAGATTCTTCCTTGGTAGACTCTAAACATATATTTGGTGTTCGTCAGAAAATTTTTTCACCATGAATGCTTAAGTATCAGCAGAGAATTAAGCTTCATAATTCATTTGAATTATTGTAAATGTGTGCAATACTGTTGCTTTAATTATTCAATAACGTTAACTGACTACATCTAACGGTTAGAAGGTACTGTAGAAGATACTGTGTAACAGCTCAGATAACAAACAGATCCTATACAAAAGAATTTCCAGTTCAAACCTAGACGATTTAACGATTAGGAATCCACAAGAAAGGTAAGAAGGTTGAAGTTTTATACTGTATAGAGATAGGTAATATGTTAGGTTTCTCCATGGACTACTTTCAGGTTACCAGGCTGCTAAATATATAAACTACATACATAAAGGTACTTTAGAAACTATAAAAAAGTGGAGACTTGAGCATCACCTCTTATCAGTTCCTAATTCTGGATCAGGGAAAAGACAGGGGTGTGCACGTACATATATGTACAGACCTGCACACACACGCGAGGTACTTTTACAGCTGTGATGTGAAAAACTACTGTAGACTGATTACAAATCTCTGAGTAATGTTTAGTGGCATAGATAAACCCTCTTTTAATTTAACCTGTGCAGGATTCGAACCATAATTGCAAATAAACTTGATTTAATCCTTATTGGTTCACAAAGCAAACAACATCCACTTAATGATATCATGGGATCATCGAGAGGTTCTAATTCTGAAGCTTCAGGTAACAGACCTACTAAATTGTAAGAGACACAAAGGAAAAAAACAGATTAACAAAGTACCAATTACGTATATAGAGTAAGGACAACCCCCTCCTCAAACTGCTACCAAAATGACAGGGTATATAAGTCTTCAAAAGCCCTATCATGCATGCTAACTTTTTAAAGTTCCTGTTCCTTCTGTTACAATATCATGGTACCAAGAAATTTTTTTAAAGTTCTTGGTGTTCTTTCTCTGATTTCTTAAAAATCTATAACTTATTCAAAAAACCCAAAAGTGCAAGGTTTTAAATGAGCATTTTGCAACTCTTATCCATGTTTTTTTTCCTTTTATTCCTACGAGCAATTAGTTGCTGCATCTTCCTCTTCTCATCAGACAAGCTATTTTCTCAAATATTTTCCATCAGAGTATCCATTAGTATCAAACATCTTCCGTGCCTGACAGGCGCCTTTCTTCAGGCTACTCCTGCCTTCTGGAAAATTTGCTTTTCCAATGTTTCCTTTAAAGTAAACTACAGAGCTTGTCATACAAGACTACTTGGAAGAACATGAAAGACAGACTGAAGTGATATTAGAGACAGACACACAGTGAGGATATACCCTTCCTAATTTTACACAAGTTTGCTCACTGTAGGATGTTCACATCTGTCAGAAAGCATTCACGCAGCCCTCTTTGCATACTGTACTGGCAACCAGAAAAGCTCGAGTTGCTTTTCTAAATGAAAACCTGAGATTCTAGAGCACACAAAGGCATCACATTATTAAAATACTTCTCCAATCTGACACCTACTTTACCATAACATAATGCATTGTGTTTTGTCTAAAAGCTTCTGGGTCTGAACTCCCAAAGCAATCATCTGCTTTCTGGTTCTTCCTTTTCTTCTCCTTTGATTCACGGGAGAATGTCCTAGGGACTTTTTAGAGACACTGAAGAAAAGAAGGCACACAACAGCCCATTAAGCTAATGAACCTCAGCAATACTGGCTGCAAGTGAACAGAAATAATTGCAAAGTTTTCCACTTAAATTGTCATGCACAACAGTTTGCTTCACAGCTGTCAGGAAACACTTGCAGAAGCATAATGGGACATTGGTTTGTGAATCGCAAAATACTGGTTCTCTGTGGGATGCATTGCCAGGTGGGTCACGAGCAAGAAAGATCCAAATCTTGGCAAATACAAAGACCAGTCAGCACAGTACAAAGATAAAATTAAGAGATCACCGCAACCAGCAATCAGGTTAGATTAGGCTAACATACCTCAATAACTTCAAGGACATTGTCCTTCAATACTTCAGCACTGATCTATGAGCATTTCCACAGGTTGAACTATAAGAAAAGAAGCAAGCTGTCTGTACCTTCCTTCTGTATAAGCAGAATAGGACTGTTGGGAGTGACTGTAGATGAAAGTGACACTGTGTCACTTGTGAAGAAAAGATTTTTACTCAAAAATAGAATAATATAAGGAAGACCAGTGGGATATAAGAACAATCAGATGAGATACAAAGGCCAGTTAATGAAGAAAAGGTGTAAGAGAGCAAAAAATCTGAAAACCCAGCAAGTCAGAAAACATTACCCCATTTCCCATGTTTTTTCTACAGCAATCTGAATGCCATTGTCCTGGACTCCAAATGTGAAGAATCTCTTACGAGGAAAAAAGTAACCTGGGACATGCTATCCCAGAGGAGAACAAAATATAAGACACATGTTTGGAATAAAGCTGTTTTAAATCACAATTGCACATATAGGAGGAAAAAAGGTTTTAAGAGGGGATGGATCCTATCAGAACTACAGGTTTTGGTTTCAGCAAGTCTTGAGTACTATGGTTCTCTGGTTCCAGAAAGAACCAAAGTACCCATGATGAGTGCCAGCTCTATTGAAAAGCAAGTGAAAATAATAAGTGAAAATACACAGAGGTTACGATGAATTGGAGCAGGACTCTGTTGTGATGGTAACGCTACAAGATAAACGCAAATCTCAGACATGGGATGAAAACCCTAAACAAAAAGCTCTATGTGCAAGCAGAAGAGAATACAACTATCAAAGGACACTAGATCCTTATCCTCACATAAGCAGGTTTGTATCTATACTACAGCTAAAACCAAAGGTACCAGTACAATCAGTCCATGCTGATTTGTGCCTGATGAGGATATAGTCTATAAAATATAAGTGGATCTTTGTGTGCCAAATATATGGAGAGCCCTGTTCTTTGATCTGTGACATGTAAAACTGTTCCCTAAAGACTGATCTAGTGTTATTTTAAACTGTCGTTTATGTAACATAGTTAACTAAGGATCAACTTAATGCTGTTTGAAACTCTAACTTACGATCCTGCATCCCATCAACCACAATGCTGAAAGACTGACGAACATAACATAAAGAAAATGTGCATTCTGTGAAACAGTGTACAGAAATTCTGGAAACATTTCAAGCTCCAGGTATTTACTAGAGTATTTGCTCAACACGCTATATATATTTTGTCAAACTTTCCCTCCCACATTTCAAAAAGCCTTCCTCATGTACATTTGGAAAAAAGCTCCACTGGTTTATGAAGTATTAACTTTTCACCTGATTTCTTAGCTGTTTGCTGTTCTGGTGCTTGACTCAATTGTGATTGATTAGATGAAAGCTTGTTGTTGCTGCTACTGAAATATGAGGCTGCCTTTGCATTTTGGCTTGTCTCCTGACGATTTGCACATGCTGGTTCTGACTTCTCAGTCTGTAAGGAAATCTATTGAAACAAGGGCAAAGAGAGTTTTAAACTTAGGGCTGATCAAGTAATTTTACTTCCATTAACAAGAGATTACTCTTGATTTGTCAAATTTTGCAAAAAAATCATTCTGAAGGTATTCTTTTATTGGTATTGGGACTCCTGTCACTCAAACTATTACTGTTACTCTGCATGAGACTATGTTGATCCCTGTCATAACTCTCCACATCCTGTTGTAACTTTAAAACAGATACATTGTGAGAGGAAGTCCAAGCAAGTCAGTATTGACTGAGAATCAAGTTCTATTAAATCAGTAGTCTGAGAATGCTGTGCACACACTTTTTCTCCAGAAACCATGGATGTGAGACAACACAAATTGGTGACCTCCTCCCCTTTATGAAGAAATTAATGAGCTTTCACCAGTTCTGCCCATTTATTCTGCAAACGAATTTCACTACACCACTACTGAATTACCTTCTTGTTGCAGTACTGCCTGACTTAGCTCAGTTTCCCTACAAGAGTAAGTAGGATGCAACAATTATGAACAGATAGGGCAGTAATCTGGCCCATTTCATTAGGTTCATCATCAGGAAAATACATTTTCTGTAAAGTAACTCTTCCTTGGTTTTTAAGTGGAAGTAGAGGTCCATGTAACATGAAACATTACTTCTGAATGGTTTTACTCTGCTATAAGAATAGCAGATCTCTGTCTTTTTTGTTGTACATTTTAAATTTTTCAGCCTTCAGAGAAAGGTTCCTGAAGACCTTTATTCTTTGTGTATTTCACTAAATTTGTTTTTCTGCTTTGTTCAGTTTTAGCAAAACTTCCTTTGCTGGTCCAGTATTATCCTGTTGAAGTATGACATCTGCATTTTATTCTGTCTCCAAAACAGGCCATATACTTAATCTTATTTTCTGATAAATTGCTTTATTATACACTAAAAGGAAACTGTGCTGCTATAAAATTAACTGATTTCCTCTGTGCTGCTTTATAAGACAGCTGGACCAAGAAATTAAGGAACTAAGAAATATGTGTATAAAAGTGTAAAAATTCATGGGTAAAATCCAACAATAAATATTACTGAAGTGCTTTAAACTTTTATTTATATTTGAAAATTGAACTGGGTTTGATTTAATGATCTGGCTTTAAAGACTTAAAACTGTCTTGCTTCTGTGGTCATATACCAGAGCTATAGTTTCACATTTCTGACCAACCAGTCTGTAATTATTTCAGGAAATTATAAATAAGGGGAAATAATACATCAAAACCACAAAGAATTAACTCATGGCAATCTCAAAACACAGCTGGTCCAAAGGCCAATGACCAACTAGCATTATCCTCCAGATTACTTTACATCTGAAGACAGAACCAGAACACACACTGCAACATCTGACACTACTGAAATCATCAGTTACACAGTAATACGTTTACATAATTGAATGTTTACAGCACCTTCTTTATCAATCATTTAATGTTTTAAAGCATAATCTAAGACTATACACCATGGGTGCTGTTACACTGTAACATTTCAAAGGAGACCACAGACTGCACAACTGTAAGTAACATGGACAGTTATCACTACCACATAAAACTTCATGAAGCAACAAAAGATGTATCTATGCACACTGCAATCTATACGTCAGATAGTATCCGTTATTGTTGTACAAAGGAAAAAAAACAGAGGGGGAGAATGCAGCTCTTAATGACAAAAGCTGTTGTGCACCAGCTCCCTCATCCGATATCTCACAGCATAACTGTGCAACTCCTGTGCAAGACAGTGTCTTCCCAAACCTTTCCTCTCAAAGCCCAACATAACTTACTCTGCACAGAAGCAAGACATAACTATCCTACTGCTACAAGCCAGGCAACATCTAGCAGTTTCAGTCAGGTTTCTGCAAGTAAAAACAGGTAGTGATGTACCATGCATTCTGTAAATTAGCTCTGCAGCACTTGCAAAAACAGCAAGAACCACCATTCATGAGACACAGCTGATGGCCTCTATCTTGCATCTTCATGAGGCTGTAGTTTATTCCAAGTACTAGTAAGTAAGGATGAGCATAACACTGAATATCACTCTCAGTCCCTGCTGGATATGATGTATCTAGTACATTGGGTGCTGCTATCAAACATATTTCAGGAACAGCCATCTGCTTTAGTTTACTGAACACTGCCAGCAAGCTCTTAACAGTTTATCATCAAATCCAAATTCTTTGTAAAGATGTACCTGCTGCTGGTTTGCATCCTCTACACATTGAATATTTAACATATTCTTTGAACCATCTCCACCTGAAATGAAAATGAAAGACAGGAAGAAATGAATTGAAAAGAGATCATAATTTACTTTACATATATATACCATCTTATGTCTACAATATTGCATGTAACAGTACCTACCACATTTAGCTTTCAAGAAAAATTATCAAGTCCATAAGGGTTTTATTGGAATCTAAAGCATATCAATAGATAAAACATTTGTCAAAATCTTGGAGTCTAATCTTTGTTGCAAATAGCATCTTGTACAAACCAGGTCTGATGAGAGTAAAGAATGACACTATACTTCCAAATTTTTCTGAAGATTAGTGACCTGAGCAACTCTTCTTGAAACTTAGAGGAATCCCTAGCTCCCCTCTGTAAGACTTCAAGTGTGCTTCAGGATACCCAAGGAGTCTCAGAGCAGCAGGCTGAGAGCCCTCATCAGCAGCACCCCATTCAGCTAACCTTCATGTGTCACCTGATGGCTTCTCATGAGCAAGTCTGATACTATCCCAGTATCCTTTCAAGTCTAGTTTTGAGCTCTGACAATGAGCCCTGCTAACTGTGAGCAAAGACCCTCTTCCTTCTTTGAGAAAAGTAAATGCCATCTGACACCAGAAGGCCTTGTGACATGTAGACCATACCATTATTGAAAAAGTCAGTGGCATGGAGCCATGCATTAATAAACTGGGTTCGTCTGTTTCTTCCAACATCTTCCAACATCGCTGCTCACAACTGGGAGAGGAAAAAATCATCTGTCTACCAGATTTCCTTGCAAACTATCCCAAGGCCCTGAAGAGTCTTTTGATTATCCCTGGAGTACGTGTTGCAGCCTTACTGCGACCCACATGGAAAAGCAGTAATGGGTAACAGTCCGAGGGATGGGGACTCCTTCCAGACTTAAACATGCCAAAGCCCACACTGGCCCATGAGTGTCCAACAGTCTTAATTCCAGCTCTAATGAAGGCTTATCTTGTGGCACTTGTTTTTACCTGCTTCTGATTAAACAGCCTCCTCTGAATCTTCTTCACAACTGAGTTCCCAAGACTGTACAAGACCCAACTTTCTTCCTAGCCAATCACTAATCACTGCTCTAATCCAACTGTCTCCTTACAAACTCACTAGCTGTTACCCACAGTAATATTTTCCTGTACCCAGTCTTAACAGCAGTTAAGGCTTGGCAACCCCTAAGACCTAGATCTAATCCTTGTTTCCTATTTTTAACTTATGGATCCTTCAAAATTCAGACTTTATTCTGGTTTAAAACTAAATTTTATCCCTAGCTCTAAACCATACCTCACCTATCCGCAAGTTAAACCAGGCCACATCTTCCATTTAGATAGACAACTGTTGTGTTTCACATCTCCATTTCAAACTTAAAGGTAACTCCAGCCCAAGAAAAATCTGAACATCATTATCTTTTACACTTTGTCAATGTGCAGCAACTGTGGAGGGTCAGGAGGGCTCACTGGTAACTCAGGCATCAGATAGTGAAAGCCATAGAACTACTAGCAGTAAGTAAGGAAATACAGTTCAACAGATGTTCTGAATTTCTCCATTTAGTGGTGATGATATGTCAGAATAATTCTTTCCTACCTGCTACTGAATATCTTCTGGATTTTGCTACATAACTTTCTAGAAGTTTCCTCATAGATGGGTCAGAAGCTTCTTCTAATGCACACCTTCCCAACTTATTTTTTAATAAGGGATCAGCTCCATACCAAAGTAATAACTTCACCATCTAGAAAAGTAAGTTTTTCAGATAATTTCTTTTCTGACAGTATTTTCCAAAATCCTTATACAGGCTTCTCTCTCTTGTACTTGACAACATGAGCAACTAAAATCAAATCCCTCTTTATTCTAGTTCATAAACCCCAAGCATTCCCCTACATGCGTCATTATCCTACAGTCTTATTACTTTTATAAATTGCTCCAGCTATTAACCTGATGCCATTAAGACAAGGTCTCTCAAAATAGAGGGTAGGATTCATCCTCTCACAGAACTTAACCAGCAGAAAATAACAGGTGGTTTTAGGGTATGAGTCAACTTATCCATCTAGGATATCCAGTTTAGGAGAAAATAAATTGTGCTCTAGATGTGTCTATTGTGACTCCTGTGACTGCAAGGGAAGCTTTGACAGCTATTTCTCATGTACAAGATTTATCTGATCAAATGAAACACATTCAGATGGTCTTATTACCAACATTATGATTTTTGTACAAATATAAAGCCTGATTCTGTTGCTATTCAAGAAACTACCACTTTAGCAAAATGTTACATCAACTTTTGCTGAATATTTTTTAAGACACAGGAAAGTTACAATCTGATTATTTTATTTCACTGGGTAACCCTGCAATCTTATTCCACACCAGTGTGATTTTATTTGTACCTCTGCATTTCTCTCTTCAGCATGTGTTATAACTTCAGACCGAACTTGACTCACATCCTTCACATGTGTGTTCAAGTCCCTCATTACTTCTAACCAGATCGCTAATGAAAAAATTGTTAATCAAGTTTTCTTAAATCATAGACTCTTCTAACAACAGAGTGAAATAAAAATGGTTCAACTGACAGCAAAAGCCCTTTTCGGTTTCACAAAAGTCGTATTACTGAATCGTTAGTTGCTAGTCAGAAACAACAAAAATTAAGTCTGAAAGACCACTGCAGCAAGACAATTTTACTGCCACTGAGTAAACAGAGCACTGAATAAATACAGCACCACTATGTAGTACCATTCCCTTTGGATATACCCATTTTCATAACTTTAACTCAGCTTTGTGCTACATGATCTTGGTGTGCCTCAAATGTTATAGTTGAGATCAGTGGTCTTACAGTATCACTCAAGCTACTGGCCCCTAAGTATAACTTGCAGAGATGCAGAGTCCTTCATCCACAACTATGGACATTCGTGTCTTAGGTACAATCACAGCTCTCAGAAATATTTCATAAACCTGCAACAGTCTGTGATGCACAATCTGCAATCCATTCTTGGGGCTCACAAGTCTCAGGAAAAAATATTAACCAGAAGCCCACTCTTCCTCTTTGCTCCAAGGAGACTTGAGGGGTGATAGAGTAAGTCTCACCTCAGTTGTGAAACAGAAAAAGATTAAATGTTTAGGGAAATAACTTAACAACCCCTACAAAAATAATTAAGTATTAGGCAGCATATCTGCATGTCTAGAGAAAGAAACTGCCAGCAGATAAAAAGGACACACAGAACTCCTACATGAATTTGGGCCACGCTAGAAAGATGCACAGACAGACAAGTGGAAGCGACCACTACCAGACTGAAAGAGTATCTGCAATTCAGACACAGGCTTATGAAACCACAGCATCTGGCAAAAAATCTTACAATTAATTCAAACTGACTATTCAGTTAGCTTTCAGTTTAAGATCCTACAAAATATAAGGCCTTCATATATTTCTTCATAATCCTCCAGGTCCATAATAACTCTGTGTTAATACACGGGTGTGCATGGCTGTGGCGACATGCCATGCATGCATGATTATTAAATCATGAAAAAAAGGTCATTAAAAGTCCAGAAGCCTGCTCAGGTGAGGAATTATTCTGCAAGCTGATTACAAAATCAGGGAACAAAATAGTATTAAATGGTAGCAATCTAATCCTCAGTAGTACTATTGTCCCTAACAGAAAAAATTTCTCCTTTTGGACAAATCTTGTTAAGCATGGAGTGGTTTGAACAGATATCAGGCAGAGAGGACTTGAAAGCTCCTGAATTTACCTATAATCTGAAAAGACCACCCCATGCAAAAACATTATGTGGCTTTCTGGACTCAACAACAACAATTTCTCTTCCTAAATCATATTTTGTGTTCAATTTGAAATATACCTCATAGTGGCCTTCTATAACTGCATCTTGCAAGGGTGTTACTTGTTCCTTTTGTGTAGCATTAACATCAGCTCCTGCTTTCAAAAGCAAGTTTGCTATCCCATAAAAGCCTTCCATACTTGCTATATGTAGCGCAGTCAAGCCTACGAGAAAGAAAAGCAAGTATTTCACATTTGCATAAAAAAAATTCTAAACATTTACATCAGTTTTAGGTTTTCTCTCCGATAAAGACTTCCCAGAGTACAATGAAATAGTAAAAACTGATGCATTACAAGAAGTTGCATGAAGAAATGTTTACGAAAAAGTCACAAGAGTTGGGAGACCTCATGCCTTTTACAAAATTTGCACCTACTGAGGAAGGAGATGCTGCTGTAACAACACTGGTTTTAGATTTGATAGTTCTGTTATGAAAAGAGAGAATAAAAATTATTCATCCCACATTTTAGTAATTTCTCCTGCAGTAAAACACAGACACCCTTTTAAGAACAAAGTGATTTTTCATGGCACTCTTTTATTTGCAAGGCTACCCTGAAGAGAGTAAGTAAGAAAGAAGTGACAAAAATAGACACAAACTACTTATTACCAAACAAAAATGTTTTAAAGACTATCCAAGAATAGTTTCAGTGTCCAGACAAATTCCTAATGAAATTCCATATTCACTATCAAATATATGGAAAAAACCCAAGATATGAGATGAATTCTACTCCATGAAGGAGATGCTGATGAAAAATATGGAATATGAACTGGATTTAGCACGGCCATGCATCAGCTCCTTAAACATGCAGGGTGAGAGACATAAGGGAAAAAACACAGAGGATTTTCCACTTCCTGTCTTTCAACTCTGAAACTAACATGCTGTCCAGAAGATCATTTTGATGGACAGTCTTACTCTCCAACAATTTTCCATTATCAGAGGGTTGTCAGAGCCTAATTCACATACTATATATGTGAATTAATAAGGCTTAGTAACATTGTTTCACTCTCATTAAGCAAAATTATCTTGATTTCACTAGAGAGAGAAACTCTTGAGGCTCTCTTATACAACCCCGAATATTGTATATTCCTAGGAACTCGGTTTATTATGAAATCTGTTAAGGAGATAATAAAAACTTTCACTTAGGGGAATGTATAATTTCTCCCTCAGTAAAAACTGTCCTCTACCTAATCAAATAATAAGGCCCTGAAAAACTGCACCTGCAACACATTCAGTTAATAATCACTAGAGATTAGCAACATGATTCTGCAAGGACACTGTGCTTGCTCCAAGTCATGGAGAAACCGAAGTTTCACTGCAATTGTTTTTCAGATACTGTGAATCAAGACTCAAACTTAGAGCACAGGACAGTATCTCTAATATGCTGTCCATATCCTACATGTTGATGTCCAGGAAATAAAAAGGAGAAAAAAAAAAACTAAACCAAACAACAGAAGATCCCAAGAACTCAGTAAGGTACTGAAGCAGAGTACCACAGCATAGGAATAAGGAAAAATATTAGGCTAAAATACGGATAATCACTGGGGAGAAGCCTTAAAGGAAGAGAACAGGCACTGAGGCAGAATATATTCTGTCATATCAGAACAATGACCCAAAGAGACTAATATGAAAGTGCATGTCAAAATGACACAAGTTTGCTAAGTCTACTTCTTTCTGATTCCACCTGCCTCACTGAAAACAAAAGGGCCAGATCAATCTCTCATCTCTTCAAGGAGTACAACTAAAAGATATTTCATGCAGCTCTGCTCCTTTTGCATCAAAAAAACCAGCAGCCAGAGTCTGGCGGATGAAGAAATGGTGGCCTAGCAAAACACGCAAAGGCAGAAAAAGGAAGCAGTTGTGACACCAAAATCAAGAACCAATGCACTTTAGTACACTTGCCTACTGTGGCTGCAGCTGAACCCACAATATCAGCACTTCTCTGTTGTCAACACAGGGCTTTGAACCTCACAACAAAATATTTTTCATCTGCCTCTAGCACAAGTTAATACATGAGTCACTCTTAGCTCAAATGCCTGTGCTGTGAAAGTCTGAAATTTGCTGCGGACCCAATCTATAGCTCAATATATTCCAGAAGACAGAGTTTCTATCTTAATTTTAGTCTGTTATATGCCTGCATTCCACAAACTGTAGATTGTGGTCTTTTTATTTCCCACAGAACAGTTGTGAAATCCTAACTGCTAGCACAGTATGGAAACACTGTAAGAATGAATTGAAGTTTTCCAGCAAGAGAGCCAGCTGTTTGAAACAATTTTCTCTTTTGTCACGGAAATTTTTCAGAGACTAATGGATGAGACATGGAAGTGCAGATTAGGAACAGTCTTGTATTTGAAACAACCAAATGACAATTAAGCTGTAGCAAACTCTTCAAAACAGAGTATCACCCATGAAAACTGTTAAGGTAAATTGCTTGAATCAAAACGTTAACAGCTGGCCACTATTTGTCTTTTTTTTTCCCTGCCCAAGACGAATTAAAAATGGAAAATACCAAGTAATCACAACTTTTAAAGGTCAAAACAGTACTCAACTATAAAAGTACAACTTCCTTTAAGATGCAAAGGGAAAAATCAAAGTTTCCAAACAATTAAACTCAAAAATCTACATCTTGATGTCTCAAGTTAACCATTGAAACGGAAAAAAAAAAACCCCAGCTTTAAAACCCATGAAGTTGATTATTTAATTAGGGACTGTTTTGTGATAAGCATGCATAGAATCATGAATTAATGCTAAGTAAACCTAATTGCATCACTCTGTAATTTTTTTAAGTGCTTACTTTTCTCTCAAAATTTTCTTTCCTTGTATACTTCTGTAACTACATCTAATATTTTCCCATGAACAAGTACGAAGTTAAACCAATAAAAATTTAATAACCTACTGACCAGTTACAAACCTACAGTCTTGTCCACTGCACAAACTCATAATATATATACTTTTGTTATAGGCAGCTACTTGTATTGAAAATAGTATTTTACTAGAATTGCAACTTACCAGCATAATCCTGAGCATTTACATTTCCACCAGCTTTTATTATCTTACGTACAAGGTCTACATCTTGATGAGTAACAGCTCTATGCAGCAAGTTCTCACCATACACATTCCTCCTGTGGATTGTTGAAAGTGAAAGGGGGCGACTCAGATTTACAGAATTCCTACCAAAGGCTTCTCGTTCTGAAAAATAATGGAGAAGATCTGCTGCACAGAAAAGTATATTTTCTCTCTTATCTTGGCTTCACTTTGTATTACAGTTAGTAAATAAGCTTTCTGAAGAAACAAATGTTAAATCTAGTAGAAATGAGAACCTCAAAAAACACATCACAAATTGAATAATAATGCCATTCAATAAAAGATGTCATAGTGAATTTCATAACAAAACTCCAATTGAAATTCAACACATAGAAATATGACTATGTAGAAGTCTGCTAACTTTAGACTTCTTCCTTTCTATTTACGTATTTGCAAAGTGCATTGCTTCCCAATGGATGATAAAAACCCTATTCTGCATTCAAATCATTATAAGGTGACCATTTCAATAACTAGTCAGCTATTCAATAATTTAACTTTTCTTAAAAGTCAAATTTATCCACTGTTCTTTTTTTCTCATCTATCTTTTAAAACCTCTTCTTTGTGAGCAAGTATTTACAACAGGATAGTGATTGAGATTAGCTCCCTCAGGTTATCTTTTCTCATTACTTCACAACCAGCTCAGTCATTTCTGCAACGAGTGAAAGGTGAATATGAGGCCTAAATGTAAAAAAAAAAAAATACTAGTTTTAATGTTTAGTTTATTGTTTTACAAAACAAACATTATCTCCCATTATGCAGTCATCACAGTTTTCAGCTTGGCTGAAATTATTTCCAATACATTGATGAGCTGTTCTGTACTTAATCAACAGTGCCATTCCAGCATCCCTTAAAACTGTGGAGAAGAGCATCCTGGCTACTGCCTCTGATGAAAAACAGGGAGGGAAGAAAGAAGGGAAGAAGGAAAGAACAAGAGAATCGCTTGCAGATAAAGAGAGTGCAGGCCTAGGCTACTAATTCATCTACTAACAAAAAATCTTGGGACAGCAGGCTATATATACTGCTCCTCTCCACAAGCTGTAGCAGGTGTGCCTCACTGGCCCTAAAACTCCACCCAGCTGCCAGAAATAAGACCTTAAAACCCATAATTCTTCTAGAGCTGATGTTTTGTGCACTGTGATATACTGTGAGCTCAGACTAATTCCAAACATTCTTAAATTCTTGACTCTGTGTAGATTTTTAGAATCTAATAGCTAGGGGTTTCCCTCAGCTGAGCACACAGCTCTCTTCTACCTGTCCAGCCTTGCAAGACCTCAATCATTAAGATATGCAGTCACTGGTCAAAGCTGGTCTAAACCAGCTAGAGTAGTTCAGGAGGGATTAAACTGCACAGACGTAAACAGAACAATGTGTAGTTTTATGTTACACTTCACCTCATTTAACTTCTTCCTGGAAAGGATCTATTTCCCATTGCTTCCACCTTGCCTTCCCTAGTGCTTTCCATGTGCCCGACCTTGTGCAAAACAAGTGACACATGCAGACCCAACCCAAAACTTATCACAGGGCTGTTTTTAGAGTGAATTACTAAACTAAGATGACTCATGGGCTCTTGATTGCTAGGTCTGATGCAAAAGGGAGGTAAACTTGCTAGATTGGTTTAACATGAAGCTACCTCTATAGGCAGCGCAAGTCTTTCTGCAGAAACCATGCTGAAGAATCTATAACTTGTTTATTGAGTGGAAACTAGCAAGCCAAAGTAGATGAGCAGTTAGTCATTCAACTTTAAATCTCACCAAAATGGTGCTTCCACTGTGAAAAATTAAAATCCTGCAAAAGAGAATTAAATCCTGTTAACTGGAGGTGGACTTCTTCATGTTTTTTAAGATCTACAATGTAGCTGTTACAACTTTTTAAGATGTTTAAATGATTGTAGATAAATGAAAAAACTCTATCTGAGGGGGCTTAAACAAAAACCCCCAACTACTAAGACCCCAAACTTAAAGGTGCTGGAGTGAACACTTAAGTGAGGAAATTCTTTATTGTCCTACAAAATTCCTCTGCGAGGTAAAGAATTTCTTTGCGTATATCTTCAAAGGCTGAAAACCAATAACCTTTTTCTCTGACAAAGCATATTGCAACAAAAAATACTTCAAAAGAGTGCTCTGTAATTGTGGTAGTAAAGGCCCTAGAATCCTGTAAACAGAATAACAGCAGCAGGCATTCAAAATAGAATAAACTGTTTTGTATGGTCAATTTTTGAGGACAGCATTGCCCTGACAATGATGTTGCACACAGAACACTAAACGGCAAAAGGATATATAAATGTAGCTCACGATCTACCTTTTCACTCTGCATGAAAACATTTCTTGTCTCCTTTTCAGAACACACCATAATTTTTTCATATAAAACACTGTGATAAAAATTGCATCCTGAAAAACATCTCATGATTCTTAAGGAGTTTATGGAAACAAGTTAACTGTTAGTTGCTAACATAAGGGTTTTCAGAAGCAAGGGAAATTATCAATAATTTTAGTTATTAAAATGAATGCTTACACCATCTTTTCAAAAGAAAACCGTGCCACAATATATTGGAAACGTTAAGAACTATATTCGATTCAGTATAATTGTTCAAATAATAAAATAATCTGTATGATAACACTACAGAGTATCTTACTCCGTTTGTTGTCGATTCTCTTGCTCCTCCTCCTCTGCTTAGCTTCTGCATACTCATTCAGAATTATTTCTTGCCATTTGATGGTTTCTAGATACTGCTTGTCTTTAGAAGCAGATTTCTGAATTTTACTGAAAATAGATTTGCTTAGCATCGACAAAAATATTCTCTACATAAATCAATGTTTACAGTAGAGCTAAGAATATGAACGCATTTGATTTTAAAAGGAACTCTGTAATAGTATGCAAGCACATAGGCTAACTTAGAATTAAGTTTGAATTAAGTACTCAATTAAGGGTAAATCAAGACAGAAACCAACTTCTAATCTTAAAATAAAAGGTAAAATCTTTACCTTTGAACATTTAAAGTCATTTACATGACAAATGAGTACTGCATTGTATTGTATTGTAATGCATTGTATTTATTACATTAATATTTTAAAAAGAATTTAAGAATTATTATGCATAAATTTCTCATACTCAAAAAGTTTATGTTTGTTTCTTGTTATACTGCCACTGTGAGCCATTCTCTGCTGTTTCTTCTAGTATTTGGTGATGAGAGGAAACAATCTCTGCACTTTCCCAAGGAGGTCTCTTTTAATCACATCACTTACCTTGATGTTGTCTGGGCTGTTTCTGCACATGCTCCAGGCTCCACTGAATGTGAACATCCCTCACCAATTTGCTTTTCACTACAGGTGGCATCCAAATAATTTGAAATTACTTCTTTATCTCTCTGCTGATCATCCACAGGCTGTGACAAAAAAAGAAATATTAGAAGCAACTGGTAGGCATGAAGTTAAAATGAAGGCTGTATACAGAAGAGCTCCAAGAACACTCTTTTTAAAATTGTACGTATGCTCACAGACAATCGAGGAGTTGCTTAAGTGAATAACTGGAATTCTACAGATATGAAAAACAGAGGCTGCCATAGAAGAGCCACTCCTGAAGTAGTATGCCATACAATGTATTCCTGGCAGAATTAGCAAAGACAATTAGGCTACACAGAATCTCAACTTAAAACATAAATCGAGGCTGGATGACAGCAAACAGAAGTTGTTCTATCTGAAAGCTATTTCATCGGACTTTTGAAACAACAGATTAATTTCAGTTTGCTATGGACATCATCTCCAGTCCTAAAAAATTAGATGATGCTTAAGATGTCTTAAGATAGCCCACCCTATCTCACCCTTGCAGAAGCCTAAAAACACACACAAGGCGAGATCCATGCTTCACTTGAAGTTCAGTAACTCCCAGCTGAGAAGTTATGTCTAAAGACGTATGACCCCGAGCTACAGCCACTACAGATGAGATTCACCTCACCTACCTTCAGCCTTCTAAAAGGCAGGAATGTAGATGACACTAGGCATCCTCATCATCCCACCCCTAGTAAAGAGGAAGAGCTACTCTGAGATGATAGCGATTCACCTCATCCTAAATTGTGCAAAGGGGAACCTAAATGATTCATGTATACCAGAGACTTACCTCTAATCCCACCCTAAAGGCAGGCCATCACATGGAAGTTAATTATCTGAGTTCACTCACTGTTTCAGCCAAGTGAGTGTGACGTGCTGCTGTGTATCACTAAAGCTCCTGAAATCTGGGTACTCATTAGTTTATTCAATACTTGAGTAATGCTGAAAGCTTTTGGGACACATCCTCAGCACACATGCATAGAAATTCTTCCACAGTGACGTGGGAGAACTAGTTAGTCCTTTCTTGGGATACAGACAGAGATGGAGAATTTACTGATTAACTTTTTGAACTGACATGTTTAGCAGGGAGGTTACTAAAGAGGGGAATTGCCTTCTTAGAAGTGGTCCCTCTGGATCAAGAGATAAAACATGCTAACATGGGATCTGGGGTTGTTTAGCCTGAGGAAAAGAAGTCTCAGGGGTATCCTTTTATTGCTCCCTACAACTATCTGAAAGGAGTTTATAGTGAGGTGGGGGTTGGTCTCTTCTTCCAGGTAAAAAACAATGGGATGAGGGGAAATGCCCTCTAGTTATGCCAGGGAAGGATTAGATTGGATATGAGGTAAAATTTCTCCACTGGAAGTGTGGTCAGGCTGGGTGAAGTGGTGAAATCACCATCCCTGGAAATGTTCAAAAGACTTCTGGATGTGGCACTTGGGAATATGGTTGAGTGGTAAACACAGTGGTTGGACAGTTGAACTTGACAATTCCAGAGGTGTTTTCCAACCTTAATGATCCTATGGTAGATGGGGAAAATCAAATATATTAGCTTACAAAACTATCACAGCAGTATTTTCCATGGATCCACATCTGCAATGGGAGGAGGGTTAGAGAAGGAGAAGAGAACATTTCAAAGAAAGAAAAAAATCAACAACACTTGCTTTATAAGAGACCATATACTAAAATATTTGGGATATCCAGCATCCTGATTGCATGTACAGCGCAGCACAAGCCCTCCCCCTTTGGATATTTGTTTCACCCCAGGAAGAATACTCTGAAGAAAACAGGATCAGAAAAGACCAAGGTGACCAACTGTTACAACTCAACAGTTACTAACAAATTAACTGGGACTTTTTCTCTCAATAAATTGCCTCCTCACTTTCTGCCTTCAAGAACACCAGATAAAGGCACAAAGAAAAGCTAAAGTTGATTATTGTTTGACAAGAGGTTAGAGATCCCCATTTCCACAATACTCTGCTTCACAATTTTAATTGCAATTTTGAGTAAATCTATACATTAATCTTCCCACAGCTGTACTACAAATTTCAGAAACCAACACTTCACTGAAAGAGCTTTGTAAAGTGCTTTATGGTTCTGAGACAATTAGCCTACAGACCTTTCAGCACCTTGAAATTAGCCACCTCTGTGGCACATTTTATTACATGCTAGCAGTACTCAGTTAATACTACTAGGAAATGATAGAACTAGCTCAGTTTTTGGATGCTATATGCCATTGTGGGGAAGCAAAGTGGCTGTAAAACCACCCTAAATAGCTACCTTTATGTGACTGATCATTGATTTGCAGCTGCAGATTACTCAAAGACAACACAGAGCAGAGAATCAGATTACAGGTTTACAAGAGATGACCAACACACTCTGCAGCATAAGCCTATGTCTCCTATGTGTCCTTCTCTTTCCCTTACCATAATCTAAACAGGAAGAGACTATGGCATTGCTTTTCCTTCATGTAACTCTCCATATTTTTGCATTAGTGTTACTGTATACAAATGACCTATTACAGAACACCTTCACAGAACAAGAAGTAACAAGAATGATCACATGCTGTATCCACACATACTGGCTTCCTCAGGGGAAGACAGGAACATAAAACCATGCCTCAGTTTTTTCAGAATCTCACACAGGCAGAACTAAACACAATAAATATACTTCTAAACACGTGTCAAAAATTCCCATTAAATAATCTTTCTAGTCTACAGGAAAGACATAGCTATAATCTATTCTGTAATACGTGCAAAGCATTTGCATGTTACAGCGGTGAGAACTATGACAGAAGGAAACAGCACACTATTGCCTGGAAAAAAAACAGAACCAAATAGAGCAGGAACCTGGAGATGGAATTGGCTGGTATATGCTAGTATGCTACAATGAAATGACAGAATAACGTTTTTAAGAGAACATGAGACACAGAAGGTGTACAGAGGGACCAGGAGTTTTTGAAACTCCCATGCTGATTCTAGGTTTCCACATCAGTGAACAAATTAACTTTTCTAGGATTTCCAATTGCAGCAAGCTCAGCTATTTTCATAACATGGATATATCAAAACACTACAAAACACACTACTGGACTTTTTAACCAAAAACAACTGAAACTATTTAGACATGCAAGTTACTGGTGCCAGTTTGTTCTTTACTAAGACTCACATCTCCAAGTAATTTGGTTACCTTACGTAATATTTTATGATAAACATAAAACTTCAAATATGAATTAAACTGTGGGTATACTTGCTCATTTGCTGTGCTCTGCAAGTTAGATCCTGTGAAGGCTTTTATTTCTTCCACCTGAATTGCAGCAAGTCGAGGATCCATCACTTTTGTTATGTGCGTACAGTCATCATCGAGCTGCAGAACACTGGGTTCTGAATTTAGTCGCTCTTCCTCGGTGTTAGGCTGTCTCTCATTCGGCACTACAGCAGTGGCAGCTTGTACTATGGATTCTGACAAGGCATTCGGAAGTGTCACAAGCTCCACTGGCAGGGCACCACTGCTCTCAGCTGCTGATGGATCAATGGAATAGGCATGACCCTGATACTCTAATTTGTCAGGCAATGGGTGTTTAAGACCCTCAGAATCACCAGGGTATCTCAGCAAATCACTGATGCCAACTTCCCTAGTCTCTATACTCTGTTCAGTGAATACATCCACAAAAGTCTTCCCTGGGGATGACATTGAAAGATCTGTATCATTATTAAGGGAATGCTCTTTTACTACGTTATCTGTGTCAATAATGGTCATGCAGGTTCCACGACAATCATCTAAAACATAGGGAAATGTATCTTCTGGTGTCTGTTCCTTCAGAATTGTTATTATATCTTTCACAGGAGCATCTAAATGGAGGCTTATTTCCGGAAAGCGATCTTCATTACTTAATTTTTGTGATATCTAAAAATTAAATAAAAAACGTTTACAAAAAGGAATGGAACAACTCTTTCTAAAAAGCATTCTAACATTCACTTTAAAAGTCATCTCTCTATATATATGGATACGTTTTATTATCAATTTTTGCACAGTCTACAAGACTCAAAGCCTTCCTTCACACAATTTATTAACAAGAGTTAGACTGAGCCCTCAGTTTCAAATAAAGTTGCAGCTGAAGTTTCAACTTCAGCTGTTGACTTCTATAGCAATGAAAATCGAGAGCAAAAGAGACTAAATCTGTTTTAGTCAAAGATATTATGCCACTGCCAATAACCTGAGCGTGTTACAAGGCTTTAAAAGAAAGTCATTAAAAATTTTTGTCACCCAAAAATAATGAAAGTGAGCATATTCACCGTAACTTAAAATACATAGTTAGTAAAACACAACATACTAGTTCTGATTACGTGTTTATGTGGATCCAATATAGGTATGGAGGATTTGTGGCTCACAAACTTCAATTCAAAACCTTAGGATTTTGTGAAGTTTGCATGTTTGGGTTTCCACACTGAGTACAGAACACAAAATCATAGCTGTTCTTGGAAAAGTAATACTGCTACTGTTTTTCTGATCACTTTGAGCTCCATTCAACAGAAGCACCCATTTTTACACAAAGAAATAGCTTTTCCATTTTTTTCCTTATCCCTGTTTCAAATGCTCTACAGAAGAAAATATGATGTCTCCACAGACTTAAACCATATTTTTTTTTCTGTATAACATTTGTACATAATACTGGTCTTACTTAGTAATACTGGATCTTGAGAAAATCTTTCAATGCATTTTTAGAGTCTTGCTGCCAGCAAGTGGCAATACCAGGCAACGCAAGAAACCTTTAACCACTGGTTACATGATTTAGATAAAGCTCATACATAATAAAACAGAAAGGGCAGAAATCTACAGCATTGACTCACATTCAGTGTGCAAGCCACTATAAATTCCTGATTCTTTGTTGAAAAATTATTCCCCAGCCAGCTGTTTCCTACCTGTTACAAGTGCATCTAATTGTTTCTTTCTAAGGACTGACTACTTCTTACTTTGCTTTACTGAATTACACCTTCTTTTTACTCCACTTCTCTAATCCATCCATACTTCAAACAACTGTGGAAAAAAACCATCTCCACTGGTGTAACTTTCTGTCCTTGAAGAACTGTGGTATATACAAACAGCATGCATATGTATTACAAATTTCCCAAGAAAAATGCTCAGTGCATTTGTTGAAGGGCTGGTGAAACCCACGTTTATATTAATGGAGAAGGCAGGCAATAAATGATTAATTTTGCAAGATTCTAAAATCCCAAATATCAACTGAAATTCAACCCTTAAATGTGACACGTTCACAAATCTCCAGACGCAGTAGTCCAGGTAAGGTCTCACAAGAGTAGAGTAGAGGATCCACCAGGATTCAAAAGTTCTTCTCTGGCCCAGCTGTTTTCCTGTCAGCTGGTCCCCAGCTGTACCGGTGCCTGAGGTTATTTCTCTCCCAACAGAGAATTTTGCATTTCCCCTTGATGAACTTAATGAGATTCCTCTCTGCCCAGCTTTCCAATCTGTTCAGGTTCCTCTCAATGACAACACAATCAGTCTATAAGTCACTCCTCCCAGTACCATCTCTGAACTTGCTGAGAGTGAAGTCTGTTCCCTTTTCCAGGCCACTAATGAAGATTATTGACAGACTAACCACAACAGAAATCTGTGTTGCTGCATCATCAAAATCAGGAAAACCCAGCAAGACAAATTTTGTGGTGTCAGAATTCTATGCACAGATAACCTTAAACTATAAATTTATCTTGTATTTCCAGGGAAATACACAAAACTAAGATATTCAGTGACTCACTGCTGGTCATCAAGGCGTCTGTCCTGCCCCTGCCTCAAATCAGTACATGGAAGCCTGTGATGGCCATAGGTTCATCTCACTAAAGATCTCTCTGCAGGACTCAGATCTTGCTACTGCCAACATCAGCCAATATCCAAAGAGTAAAATTTGCTGCAGTGATTATTTCCAGTCTTCTTACTCCAGGCTCCTAAAATATCTTCTCTGGAGATAGTCTCAATGTACTCAACCTGCCTATTCTCCAGAGGCTATTAATCATACACAATCTCTGTTTCAAGGCATTTAGAGTCTGTTCTACTGGACTAATTCTGTACAATGACAATGTTTCATTTAATAAACTTATAGTTTTATATTAATAGCTGTATATTTTTCAGAAAAGAATATCCTAGGAGACTTCATTTTTTTCCTTGGTTCTGAAATGGAATACTTGACCTTGTCATCACTTGTATTTGCTGGAACATATGAACAATTTGCCATATTGATAAGGATAGTAGAACAGAAAAGCATTTTACTCTGGTAAGGACAGTAGAACAGAACAGCACAGCCTTGGAGAAATAGATAAAGGATTTAACTGAGGCAAATAGAAGCCATGCAAAATGCAAGCAGGCAGGATGCCAGCTCAGCCCTCCAAGGCTGACAAAGCACAACTTAAGCAAAACAATGATATTGTGCTTACTTAAAAGTGAGGGTCGAGGAACAGCCACGTAAAAAGGACAAAGGACACTGAAAACCAGCAAAGACAACCTCAAAGAATCCATAAGGACTTCCAATAAGGGCTGTGACTGTGTCGAATAAAGTGATGCACACACAGCAAGTAAGCAGGGATAGTTCATGAATATGTTATCAGCGTGTGTGATAAAAACTCTGTTCACACAACGTTCGAGACTCTCGACTGGAGAAGAATCTTCTGAGTGATCAAAGCACGGCAGTAACAAATGCCTGTTTTCTAACACTCAAGTTAGAAAGTTTCTATCTGGCAATTTCAGTATCAATAATGGTCTCAATGTGCCTTTTGTGAATCTTAGCAAGTACTGCTTTACCCCTCACATAAACCTCAATCAGGATCCCTGAAAAAAAAAAGTGAAATTGATTTATAAAGAATCCTAACCTTTTATTTGAAGTCAAATCAATGGGACTAGATGGAACAGTCATAATGATACAATATCTGCACTAAGCAGAGTCCTTCACAGCAGAAACTCTGCTACTACCTATTGCTGGTCACAACTAAGACTCTCCCAAACAGAAGGACAGTTATAAATAATCTATTCCTCCTCACAGACCTTCCAAATGCCATGCCTGTCTCATAGCTTTCATTGGTGGGAAACATTTTAAGCCACTTAGTGTTTTCCTTACTTTAGCTTAAGTAACAGCCCTTATAGATTTTGTCTCACGACGGTGTCTTTCCCACACTTGTGTTCTGCAAGCTTAGGAACTACAGTTCTTACCAAAAAAGCAGAAAATAAAGCTTAGCTTTAAGTTGTTTTCACCTAATGTGTTCAGTATCGGTTTCAACAGCTATGTGTTTGCTTACCTTTTCTTCTGAATCTTTCTGAAATCCATTCAATTTGATATCTAAATTTAGAAGAGTAGACAAATATTTCAGTTTTACTTTCCACTTCTGAAAGTTCTATATCATCATGTTCCCTAAGTGGAACTGACAATAAAATTTCTAGTTAGGCTCTGTTAGTCACCAAATTATATCACAGAGCTATTTTGTCACATTTCTTCACTGTGGTTTAGAGTCCTGTGTTTTCAAAGACTATCAGCAGATGGAACTGCCACCCATTTCACAGGATGAGACCTACCCTCTGCCCTCTCTAATTACAGTGCAATTAGAGAATACTGCTAAAACAATCCAATAACTTACTGCCTCCGGAAAGGGATGATCTCAACCCCCCTGCTCTCATCAACCTGTTTCGACATTCATGTGACTCCCTAGCAGTTTCCTAACCAGAAAAAAAGCGAATGTTTTTCTGTTGGATTAGAAAAGTAAGGGCAAGTGGGAAGACAGCAAAACAGATGGGGCAGTCCAGCACTTCTGGGAGCACCGAGGAATGGAAGTACAACTCAAGCAGCAGCAGGTGACATACACATCCAGGGAATAGTAGCATTTTGGTTTCTCTTTTCTTACAGATCCCTCTGATTCTTGGATATGTTAGTAGGAAGCAAGTAGGAACCCTCTATGACCTGTTTATGTTACACATCCATAAGGCATTTGAGTACCATGTGGCCTGTAACTTTTGTCAGAAAATTCCACAGCAATGAAGTCATTTTAAACTGGATATATACCACTGGCTTGAGGAAACAGTTACTTCTTCAAACAATCCTAACAGAATACTTACAAAAGCAGAACTTGTAGTCCACGACTGTCAAAACTGAACAACTGTCAAGAACACACATAGTCAGATTCTAAATAAACCTACATGGATACTCGTCTTCAGCTTCTCAAATTATTTTCTCAAATGATTTTGCCACAGCTAAAGCAACTTCTACTTTTGTACAAAATACAACATACCTACAGAATTATTTTGCTGTTCTTCTACCACAGCATTTGATGAAAAGCCAGGCTTAGAAATATTTTCAGTAGGTGTCGAACAGTTTATCCAACCCCTAGAATAAAATAATACAATATAAAAGTTGTTGAAGTATCGTAATCTGTTCAGTTTAAAAAAATTTTTACAGTTCTTTTGAGTTTGCCACTATTTCTGGAAGCAGCTGCAGTTACTTTAGAAGTACACTTCTCTTTACAAGGACACACAATAAATAAGACTTCTGGATTTCCTAAGTGGAGATAGCTATGTTCACACACTCATTCTCTTAGTGAAAAAATGGCCTTCCCTATTTTTTATTACTTCTTCCTATATTTCTGTTATAAATTGATCTTCTACTGAAATCCTTCCATAGTTTCCAGGAACAAAAGGCCTAATATTATTTATTACAAGTTTTTGTTTATTTGTCTAATGGTTTTCCCCAAGTTCTGTTATTCTTGTTGGTTATGTTCTTAAACCATTTAAGGTAATACCATCAACAAAAATAAATCCTAGTAAAGCTTGATCCATATTGGACACCAAACTACTGCTGACATAAATATAGATATAGTGACTTCACTAAGCAAATAAGAAAACTATTTGTCAATAGAACATTGGAAATATAATAACATACAAATGGAAGTATAACTGAATTAATTACATTATGCCTGACTGGAATTCCTGTGTATTATACTCACTGCAGTAAAGACTGAGACTGGTCAGATGTGCATACCTCTTGAAGTATCTGAAAGAAGAAAAAAATTAACAAATTAGTAAACAAAGTAGTGAATTGTTTATTTTCTCAGTTTTATTGTAGGCTTATTTTCTTCCTTCTGTAATTTAGTTGAGAAACGGAATTCTTAGATCCAATCATTACATATGTTACTAATAAGATACAAAAGCACTCCACTTAAATCTTTTTCTTATTTGTACTATTTGACAAAAATGTTGAAAAATAAATCAAGACTACAGAAAACAACATTCACCCAGAAGGAAAACAAACTGTTGCAAGCAAGATACAATTGCTTCAAGCTTTAGACGTCTTATAGAGCAAAGGACCAAAACACAAGGTATTTGAATTTCAATTCACAGTTTTTATCTTTTTTTAATAACAATCACCTTTTTCATTAAATAAGATAGGATGCTGTTCCAAAGACTGTGATGTTTCCTATACTATCCTCAAGATCCCTGTAAATAGCGTATTTAAGAAACTTCAAGACCTGCCCATCAGCAAGTTCTAAATGGCAGGGCTGCCAGAAGCCACCACAGGAAAGAGCATGCGGAAAACGAGAGAGCTGATGTCACAGCAGGAGCCAAATTCCAATTCTTTATTACATAGAGCTTGGATGTACTTTTTGTGTCTTTGTCAATAACCGAGAGATCTCCTCCAGTATGGAAAAAGGAGTCTTTATATAAAGTCAAAGGCAAACAAGGAATGATTGTCAAGTGAACTGCAGAATGGTTCTCTCACTAATGAGCTAAGACTGGGCATTACTAGTGGACTATCCACACGCTGGCTTCAGTTTTAAACAAATCATTGACTTACAGTGAACCACATTAACAGCTCCAGAAGACTCTGAGAAAGAACACCTTGGTGTGCACAACAAGTGATGACTTTTTTGGCTTACACAAGGCACTAGCAACACAGTAGGAACAAACATCTCAACAACGGCCTCAAGAGCAACATGGGGAGATTGCCCAGTAGCAAGGACTGCTAAAAGGCTCGCTGGAACAGAACAGATTCTTTAGTTTGTGCAATAATTATTGACCCATGTAATTCCAAAACATGGCAATGGGATAGTTCACAGAAAGTTATTTATTTTGCTTAAATACACCCTTCCGGCAAGTCAGCTTGAATATTTACATAGAATATTATCCAGAGACCAAGCAAGGTCAGGACAGTAACAGAACAACTACTAAACCTCTCTGACTGGCTCACGTTGCTCAGATAGACTCTTTAAAATATCAGTAAACTACCAGTATAACTCCGAAGCAGCAGTTGCTTTGTTTGCCAAAAAATCAAGCTCTAAGCAAAATCAGTATATTGCGCACTGGTTGAGAGATCTTCTCAAACCATATATGTTACACACACAGTATTTGTGGCCACTGACTGGAAGTACTGGAAACGGCCTTTTGTTCTGCTCTCTTGTTTTTGGTAAAGAAATTCCTGCAAAATCCCAATAATTTTTCTCATTTGAACACTTATTTATACAGACAACTATATGAGGTAACTCTGGATGTTTTCCAAAAAAAGACTAATGCTTAAAAGCTGTTAGGTGTTACCTAACAACTTTTGGTGCACTTCACTGAAGAGCATAAGAAAAAAAAAGTATAAAAAGGGGAAAGCACAAACTTACAATCTTGACATCTGTCTGAACAAGCCATGGAATAGCATGTTAATAGATAATGAAAATGACTTGTTGAAAGAACCTGGATCCTACAAAATCTACATATATGTCTACTGCATCTCTGGTAGATGAAAATTCTTAATTACAATTTCTTACATAATGGAATCAAACACAGGACTGCACATTCCAAGCCTCCCCCAACCCATCTGAAGAACAAAGAATGCTAAGACTCTCTGAAACAACCGGAACAGATGTTACATTTCCTGAAAACATTCACAGCCATTCCACTTGGCACAACCCTCATATCACATCATATTTAAATGCTGTATTCACATATGACTATTTCTGAGGACACAGTAGAAGGAAAGTTTCTACGTAAGCACATTCCCTGTTGGCTCTTGAAGTGGTTGAAGAGCCACATTGGTGCAATCTACACATGTGGGTATGAAAGATGACAGGCCAGTACCATCCCTTACAGGATTCAGTGAAGATTTAAATTTTATACTGTCCCCAAGTTGTACATGACAAAGCTGCCAGTGTCTCGCTATACAGGTCTCACACAAATTAGTAAGAATTACACAAACTATTTGGTGAAAAGTACCAGGTTTCTTTGCTTTTCTGACTTTTTCTTTAGCAGACTGGGCATTTCTCCTTAGACTTGGGATCACAAACTGGCTAATCTGGCGAGAACCATGAAGCCAAAGTCTTAGGTTAAGAAGCAGCTAGTCAGATCATCTCACAGAGGGGAAAGGGAGAGAGCAAATGTGCACTTCACTCATTCCCTCTATCCTTAGAAAAATCATTATAAACTTCAGTCAAGACAACCCTCAGACATGCAAGGAGCAAAACAAAGTTATGGAGAAAAGTTTTTGAAATAACAGCATCTTTTGGATTTTTTTTGACTGTTTCCCACATTGTCAGTTGAGACAAATGTATTTGCAATGCCAGAATGAGCTGTAAAAACATTCACTTTAGTAGAAAGTGTCCTTTTTCAATGTAGCTTTTGTCATCTAGGAAGAAGTCTAGCTCTTTACAAAAAACACCTCTCTTTTACTGGAATAAGGATACACAGGTTGTGGGCTGTGGACTGGTGAATCCAAGCTAAAGACAGTGTAACAGTCTTGAAAGTTAAAAGCAGAGAACCTGTTTGTCTCTAATTTCGTTATTGTGCCATGTGCAGGCGGAAAGCTAATTGCTCAGCTAAACAGAAGTTTATGGGCTAGCTACCAACCATGGTAAATACATTAAAAGGTCGGCTAATTAGTAGATTAGGGAACACAGAACTATCCATAGAGTAAAATAATTACCCCATCATCATGCAAGTAAACATTTTATTCTGTATTTTGGATTATCATCTCTTTCCTTTTGAAAGAAACAATCATTCAATCATTGGATCACAGCTAATCTCATCATGAGTAACCTAGGGTGTATTCTGGCACAGTCAACCCAGATGATTATGTCTCAGCTCCTGAAGGGAACATATTAAAAAGTCTGTGCTTCATGACTTCTTCGTCTTTGTGCTCTGCTTGTTCCTAAAATTTCAAAGGTTATAGTCTCATGAAATATCAGAGAAAAGACTTTGATACATTCCTGGAGACTATGTGCTACATAGGTGACAAGATGAAATTCAGTTCAGCTGTAAGCCATCAGACTCTTTCACACACAATCAAGAGGAGGCCCAGTGGATTTATTAATAATTAATCATTAGATATGCTTAGGGAAGACATTGTCATTGCTGTACTTACTGGATTTATCTGTTTTTCTTTATGACAATATGCGTGCTGATCAAATTTCTGTATAAAACAGATTTCTGGAGAAGGAGCTCCTAGAAAAGAACAAACAAAAAAGTCTCCACTAATTAAAATTTTGATTGCCTTAATTTCTATGTAATTTTCCATAATTCCATAATTTTTTACATAACTCAGTAACTGAGGTACGTGCATCAAAGCTTCCGATATGAAATGGATCTAAGTGGCTAAATAATCTATCAAACTAGATTTTGAAACTATATGAATGAAACGGAAATTAATAAAACCAGCCAGCAGTGGAAATTTATTTCACTTAGAATTCTAGGACCCTCTGTGAATTTGCATTGGAGATTAACTCTTTCTTCTTATTTTTTAAGCTAACAACTGCAATTTTGGTAACCTGCCTGATCCATCTGACTGAAAATATACTTGTACTCTTAGATGCTTTTAGATGGAATAGTTTCTTTAATGACTATACAAAGTGAGACCTTCTCCAAAAAAAAAACAGAGAGAAACCCTTAAGGTTGGACCCTTCATTTGAAAACTAAGATGCTGTTACTGACATTAATAAAACACTAATGAAATGAGTATTTACTCTATTTATCTCATCACCTAATTGCTACTATACAAGTATGCACAAAAACATGAATGATGACATTCTAACTCCAACTTACTAAATATAACATGATGTAGGCAGAATGCTAAAAATATCACAATCTATTACAGTTGCAGAGACAAAAGCTCCCTACTCAACTCTCAGACAAATGCCCACTCCACAGACTGGAAAGAGTCAAACAGACATGCCTTAAACCATGTATATTGAATGTTGCCAGGTTTTAATTCCAACAGATAACCACAGGGAAGTTCAAAATGGGGTGATGTTTCCTTCCTCACTCAAAACTACTAAGCAACTCTAAAAGGTTCAGCATCAGGAAATCACAGCCATTGGAAAAGTTTCTGCAGATTTCAATGGGCTGAAGATAAGATTTATCAGAATAGGTTGATAAAAAATGATGGTCCACTCAGATCTTCAAAACAGCAAAAAGATAAACACAACAAAATCTGGTAGAACAGTATGTTTCGCCTAAAGAATAGGCAGTCTGAAATATTGCTGAAATAAAACCTACAGGATGCAAGTCAAATGGATTATATAAAAATGCCAAGGAAGTACCAGTGAAACTATGATGTAACTAGAACATGCTTGCTCATGCAGCCTGTTCTATGGGAGTTATTAGGGAGTATTTTAAGACCTTAAATGATTCGTTTATTTTGAAAGTAACTTAATGATACACTTAAAATACTGCACAGAAATATCCCTACCCAAACTTTTTATGTCGAAGAGAATATATTAACACTGTCAAATGTTTTTTTTTAAATACAATAAGCAACTAGAGTTACATATGACTATTACATGTATAGAATCCATTTATTTCATTCCGTTCAAACACACACATACAAATACACACATGTAAACAAAAACGATATCCCTATATAGAGCTCAAACACTTCCCAAGCCAGGGATTCTCAGTTATAGTACACAAGAAGAATAGAGAAATCAAGAGCAAACCCAATCAAATATTAAAAATGTGCTGAGGAATCTTCTAAAATATGAGCTAAAATTATAGATGTAATAAAAGAGCACATACAGTTCTTACGAATGAACTTAATGCAACACCTAAGTTTAAACACAGACTCAGGCAACACCCAAAGCAACAGTTTAAGGAAAGAAAACCACACAGACTGAAAAAAAGAATCCGTCCTACCTTCATTAATACTTATCTCAGTTGTTAAAGCAATATCCTTGTTAAGAAAAGCCAACCTTTGCAAAATAAATAAAATTAAAGGTCGTTAAGCACTTGTAAGCATCACAGTCCTATAAGCTCAAAGGGCATCTGAGAGCACCCATCCCAGCCTCTGCCGTGGGGACACCACTGGGCGAGCACAGACACAAACCGATAAGAACCCCCAAACTGTAGGGATGTACCTGATTTTCTGCATAGAAAACCATAACTAGGGAGGCACATCGCTGCTTTATGTGTTTCCTAGAACTACCATGCCACAAAGCCAGCATAAAGAGCTGCAGGGGGGATTCAAATCTTTGCCATGTCTTAAAGGATACAAGAGATAATGTCAAGAAAATTACATCAAGGCGAAGTTGCAGGGAAATTGAATCAGCACCAACTGTATTTAATAGCGTTTATTTTCTCCGAGTTGGTTTCTGGGATATTTCACTTCCGCCGACTAAAATGTTACTAAAATGGTGGGCCCGGAGGCATAAGCTCCGAGGTACAGAAGGTGTGTGGAAACAAACGGAGCTATTTGGGGAGCTAAAAAATACTTAGTGTAAGGGCATATAAAGCTGCTCTGAACAGAGGGGGAAAAAAGAAAAAAAAAAAAAAAAGAAAAGGAAAAACCCCTCAGCTCCGGAGTGGGCCCCTCGGCCGCGGGCCCGTTGCCGCCGCCCTGGCACAGGCAGGTGGGCAGGTGCCGCTCACAGCCGCACCGCGTTACCACCTCCTCCTACGGAACTCCTCTTCCTCCACATCACTCTCCGCCACGGAGCTCTCCACGATGGTCTCGTCGCTGTCCGTATCGCTGTCCCCGCCACGTCCTCGCCGCTCCGTGGTGCGACCGCTCCGCTCCCCCGGCGCCTCCTCGGGCGGCCGCCCATCCCACTCAGCGGCGGCCGCCATCTTGTGGCGGCGCCTCGCTGCCCCTCGGGCGGTACCGGACATACAGCGTTCACCAGAACCACAGGGCACAAACATACACCGTGCTGGGTAGCATCAGATGCGGCTCACTTCTCCAAGTCTGTGCATTTCTGACGCTGACATCCCAAGAGTCAGAAACGGTCATCTGCTCAGAGAATTAGAGAAAGTGAGAAGGGGTTTGTGAAACAGTGTCTTGCCTTAGCAGTGAAAAATGCCACAGAGTCTCAAAAGAGGGACCCTGAACGAAGGATTACCTGGGCTTTTACCACATAGTCTGAGGTCTCAGAATCACAGAATGCTAAGGGGTTGGAAGGGACCTTAAAAATTATCTACTCTCAACTCCCTCTGCCATGGGCAGGGACACCTCCCACTAGACCAGGTTGCTCAAGGCCTTCTCCAACCCAGCCTTGAACACTGCCAGGGTTGGGGCATCCACAACCCCCCTGGGCAACCTGTTCCAATGTCTCACCACAGTCACAGGAACTATTTCTTCCAAATATCTAACCTAAATTTCCCTCCTTTCAATTTGTACCCACTACTCTTTGTCCTATCACTACGGTTCCTGGCAAAAAGTTCTTGTTGAGTTGTTGGCTCCTGCTGTGTCTCTTGTCACCTGGCTGGCGCCACAGGTCCCCATGCCCTTTGTATGCAAAGGATCGCTGCCAGTTGAAGGCCTCTTGAGTCTGGCGGGGAGAGAGTTTGACCACTTACAGACCACTGACTCAAGAAACCACCTACTTGAAAAGAGAACAGCTGAGCATGCAGACGAATTAGCATGAGAAGCAAGAGAATCATTCCACCCATATAGAAGGTAGAATACTAATAAGAGAACTAAGTAACTTGTAACCACTGAACTGTGATTTTTTTGCTTGCTAAAATATATATATAGTGCAAAGTTTTGAGAATTGATGTGCTTTATTTGTGGAAAATTCCACCTCGCACCCTGAGAAAAATAAACAATGTCTCCTTTCTAGAGTCTGTGTCTGTGTTTAGAGAGTCCCTAAGTTGGCAACACTTCCCTGGCCGTGGTTAAGTAGCGTACTTCATCTGCTACCTTGAGCACAATGAGTGGTTCATGTGCTCAGGAGTGGGAATGTGTTTAAGACAACCAAATTATTAGTTGACAGTATTTTCACAGTATTTGCAGTAGCACTCTTCAGTGGCGGTCTGTGAATTACAGCAACGTTTTCCTCAGGCAGAGCCGTTCTGGCACAGCTTTGCCTGCCATCTCCTGCGCTGTGGGGTAGGGCTGCCCCCTTGGCTTCTGCCAGAGGCCAGGCAGGCCATTGCCAGAGCTACAGATGCAAGAACTTGATGTCAGCTCATATGGTGTCGTGTACGTGCAGAGACAGCAATCCCCAAATCACTGTAGTGACTCCTGCTCCCAATGAACATGATAAAATTAGCATTTTTATATTTGCCAGATTGTCTTCATGGAAAAACTGGAAAACAGAGCAAAGATACTAAAGGTCATCTTAAATTATGTATGAATATATGTAATTGTTGAACCATATAAATTGCTATTTTGTCTTAGTCATATGCGTATGCAGTTAGAGCAATTGTTGCACGTATTATCAAATGAGTCCAGAAATCTCACTGCTAGTACTTTACACTTTTCAGCTAATAAAGGTGAGATACTGAAAAAACCACTAGTATTAAGAAAGAAGCTATCAGGAAGATAGGCAATAAATTTTTAAGATTTATAAGCATCACGTCGAAGATGAGAAGTGTATTTACATGGTAGAAGACTGAGCTGGCACAATTTCATCACTGACCATAATTACTTTGGGCACAGTTCTCAGGAAACCTTTTCATCAGCACTTCTTTTTTTGAGGATCACATTAATGCTTCATGGCATAGCACCCCGTGGACCTGCAAGAAGTATTTCTAAGTGAGGTGGCACATGCAAGATGCAGTTTTCAAAAAGCCAGGGCACGGATCATCCGCGGCAAAAACTGTTGCAGGTATTTGGTTTGTAATTGAACATGCTCAGCCCCAGACAGACAGAATGGCCCTGCCAACCTGCAATGCTGTTTTGCAACCACCCAACACGATGCCCAAGAGAATCACACAATCGTTAAGAGTTGGAAGGGACCTCTGGCAATCATCTGAAGGTCACCTAGCACAGGTTACGCAGGAAAGCATACAGGTGATCTCTCTGAGCTTCCTATGCTTCATGAGCCAAAAAATTGCATTTCCTCTCTGCGGGAAAGCCACAAATACAAGTATATTGCTTTGCCTTTTTTTTTCCCCCTCGAGAGTCAAGGGCACCGCTGCTTCCCACAAGCAGGAGCTGGGAATTTCTCCAATGACTTTTAACACCTCGGCAAAGCGCGGTATCACGGAACGGTATGGGAGGCGCACGGAACGCTCGTCCCAGCACCTCCGCTGCACAGCCCCCTAAGCGCAGCTCGGGGCGGGCCCGGGAGGCGCCGCCAGCGCTCCATCAGGGCATGCAAAGGAGCCGCCACGATCGCCCAATCAGAGGCCGCGGAGCGGGGAGCGCGGC